>CAMZMU010000039.1:17275162-17623576 GCA_947311845.1 Poa pratensis
GCACTTGATGTCTACGTGTGCTTTATCTTGTAGACAGTGTTGGGCCTCCAAGAGCAGAGGTTTGTAGAACAGCAGCAAGTTTCCCTTAAGTGAATCACCCAAGGTTTATCGAACTCAGGGAGGTAGAGGTCAAAGATATCCTCTCAAGCAACCCTGCAATTAAGATACAAGAAGTCTCTTGTGTCCCCAACACACCCAATACACTTGTCAGATGTATAGGTGCACTAGTTCGGCGAAGAGATAGTGAAATACAAGTGATATGGATGATTATAAGTAGTAACTGCAATCTGAAATAAAGATGGCAGCAAGCAAACATGTAGCAGAACTTGTTGTAAACGGTGTTTCAATGCTTAGAAACAAGGCCTAGGGATCATACTTTCACTAGTGGACACTCTCAACAATGATCTCATAACTGAATAAGTAAAAGCTACTCTTAAACACTCTCTTGTTGGATAACAAACACCATTCATTGTGTAGGGCTACAAAAGCACACCTCAAGCCGGAGTAAACAAGCGCCACAACGTCATAAAGGATCACACACGGTGCACACACTGTCACCTTTACACCGTGGAGAGTACCGGAGTTCATATTAAAGTAACCTATAGAGTGCATAATAGATAAAGAGTAACATCTACATATTCAACTAGATTAGCACAACTGAACACAAGTAAATACTACTCGGGATTATTCTCCTTCTTGATGAAGCAAGAGTACTATGCGTAGGGCTGCAAAGCACACCTCAAAGTCTGAGTAAACAAACACCACAATTCCCAAGAATAAGCCATGATAAATGTCTAAATTATTCATAGAGTCACACAAGTACCCACACTGTCACCTTGATACCGTGTTGTCACAATGACTCCAGAAACTAGACAAAATCACTTGAGTAGCATAAACATTATTAATGTATTCAGCGATACTAGCAATACACATGATCACATAAAGATCACACCATGGAGAGAGAGATGAACCACATAGCTACCGGTAGAGCCCTCAGCCTCGGGGGAGAACTACTCCCTCCTCATCATGGGAGTCAGCAGCGGCGATGAAGATGGCGGTGGAGTCGATGGAGATGACTCCGGGGGCAATTCCCCGTCCCGGCGGCGTGCCGGAACAGAGATTCTGTCCCCCGAAACTTGTCGTCGATGGCGGCGGCGCTGCGGAACTCTTCGTGGAAATATGACTTGGTTTTTAGGGTTTTCCTCGGGGGAATAAATAGGCGAAGGGGCACGTCGGTGGAGCCCGAGGGGCCCACCACCAGCTGGCGCGGCAGGGGGCCGCGCCGCCAGGTGGTTTGGCCACCTCGTGGCTCCCTTCGTCTCTCCTTCGGACTCCGTGTACGTGTTGGAAAAATAGGGACGTGGCCTTTTGTTTCGTGCAATTCCGAGAATATTCGCAGAAGTACTTTTCTGGAAAAAAAACAGCAGAAAACAGGGAACTGGCACTTGGCATCTTGTTAATAGGTTAGTCCCAGAAAATGCATAAAAGTGATATGAAGTGTATATAAAACATGTAGCAATTGGTATAATATAAGCATGGAACATCAGAAATTATGGATACGTTGGAGACGTATCAAGCATCCCCAAGCTTAGTTCTACTCGTCCTCGAGTAGGTAAAACGATAACAACAAATAATTTCTGAGGAGACATGCTTTCACACAATCTTGATCATAATATTGCTAGGCTCATGTCATGAATGAAGTGACTCAAACAATGGTCTATAGTTTGCTAACTAGATAAAGAGTAAACAATGAATCATATAAGCAAAAACTTTTCATGAATAGTACTTTCAAGACAAGCATCAAAAAGTTTTGCATAAGAGGTAACTCATAAAGCAATAGATTCAAAGTAAAAGGCATTGAAGCAACACAAAGGATGATTAAGTTTCAGCATTGCTTTCAACTTGTAACATGTATATCTCATGGATAGTTGTCAACATAAAGCAATATAACAAGTGCAATAAGTAAACATGTAAGAATCAATGCACACAAAGTTGACAGTGTTTGCTTCTAAGATAGAAAGGAGTAGGTAAACTGACTCAACATAAAGTAAAAGATAGGCCCTTCGCAGAGGGAAGCAGGGATTAAATCATGTGCTAGAGCTTTTTAAGTTTTCGAAAGCATATAGAGAGCACAAATAAGTTTTGAGAGGTGTTTGTTGTTGTCAACGAATGGTAGTGGGCACTCTAACCCCCTTGTCAACCAGACTTTCAAGAGCGGCTCCCATGAAGGACGTTATCTCTACCAGCAAGGTAGATCATCCCTCTTCTCTTTTGTTTACACATGTATTTTAGTTTCTTTATAGTTGACACTCCTCCCAACCTTTGCTTACACAAGCCATGGCTAACCGAATCCTCGGGTGCCTTCCAACATTCACATACCATGGAGGAGTGTCTATTTGCAATTAAGCTTACTGATAAATCAGGGCAAAACATGTGAAGAGAATTATTAATGAAAGTTGTAATTAATTGGGGCTGGGCACCCCGTTGCCAGCTCTTTTTGCAAATTATTGGATAAGCGGATGTATATGCCACTAGTCCATTGGTGAAAGTCTGTCAGAAGTAAATGACAAGATTGAAAGATAAAACACCACATACTTCCTCATGAGCTATAAAACATTGACACAAATAAGGAGTAATAAAGTTTTGAATAGTTTAAAGGTAGCACATGAAGTATTTACTTGGAATGGCAGGAAATACCACATAGTAGGTAGGTATGGTGGACACAAATGGCATGGGTTTTGGCTCAAGGTTTGGATGCACGAGAAGCATTCCCTCTCAGTACAGAGTTTAGGCTAGCAAGGTTGTTTGAAGCAAACACAAGTATAAACCGGTACAGCAAGACTAAATAAAAACATATTGCAAGTATTATAAGACTCTACACTGTCTTCCTTGTTGCTCAAACATTTTACCAGAAAATATCTAGACCTTAGAGAACAAATATGCACCCAAGTCTCAACAAGCTCTACGGTAGTTCTCCACTACTAGGCTTTAACTACATGATGCAAGAGCTTAAACATGATCTACTTGAGAGCTCAAAACAATTGCAAAGTGTCAAATCGAAACAAGACAAAACAATCAATAGTACATACTATGCAATGAACATATCTTTTCCAATACCAACTACCACATGTAGCATTTTCTTTCTTCCAAACAAACACCAATCAATTTATTTAAACATAAACTCTCCAAATGATAATATAATGCAGCAAGAGAGTATTTAAACAAGTGCTAACAGCTCGAAGAGATGCATGAAAAACAGGAGCTAAAAGCACTGCAGTAGCTAGTTAAGAATACTCAACAAATATAAGTGAAGAACATGAGTATTCACATGAAAAAGCGGAGCGTGTCTCTCTCCCACACAAGGATTGCTAGGATCCGAATTTATTCAAACAAAAACAAAATAAAAGCACACAGACGCTCCAAGTAAAGCGCATAAGATGTGAAAGAATTAAAATATAGTTTCACTAGAGATGACCTGATAAGTTGTTGATGAAGAAGGGGATGCCTTGGGCATCCCCAAGCTTAGACGCTTGAGTCTTCTTGAATAATGGGGATGAACCACGGGGGCATCCCCAAGCTTAGGCTTTTCACTCTTCTTGATCACATAATATCACCTTCTCGCTTGATCCTTGAAAACTTCCTTCACACCAAACTCGAAACAGTTCTCATTAGAGGGTTAGTGCATAATCAAAAATTCTCATATTCTGTAATGATACAATCATTCCCAAAGCTTCTGGACATTAGCTACAGCCACAATGCTTTGTGGAGCAAAGAAATCCACCAAACATCGTAAAAGAGCGAATGCAAAACAAAAGGCAGAATCTGTCAAAAACAGAACAGTCTGTGAAACGAATTTTTTCGAGGCACTTAAGTTGCTCAGATGGAAGGTCCATTTAATGAAAGTTGCGTACATATCTGAGAAGATGCGTGATTTTTTACAGAATTTTTCGAATTTTCTCAGGAGAAGCTCAAATTCGTGACAGCTAAAAATCTGTTCTGCGCAGAAATCCAAATCTTGCATCAACTTTCAATAAAAGACTTTACTTGGCACAACAATGCAATAAAATAAAGATACAAAGGAGTTGCTACAGAAGTAACAAACACCTTGACTCAAACAAAAAGAAAAGCAAAATAAAAAAATAAAAAAATGGGTTGTCTCCCATAAGCGCTTTTCTTTAAAGCCTTTTAGCTAGGCATAGTGATTTTAATGATCTCATGTATAAGAGTTGAAAAGAGAGCATCAAAGCAAATACCAAACACATTTAAGTCTAACCCACTTCTATGCAAGGTCTTGTAAAAAAAATAATGAAGCAAAGTGACTAGCATAGAAAAAACAAGTGCAACTTCAAAAATTTCAACAAAAGAGAGGAGACTTAATATTATTGTGATATATGAATCGTGTCTCCCTCTCTCATAAGGACCAGTAGGTCTTAAAGTACCCAGCAAATAAAAGCAAATCAAGAGAAAGCTCAAAACATTCATCATAAAGAGAAGAATTTAGTAACATGAAGATTTCTATAACCATACTTTCCTCTCTCAAAATAATTTTCAGCGGCATCATGAATAAACTCAACAATATAGCTATCACATAGAGCATTCTTATCATGATCCACATGCATAAAAGTATCATTACTCTCCACATAAACATTATCATTAGTAATAGTGAGAGTAAAAGTATCACATCCATCATTGTAATCATCATAAATGGAGGCATAGAATAATCAAAATGATTTTATCCTCAATAGTAGATGGACTGAGAATATCATATTCATCATTGTAAACATCATATATAGGAGGCATATCATAATCAACATAAACTATATCCTCAATAGTAGGTGGACTGAAAATATCACAATGATTATAATCATCATATATTGGAGGCAAAGTATATCAAAGCAAATTTCCTCCTTAAAGCTTGGGGGACTAAAAATATCATATTCATCACAACAGCTTCCCCAAGCTTAGACTTTTCCATAGCATTAGCAATAATGGTGTTCAAAGAATTTATAGTAATACCATTGCTACCATCATGCAAACAAGCCTCCATAGGTTTTTTAATTTTCTCTTCAAAAGCATCATGTCCTAATTCAATATAAAGTTCATAAAGATCTCTAATTTTTTTGTTGTTTTCCATTAAGCCTAACTAGTGAAAATAAAAACAAGAAACAAAAAGATAATAATTGCAGAATCTAAAGGAAATACTTCGAGCACTCACACACTAGCAACAATACTAGAAAATAGCTTAGTAGCCAGAGGATGTGAATACCTTTTACCTTACCTCCCCGGCAACGGCGCCAGAAAATAGCTTGATGTCTACGTGTGCTTCTATTCTTGTAGACAGTGTTGGGCCTCCAAGAGCAGAGGTTTGTAGAACAGCAGCAAGTTTCCCTTAAGTGAATCACCCAAGGTTTATCGAACTCAGAGGAGGTAGAGGTCAAAGATATCCCTCTCAAGCAACCCTGCAATTAAGATACAAGAAGTCTCTTGTGTCCCCAACACACCCAATACACTTGTCAGATGTATAGGTGCACTAGTTCGGCGAAGAGATAGTGAAATACAAGTGATATGGATGATTATAAGTAGTAACTGCAATCTGAAATAAAGATGGCAGCAAGCAAACATGTAGCAGAACTTGTTGTAAACGGTGTTTCAATGCTTAGAAACAAGGCCTAGGGATCATACTTTCACTAGTGGACACTCTCAACAATGATCTCATAACTGAATAAGTAAAAGCTACTCTTAAACACTCTTGTTGGATAACAAACACCATTCATTGTGTAGGGCTACAAAAGCACACCTCAAGCCGGAGTAAACAAGCGCCACAACGTCATAAAGGATCACACACGGTGCACACACTGTCACCTTTACACCGTGGAGAGTACCGGAGTTCATATTAAAGTAACCTATAGAGTGCATAATAGATAAAGAGTAACATCTACATATTCAACTAGATTAGCACAACTGAACACAAGTAAATACTCGGGATTATTCTCCTTCTTGATGAAGCAAGAGTACTATGCGTAGGGCTGCAAAGCACACCTCAAAGTCTGAGTAAACAAACACCACAATTCCCAAGAATAAGCCATGATAAATGTCTAAATTATTCATAGAGTCACACAAGTACCCACACTGTCACCTTGATACCGTGTTGTCACAATGACTCCAGAAACTAGACAAAATCACTTGAGTAGCATAAACATTATTAATGTATTCAGCGATACTAGCAATACACATGATCACATAAAGATCACACCATGGAGAGAGAGATGAACCACATAGCTACCGGTAGAGCCCTCAGCCTCGGGGGAGAACTACTCCCTCATCATGGGAGTCAGCAGCGGCGATGAAGATGGCGGTGGAGTCGATGGAGATGACTCCGGGGGCAATTCCCCGTCCCGGCGGCGTGCCGGAACAGAGATTCTGTCCCCCGAAACTTGTCGTCGATGGCGGCGGCGCTGCGGAACTCTTCGTGGAATATGCTTGGTTTTTAGGGTTTACGCCTCGGGGGAATAAATAGGCGAAGGGGCAACGTCGGTGGAGCCCGAGGGGCCCTCACCAGCTGGCGCGGCAGAAGGGGGGCCGCGCCGCCAGGTGGTTTGGCCACCTCGTGGCTCCCTTCGTCTCTCCTTCGGACTCCGTGTACGTGTTGGAAAAATAGGGACTTGGCCTTTTGTTTCGTGCAATTCCGAGAATATTCGCAGAAGTACTTTTCTGGAAAAAAACAGCAGAAAACAGGGAACTGGCACTTCGGCATCTTGTTAATAGGTTAGTCCCAGAAAATGCATAAAAGTGATATGAAGTGTATATAAAACATGTAGCAATTGGTATAATATAAGCATGGAACATCAGAAATTATGGATACGTTGGAGACGTATCAGCACTCTCTTCCTGCCTTTTTTCCGCGGATATATATTTTGCCCGTTAGTCCTTTTTTCCTGTGTTTTCTTTTGCCTAGCTGCTCTTCTACGTGCATTATCTCCTCCTTTTTGTCGGGCGTCAAATTATTTTGCCGAGCTCTATCACGTTCACGTCTTGCTTGATTTGTATCTTTGAAATATTGGAATCCTTGGTTGATTCAATGCTTTGATCCATTTTCTGCAATCAGAAGCAAAGCATGATTAAAAATGCTAAGTTGAGACTGTTCTAATGCTTCGATGCATTAACATGATTAAGTTATCTTCCCTAACAGAAGCAAAGCAGTTTTTTTTGTGATACCAGTATCAGTTCAGTGATTAACATGTAGGTCTGCCTGATAGCGGATTCCGGGCAACATTGTTTAGTTCTTTTCATTAGGGCAGCATTGTTTAGTTCTTTTCATTAGTACAAGAATTAGTTAGCTGCCAGAATAGCAGACTGAGTTGTGAAACATTGATCTATCTTATGCAGTATCATCTAATCACGTACCTTGGGTGGAGCGGTGGAGCACGGACAGATTGAGTTCCAAGCGAAGTCGGCAGAACTGTGAGCCGGCGGCAAGCAGGCAATGTCGTCGTGCACAACGAGTGGCAGAGCAGAATTGCGAGACGGTGGCAATGCGAGCAGAATTTTGGTGCAGGAACTTGCTGGATTTTTTTTATTTTGGACGGAATTTTGGGTGCAGGAACTTGCTGGGATTTTTTTTATTTTGGACGGAACTTGTTGTCTTTTATATGCGTCCCCATGGGCGCTGGAGGAGCAGAGTTTTCCTCCGTGTCGAAGCAGGTTCAGAGTTTTCCTCCGTGTCGAGCAGGTTCATGATTTTTTGGGAGATGGAATCCGATCCGGGCTGATACTGGGCTGGTTTTTCGCTGATGGGCTGGTTAGTTGTAGTCCGGATTGGATCGGATTGTGATTAGCGATTGGTTTCTTTTAGATCGTAGGCCACGTAGGACGACGTACCACGGACACCGTTAACGATATTATATAGTAGAGAATATATCGAAAAGACTCAAAAAAAATGCTACATAGTTATAGCAAAATACAAATATACGTGAACATTTCAATTTGGCCAATATTTCCACACCATACGAATAAACTTTCCCCAAATGTGGATTCAAATTCAAATGGATTTATCTGATTTCAATTAAATATTGACGACGAAATACAAACATGTTTGGACATTTCTATCCACTAAATATTTGAAAATTCTACAAAATATTTCAAAAATGCTCACGAAGACGAAATACAAACATTTCTATCCATAACAAAATAAAAACATGTTTGAACATTCCAATTTGGCCAGCATTTTGTTTAACAAAAAAAATATATTTGTACAAAAAAAACAACACGCCACGCCAAATTCAACTAGGGGATGTTTGGTAGGCTGCAGCCATTTCGCGGCTCACCTCGGGCAGGCTCTAGAGGGCACTGCCCAGCACATACGCGCCTTGAGCTGAAAACAGTGGTTAGTTTGGTAGGCTGCAGCAAAAAACGTGGCATCAGTTCATGCAGGACAACCAAACAAGATGCTTGTGTTTATGGCTATGTTAAGCCTCACCTAGGTGTACTTACCTCAGCAGCAGAACAACGAGTATGACGACGGCTCGAGCGGCGACCATGACGAGCACGAGTATGACGGAGGTAGCCTATCCGCGAGCGGCGACCGTGACGACGGCTCGAGCGGCGGCGGCGGAGCTGGACGCATGGCGGCAGCGAGGAGACGGCATGGCGGCGGAGCTGAACAGTAAGGAGACGACATGGTGGTTGCAGAGCTCGACGACAAAGCCACGGCATGGCAGCATCATACCTCGACGACGAAGAGGAAGATCGGAGGTTGAAAAAAACATCAAAAACAGTTCATATCTACCCATCCTCAGATCAGAGGTTGAAGAAGACGGTGACACGAACAGTCTAAATACGCATCCTCAGATCTACCCATCTATAAGCATCGAAACGCAAAACTTACAACACGATAGTTGTGCGGCATGACGAGGTGAAACTGCTCCTCAAAGGAAATCGAAAACGATCAACTGTGTGCGACAAGATCTTCAAAATTCGGTCAAAAAAGTTTCAAACAAGAACACGAAATTATGATAGCACGGTTAACAAAAGCTCGAACTGATCGTCGGAATGGAACCGCAACATCAAAGCGCATCATTTTGGTGTACAGATTTTTTTTGAACCGAGCAATCTATGAAGGATTGGAAGGAAGAAGATGAAGTGAGATCAAGGAGAGTGAGAGGAATCAGAGTCAACGTAACTGTTGGAGCGAGGGAGGAAAACAACGGGCCAGGCTCTCTGAAAACGGCCGATTCAGCCGTTCCTCCAGGGCCTGGCCCGAGGCTGTTTTAAGAAGCGCGCTGTGTAAAATTTGGGCTGCGGGCTACCAAACGCGCACCTAGTGTTTCTCTATGTTTCTCGCACAAAACTCCCGGAGCGAGTGACAGGCTTATTCCTCCCGAGCCCCGGACCGGACCACCAACCCGACAGGCAGCTACAGTCCCACGCGCGCTCCCGCCTCGACCCCGATGAGCACCGCCTCCGCCGACGGTGGGGACGCCGGCGATGGCGCCTCCTCTGCCGGGGCCGCGCCCGCTGGCAGGCGGATCCCGCCGGCCTCATCCATGCCGTGGGTCCGCAACCTCCGCCGCTTCGTCGGCACGGGCGCCGGCCTCGGATCCGAGGCCCTCATGGGTCAGTGCCTCTTAGCTACCGCTCCCTTTCCCTCCCTCCGCGGTGTTCGGCTCGGCTAGGCTTGGCTGGAATTTGGGCGTTTCGTCTCGGGAATGGCGGTAGGATTAGGGTTTATTTTGTGTCCTGTTCGAAATGACGATGAAATTGGGTGAGGAGGGTTAGAGGGTAGCGTTCTTGTGACGAGAATGAGATCTCCGGCTCAGATGCATCCGTCGTAAACTCGTAATGCGGCTGGTGGATATGTGGAAAATGTTCCCCCATCGTTAGCAGTGGGTGGTCTGGGTGGAGAGTGGGAGGCCTTCCATTGGAAGGTCAGGAGGTCTTCTCCTAGTCCATTCTCCGTAAGACCTGTTGGCTAGGGAGGTATATGTTATACAAATTTCAGTTGTTTGCTCTTGGAGCTTGCTAGTTTACTTGTTAGTTGATACGACTGTGCTGTTATTGGACTTTACGGCAGCTCCCGATTAGTATGTACGCTTTATTGATCGACATTTGCATTTTTCATGCGGCATCACTGCCTCACCTTATCTATTTTGAACCTACAACCTGCAGAACTGGAAACTAAAAGGATATTGCTTGAGATCTTTAAGGAGCGGCAGCGAAAGAGTGCTGAAGCTGGTTCCATCCCAAGTTTTTACAAGAAGGTGATCAACTTGGTTTACTTTCTTGGGTACATGAGTTCTTGTTCTTCTATGCTATTTGATATGATAAACTTGCAGCCTATCTAAAATAGATTTTGATAGTGCTAGCTGCTTACATCAATAAGTAGCAATGCCAGCCATCTTAAATGAGTTCTTGTTCTTCTATGCTATTTGATATGATAAACTTGCAGCCTATCTAAAATAGATTTTGATAGTGCTAGCTGCTTACATCAATAAGTAGCAATGCCAGCCATCTTTTATCCACATTGCATCATGTGACTGTGTGAGTTGTCAATATGTGATGATACTAATGTTTCCTTTTGGTACAGAAACCTGAGGATGGATCTATTAGCAATAGGGTTCAGAGGCTGGCAAAATACAGGTTTCTAAAGGTATTTGAGTTTGACTGGCTATCTTTGGCATTTAACTGTTTTGCAATTTAGGCCTTATGAGAGCTATTGCAAACTATTTGCAGAAACAATCAGAGCTTCTACTTAATGCCGATGATCTTGATGCCATGTGGGTTTGTCTCAGGGAAAATTGTGTTATTGACGATGCGACTGGCGCCGAAAAGGTAAACTCATAGCTTGGTGCCTGTATTTTTACACCACATGCAGATATTTTCATTTTTGTGCTATTGACTTGCTTCCCTCTAATGTCACCTGGGTTCCTTGGATAATGATAAGCATTGCATGCCATGATATATATGCAGGGGACACAGTAAAACTGAAAAGGTTTCCTTGTGTTATATTTAACAGTCATCAATTCTAGTTTGTTTCTGCATGTTTGAATTTCTGTGTATATATAAAATATTCCACAATGAGACCAGCAATGGCATATTGTACAACTCATGTGGGGAGTTCATGTTATTATACTTCTCATTCATTTTCTTCCCTGGAGCACTGCAGATGAATTATGAAGATTTCTGCCATATTGCCACAGTGTGCACAGAGCAGATTGGCCAGAAATGCAAACGCTTCTTTAGCCCTTCAAACTTTATGAAGTTCGAGAAGGATGATTCTGGGAGAATTGCAATCTTACCTTTCTATCTTTATGTTATGCGAACAGTAAGTTTTCTTCAAACCTAAAGCTGTTAACTCTAGCAGTTTGATTTGTATGAAATAGATAATGTACCAAAACAAGCTGCTTGGTACAGCAAAACCCAATACAGCTGAAGGAACTGCTACATAGTAATATAATATCACTTGTCTGGAACTCAGCAGCCACTTGTGTTGAAATGAGCTGTTTTATGTATCACTTTCCTAATTGTTACTTCTTTCAGGTTTCTCTTACTCAAGCAAGAATTGATATGAGTGAACTTGATGAGGATTCTGATGGTTTCCTTCAACCGCATGTATGGACTATGGACATTCCAAAACATGTTATAGAGATTTGATACCTTAGAAGTATGTCACATTTCTTAATTATATTTGCAGGAAATGGAAGCATACATCAGAGGGCTTATTCCCAATCTGGCACAATTGCGCGACATGCCATCGGCGTTTGTTCAAATGTATTGCCGCATAGCTGCACGGAAGTTCTTTTTCTTCTGTGATCCACACAGACGGGGTACAAAACTCGACTTTTGACACCAGGGTTTAACATGCAGATTATTCGTATGCAAGGAATTGTGTGTCGTGACTTTCCAATCTTGCAGGGAAAGCATGTATAAAGAAAGTATTGTTGAGCAATTGTCTTCAAGAACTAATGGAATTGCATCAGGTAAATAGAAAAATGGATTGTATGGCTTGGTGTGTAATTTTTTCATCTTGTATACTTGACAGTGTAATCTTGCAGCACATAATGGACATTGGTAACTTTTTGATTCTTATCAACTAAATTTCAGGAAAGTGAGGAAGAGGTAACTGATACCGAGCAGGCTGAAAATTGGTTTTCCTTGACTTCTGCCCAGCGCATATGTGGTATGTCAGCTGCCCTCATTTTCTTGTCACTGTTTTTGCAAGAAGTTTCGTTTTGTCATTCTTATGCAGTATATACTCTTTGATTTTATCTTATCCCTCCCCAGATATGTTTCTTGCACTGGATAAAGATACAAACGGCACATTGAGCAAACAGGAGCTTAAGGAATATGCTGATGGCACACTAACAGAGATCTTCATTGAACGAGGTAAAAAATCGAGTTTCTGCTCTTGGTGATGCTTTCATTGTTTCTTTTAAACCACCTTGACCAAAAGGGAACATATAAAATCTGAGTAATGCCTCTGTAATAATTTTATGTTCTTAACACACAAAGTATTGGTATCTTGGGCGATTTTTCAATCATGAATGCAGAATAACAATCTAGATCTACTTTTCAGTTTTTGACGAACATGTACGCCGGAGCAAAGTTGGAGGTGGAAACAGTCGTGAGATGGACTTTGAAAGCTTTCTCGACTTTGTTTTGGCTCTAGAAAACAAGGATACTCCTGAAGGGTTGACATACTTATTTAGATGCCTTGATCTTAACGGAAGGGGATTCCTGACGACAGCTGATATCCATACTCTGTTTAGGTATGTATGGAAATTTATAATGTGAACTGTGTATTTATTTGGTGCTGGCATTATTACAATTTTGCTACCTACATTTGTTCATGGATGTACGCACTCAGTCCCCTTCACCTTCAACTTTACTCTGTCATTGTATTCATGCTTAGCTGAAAATGTCTGCTTGCAATGGAACCTTCAGTAAGGAAACAGATTCTGCTTCACAGTCGATATAAGAACTTGTTGTCCACATGAAATTTAAACCTATCACTGTTTCCGTCAAGGTTGAGAAAAGCCTCGGTAACATTTTGACCATTATGCTGGTAATCGCCTCTTTCACAACTTTATTTTTTAGTGGCTGCGTAATGATTAATGACGGCAATTTGTTCAAGAGGAAAACTTTGTTCAATGATGCTCTCGTGTAAAAAACTTGGCCATGTTTAACTTCCGTGATTCCCGCGGGAGCTGAATACCGTGGAATCCTGCGTTGTAAACAGGGCCCTAATGAGTTCTGTGTATCTTTTATTTATTTCACCAAATAGGGGCATCTCCCTTGGAATTTCATAAAATAAACTGAGTTTGTTTGGGGAAGCAATTGTATTCTGGAAGAAAAGAAAGGAGGATGTGAGAGTTAGCATTCCTGCCTGATACCATCTTCCTAGATTTAATCTGCTAACAATTGTGTGCTTGCTGAACTGCTGGACTGTTCTGCTGGCCTCAATAGCAGGACATCATCACTTTCATTTTATATTCACGAGAAGATCTCTAGTTTTTCTAGTACCAGTTGCACCTATGTTGGGTATGAAACCGGAAGTCACTTGTGAGAACCTTTAAGTCAAGTTGGTTCCCTCTTCTTAAGTTATGAGACCTATGGGAAAACACTTTGAAATCATAATGTGTTGACGTTAAATTTAATGTTATAGTTGTATCGTTTCTCAGTAATCTTTGATAGTATCTTTCAAATCCAAAAATTATATTGGTTCCTTTGTGATGAACTTGTGACAGCTGATCAGTCATTTATCTCATGCAATGGTATCATTTGTTTACAGAGATGTACACCAGAAATGGATCGAGGGTGGGAACTACGAGCTTTGCATCGAAGACGTAAGGGATGAAATCTGGGACATGGTGAAACCCGCTGATCCTCTGAGGATCGCGCTCGCAGATCTCCTTTCGTGCAAGCAAGGTGGGACCATCGCCAGCATGCTTATAGATGTCCGTGGCTTCTGGGCCCACGACAACAGAGAGAACCTCCTCCAGGAAGAGGAAGAGCAAGTGGAAGAGGCTTGAGTTGTTTGCCCAGCTGCCAAGTAAACAAGCTATCATGATTCACTGTCTGAAGTCTCAAACAGGGGCAGTCGCATGTGCCTGCTGTCTACGTTATTGTAGCTTAATTAGTTGTATTAGACTTGTTGTAACTTGTATGTGATCCATTTATGTAAGTGGTTTAAATCTGAGGATTATGAGTTTAAGTGTGGCGTGGTGGTACCGGCTAATTGTATCTGAGCGATTATTAGATTGTGAAGTATATTTACTTAATCCGTCTCACAATATACTGATTGGGTGGATTTTACTGTAGTCTATATGCTCCGTTGTGGGTGTCGTTTATGTTTGTATTGGAAGGCTGCTCGATGCTATTTTGGTAGGATGGGTGTGAAAACATTGCTTTGCCTTGAATCTGAACTAGCTGTGAAGAAGGGGTGAGTGTGTATACGGGTATGTGAGTGTCTGTGTTTGTACTATGTTTCGCATGAAAAAAAAAAAACTAGCTATGAAGAAGATGCATCAATTTCGTGTTATTGGAAGGGCCTTCTTTTGTGAATTATTGCTGGTTCAGCTGGCATAGATCTAGCTCGTCTTATTTCTAGCAAGGTAACACACGGCTTCACATAAGCTGTGATCATAGCAGAGATTTAGCGTTTTGGCTGAGAGAAATGTTGGTGATAAACACTGGGAAACCATGGCTTAGATGTTCAGCGAATTAATAATACAGAATTAAAAGAGAACTATAATTTCTGAGAGTTTTGGTATTTTTTCTAGGTTCCTGGTTGCGGCTGTGCATCAGATTGTAATCTTTACATTGTGCAAATATAATGGCTGGATTATATTATACTGTGAAAAAAAAAAGAGTTGGTATGGGGTTAAGTTAGGCGAACCCATGCTCCACGGAGTAAGGCCGTACATGGGTCAGAGTCTCAGGGAGGCCGAATCACCGTGGAAGCCCAAAGTGAAATGTGCTGGCTACAGCTGGGGGAACGATTCCCCACAGCTTGATGCTCAAGCAGGCCTTACGGCCCGAGTTCTGGGCCAAATTTGACGTAGGTGCCCACGGGTCCTAGTCAGCTCAAGGCAACGCTTTGCCTTTTCCAGTAATAAAGTACAGCGGCAATCTGCCGTGCACATTTTGACATGGGCTGCGAGCCCACCCAACCCCAAAACAAACTCTTTCGCCCTCCAGAGCTGGAGTGACAAGCGCGTGCTAATGCGCTCGGCTGGCGAGCAAACGGGACGCTCGTATTTAAGCTGGTGTCTGTGCTACTCAGCTAGCGAGGTGGTACTAATATTGGAGAACGAGTCTCCAGCTCGATGCTAGCAGCTGGCCTATCTGTGGTTAAGCACTAAACTCAACCGGCCACTAGCACGGAGCGTCACAAAAATCTGAAAGCAACACTCTCACATGCCACTGGGACTATAAAGAAGCTAGCGGGACTTCTTTCCATGGAGTCACCCAATACTCAACATCATGGTACCGCTGCTTTAGGAATCGATGATGAAGTTGTTCAATACATTTCCTGACATAACAAAAGCCTACTTATTTTCCTCGATGCAAAAGTTCGCACACGAACTAAGTGAAACTCCCTGCAAAATTAGATTAAGTGAAGTGAAGCTAACACAATACACGTTTGCACAATGGAGCAGACCCCGGATACTATATTCTTAACATTGATTTTACTTTTTTGGTTTAAAGCAGTCTTTCTGCCGTCCGATTAAATAAAATAGAGATTTATGTACAGAGTCGAGTTACATATTTGAACTAGAAGCAAAAGCAGCTACCACTAGGACTATAAAGAGGTTTATATCCGACTCTTAACATTGATCATATATACGAACCCTATTTGGTCACTTAGCGAAGAATCATTACTACAACTTTTATTGATAACTGGGAAGGAAAATGGTTACTTGGTCGGGCATTGCACTGGATTTAGGAGAAAAAACAAAGGAGTTCAGACAGGCACGAGAAGCTTATGGATCTTCCTTCGCATCCCTACGTGTATCACTTCACTTTTAGATTGGCAAACTAATATCAGGATGATGACTTTACTTTTCTTGGGAACTTCTTGAAAACAAAAATTGAGAACAATAATACTTACGGAAGATAGGTAGAGGTAAATACGTTTGAATTTGGTAAAAAATGGTCATTTGCAAGTTGGGAAAAAGTTACAAGTTATTACACTTTTTGTTGTATATAACTTGTATACTTTTTGGGGTGGGGGATAAGTTAGATACCTTTTTTCCCCGGGGATAAGTTACATACCTTGTTGTAATACATGAAAAGATATTGTTTTTCGTGATAACATAATTTATTTGTATGTGACATTTCTTGAATATAGACATGTCATGCATGCTAAATTTAACAATAATTTATATGTGCCCCCTTAATAGTTCTCGAACCCTTGTATGTATATGTTTGGTTCATATCTATTAACCTTTCTATAATGTTCTTTTACATTTTTTTTATATCTGCAATGTTCAAGGTAATAAGCACATTAAAATTGTAACAAAGCATACTAATAATTTGCAAGAGGACACCGAGTTAAAAATTTAATTAGAAGTGCTATGTGTATACATGTTTACAACTAAAAATTAAAAGCTCAAACTTACAGTAAGCAAAAAATCGCAAGTGATACTATTTTTTTAAATGATATGTACATTTTATGTTTGTCCTCTACATGCACCAGTTTTTCAGAATAATTTGAAACCTAAAGATATGATCTTTAACAATTAAAAAGATAGTGTACGTGTACCCCGCGCAAGGTTATGACCTATTGGAACGAACCTCACTAGGAGGATAGGTTTTCTGCAATTCCATAACACGAATATTGTTGATCAAATTAATAAGGGTAGCTAGAGATAAAAAAAACTCGCAAAGCTCAATTAATAAGAAACTGGGAAATAATCGGAACACAATCGCACTACTTAGCTCTACTAGGTCTAGACTCTAGAGCGCCGCCAAATAGTCCGCGCCAAATAGTCGATAGAACCTACAAAGGCTATGTTATGTGAAATAATTTGTGTGTTTGTCTATGCGCAAATATAGCAGTATCGACCCTTTCACAATTTGTGATGTCAACTATAGAAAATATATTCATCACAACTCATATATTTATGCATCGATACTTAATGTGCAGCGATGGTTGTTAATGATTAATTTGCACGCGAGATAGTAAACATATTCCTAAAATAGTAGTTGAAGCCTTCCGGAACACTTGGACAACACCAACAGCAACATCATGGTACTACTCTTTCTGTACCTGAAAAGGAGGTCAATACTTTTCTCAGAAGAAGTAAAAAAAAATAAAGTTTGACCCAGTTTATAGAAAAAATCAACAAATTATAAGAGCATATGAAACTGTATTTCATGATGTCCCCAACTTTATTGATTATGTATTGTAGATATGATTTTTTTTCAAAAAACGGTAAAGGTTTAGATATTTTGGTTGTTAGTATGAAGGAAAAATAAGCTTCAATTTTCTTGTGCTTTTACTATTCTAAATACAATCAAGCTTTTTCATGCAACACGCAAGCAATATAATTTTTTTTCAATACATATAACTGAAACGTGACAAAAAAAACTAAATCGTATCGTTGGTCCCAATCAGTCGAGTAAAGAGAAAATGTCGTGGTTAACTGACACATGTTTATGGAACCTACCATAAGGAAGAAAGTGGAGGACTATAGTGCTTTGTTGGAAAAAAAATAGAGAATTGCATATTATTAGAAATACAATATAAATGTAGATGATCACGTACCAATACATACACAGGTACACCGCTCATGTAGATGATACTAGAGTAGTCGTCGCCATGGAGAACCAATCCGGTCGACAACCATGAGTTTTAGTTAGACTGTTAGTTTCTCTCATGAGGATGTTCTGTATGTTGTACTCAAATCTATGTTGTTGAGATTTTCATGTTTAATTTTCCGCTTGAACTTTTATTTGAAATTTTATCTTTTCATACAACAGATGATGCCAAACACATTGTAGACAAGCATATAAAATAATAAAATCATATTTAAAATGGATTATTGATACGTCCATTTTGCATCACTATTTTATATCATAATTTACTGCTATTCATTGATATATTTCACATTTGGATGATATACTTATGTTATTTTATCTTGTTTTGCATGTTTGATGATTATTGGAGAATTAACTGCCGGAGTCAGGATTCAGCTGGAAAAAGCATCGTCAAGACACCCTATTTCTGAAGATCAACAATTCACGGAAAATATACAGATGTTCCTATTTTGTCAGATGCCGGAGCCAGCCAAAAGGGGAGGCTGAGATGGGCCACGAGGGGCCCACACCACCCCACGGCGCGGCCCCCCTTCTGCCGCGCCGGGGCATGGTGTGGCCGCCTTGGCCCACCTCTGGCGCTCCCCCTTCGCGTACTTCATCCCCCAGAAACCCTAAGACGCGGGGAGTCATCGAGGAAATATTCCGCCGCCTCCACGAGGCGGAAACCACAGAGAGAGAAAAAGCTCTCCAGCAGGCAGAAATCTGTCGGGGAAATTCCTTCCCGGAGGAGGGAAATCATCGCCATCGTCATCGTCATCACGCCGGACTTCATCGGGATCATCATCATCATCATCTCCACCGCTGTCACCATCATCTCCACCGCTCCACTTCGTTTCGCTGTAACATCTAGGGTTATACTTTGTGTAGTTCATAGGGGAAACTTTCCCGGTGTTGATTACTACTTGTGGTTGATGCTATTAAGTTTTATCGGTGAATTGAAATATATGTCCAGATTGTTATTCATCATTATATCACCTCTGATCATGATCCATTTGATGTCTTGTGAGTAGTTCGTTTAGTTCTTGAGGACATGGGAGAAGTCAGGCTGTTAGTAGTGGAACTATGTTGAGTAATATTTAATGGTTTGATATTTAAGTTGTGGTGTTATGCTTCTAGTGGTGTCGTGTGAACGTCGACTACATGACACTTCACCTTTATGGGCCTAGAGGAATGCATTGTGTATTCGGCTACTAATTGTGGGGTTGCCGGAGTGACAGAAACCTAAACCCCCGTTAGTAAACCGGTGCATGAGGGAGTGTAGGATCTCAGAGTTTAAGGCTGTGGTTAGATTTATCTTAATTGCTTCCTTGTAACGCGGATGCTTGCAAGGGGTTTAATCACAAGTATGTATTAGTCCAAGTTAGGGCAGTGCATTAGCATAGGTTCACCCACACAACACTTATCAAAACAATAAAGATTAATCAGCTGTAGGAAGTGAAAACACTTGACGAAATTCCCGTGTGTCCTCAAGAACATTTTGCCATCATAAGTAAACCACCGGCTTATCCTTTGCTCTAAAAAGGATTGGGCCACTCGCTGCAATTATTATTACTGTCTTTTATTTACACACATTTTATTTATCTGCAATATCAAAAACCTCTAAAAACTTGTCTGTTAGTATTTACAGTGATTCCTTGATCAAAACTACTTGTCAACACCTTCTGCTTCTTGTTGGGTTCGACACTCTTATTTATCGAAAGTACTACGATACACCCCTATACTTGTGGGTCATCAAGACTATTTTCTGGCGCCGTTGCCGGGGAGTGAAGTGCTATTGGTAAGTGGAATAGGTAAGGGAAACCTTTACTGTAAGTGCTGTTTTTATTTCTGCTTGTTGCTTTATTTTATTATGGAGAGATCTCCATTCGAATCCCTATTTGGGAATACTACTGCCACTGCTAAGGTAGTAGATGAACCGCCGCCTGCTGAATTAGATCCATTTAAAATACCTATGAAAATTGTTGAACGTGTTATGGATAACCGCTATGTTGGAGATGGAACCATCCATCCTGGTGATCATTTACTATTTATACATGAATTATGCGAGTTGTTCAAGTGTGCAGGTATTTCAATGAAAAAAGTCAAGAGGAAGTTATTCTCTATATCATTGAAGGGCCGAGCTGCGGAATGGTATAAGATGCTGAAGAATGGCCGATCTATTGGCTGGGAGGAAATTGTACCTCTCTTTTATTCTAAATTCTATCCTCCTAGTGAGATTCATCAAGATCGGAATCGCATATATAATTTTTGGCCTCATGATGGAGAGAGTATTGCCCAAGCATGGGGAGATTGAAGTCACTAATGCTCAAATGTCCCATTCATGAGCTCCCAAGTAAAATTGTTATCAATAATTTTTATGCAAGGCTTTCTCTTCATGATAAGGATTTATTGGATGCTTCTTGTTCTGGATCATTTACACGTACTGAAGAAGAAGTTAAATGGGACCTACTTGACCGTATTCAGGAAAATACTGAAGGATGGGAGAACGACAAAGGTAGAAAGTCAGGTATAAATTATGATTATGATTGCATTAAATCTTTTATGGAGACCGATGATTTCCGTAATGTTAGTGTTTTTTACTGTCTTGATTCTCAAGTTGTTGCAAATTATTACAAAGCTTTTGCCTCTTATCTTGATCTGCCTAAGAAGGATTTGAATAAATATCATGAACCTTATAAAGATGAAACCAATTCGGCCATTGGCAGAAGTATTGAAGTTCATACTGTTGATCACATTTTACCAGAACCTTATATTGAAAAAATACCTTTTCCTGTTAAAGTCAAGCAACATTCTCTGATAGCTAGTGTGGTTAATAAAAGTGCCAAGAAACCTTTAGAGCCTGATGAACAAATAACTGTTGAACCTGAAGTAGCAATTATAAAGGATTTGGTAACTGAAAATGTAGATGGAGAACATATTATCTTTTGTGAAGATGCTTCTAATATTGTTTCGCATCCTGGTAAATTTAGGAAAACAAGTGTTCCTGTGCTTTCAGTGAAGATAGGAGAACATTGCTATTATGGTTTATGTGATATTGGTGCAAGTTCTAGTGCTATTCCTTTTGAACTTTATAAAGAAATTATGCATGAAATTAGTCCCTGTGAACTTGAGGATATTGATGTGGTTATTCAACTTGCCAATAGGGAAACTATCTCTCCATTCGGTATTGTGAGAGATGTTGAGGTTTTATGCGGTAAAACTAAATATCCTACTGGTTTTCTAGTACTTGGTTCTAAAGCTAGTAAAACTTGTCCTATTATTTTCGGTAGACCTTTTTCTGAATACATGTGGTGCTATTATAGATTGTAAGAAAGAGAAAATTTACACTAAATTTAATGGAGAATCTTATGAGTTTAATTTCTCTAAGTTTGGTAAGAAACTTTATGAAACTGATTTGCCTAATGAGGGCCCGAAAATTGAACAACTTGCTGCTATTGCTATTGCTCCTAACAATGCCTTGCAGCAATTTATGGAGGAACACGAAAGTGAGGTTTTTATGGAGGAAAGGAATGGAATTGACAATATCTTTCTTCATCAACCACCATTACTTAAGCATAATTTGCCGGTGGAAGATTTGGGTACCCCTGCACCTCCTAAAGAAGATCTTGTTTTTGATTTAAAACCTTTGCCTGATAACCTTAAATATGCTCACATTGATGATAAGAAAACATATCCTATTATTATTAGTTCTAAACTTTCAGGTACTGAAGAGGCAAGGTTATTGGAAGTATTGAGGAAACACCGAGGGGCTATCGGATATACTTTGGATGATTTAAAAGGGATTTCTCCTGCTATATGTCAACACGCCATCAACATGGAAGATGATGCAAAACCTGTTGTGGAGCACCAGCGTCGTCTAATCCCTAAAATGAAGGAAGTGGTAAGAAATGAGGTATTAAACTCCTCGATGCTGGTATAATTTATCCTACTGCTGATAGTAAATGGGTAAGTCCTGTGCATTGTGTTCCTAAGAAAGGAGGAGTTACTGTTGTGCCAAATGAAAATGATGAACTTATTCCTCAAAGAGTAGTTGTTGGATATAGGATGTGCATTGATTTTCGAAAGGTTAATAAAGTTACTAAGAAAGATCACTATCCTTTACCTTTTATTGATCAAATGTTAGAAAGTTGTCTAAGAAAACTCATTTTTGCTTTCTTGATGGTTATTCTGGATTTTCACAAATTGCTGTTAGAGCGAGAGATCAAGAGAAAACTACTTTTACTTGTCCTTATGGAACTTATGCTTATAGGCGTATGCCTTTTGGTTTGTGTAATGCTCCTGCTACATTTCAAAGATGCATGTCTGCTATTTTTCATGGTTTTTGTGAAAAAATTGTGGAAGTATTCATTGACGATTTTTCCGTCTATGGAACTTCTTTTGATATCTGCTTGCAAAACTGTCGCAGCAGTGGAACACGGGATTCCCCTAGTGCTGCCAAAGTGGGTCCACCCATGTGGGCCCAAGATGAAGATGGACAAGACCAGGACTCAAGTCAAGCTGGCGGGTTCACCGTCCGCCCCGCGAAGGCCAAGCAAGGCCTGCGTCGACAAAGGGCTCCGGTCCTGGGGGCCTGCCGGGTCCCCGAACCAAGCAAGAAGGCAAGGAAGGACCCGAGAGCCCGAGTTCCCAGCAGGAGGCCAGGCTACCTCTCGGGTACTTCCCCACATCACTGTGGATAAGCTCTCCACCTCACGCTAGAAGACCTCAGAAGACGTGGGAAGCAAGGCGAAGGTAGCGCGGGCAGGAAGCACAACCCGTGGTGGTGTCAGCCCCTGTCCACCCCAAGGCGGACGCTCCCACCTAACCCAAAGGAGACGCTAGGCTGAGAAGAGGCCACGTCTCCCCTAAACTAGATAAGGAGGGTCCTTCACGTTGATGCATGTAAAATGCATACATGAACTTTACATTTTATTACATGTTATTCCATGTTATTTGCATCATATAAGGGTTATATTCATGATTTATATTAAGTTTTGGGGATAATTAACAACTCCCCATTTTTCTGGAATTAACCCTGCGCTGTCAGAAAACCCCTTTTTCTATATTTTGATGTTTCAGGGACCCAAACGACGTCCAAATGACCTGAAACTTTACGGGGATCACTTTTTTGGAAGGAACGAAACGTAGGCGCAAAGGAATCGAAGAAACGGAGACCAGAAGGCAGAAAGGGGTGGGCCCACGCGGCCAGATTCCCTGACCGCGTGGGGTCCCCCATCCTGGCCCTCGGGCCTCCGCTGCCGTCGATCTTTCTTCCCGAAGCTTCGTCTTGACCTAAAAACGACTATATATAGACCCCCCAGGGCTTTCGCGAAAGGAGCGCCGCCGAAACACAGAAACCACGAAACAGAGACCTGGAGCTGAAGATTGGAGGGGGAAAACTCCGGCGGGGCGCTGCCGGTGTGGTCTCCTTCCCCTCCAACAACATCTCCACCGACACCATGATGAAGAGGGAGTAGTCCACCCCTGGACTATGGGTTTGTGGAAGTAACTTATGTATCTCTCCTCTCTATGAGCTTCACTAATTAGTACCGTATGAGCTGCTGAACATGATTACGGTCATCTATGTAATTCCTTTGTGGTGGATCTTTATTATGAGTTAATACATGTTTGAGATTGCAATGGTTTTGTTTCAGTTATGAAAGTAGATGCATATTATGTACCCCGTTCTTATTTACTTGTCATGATCAAGCATGTTTATGAGAGCATGTGAGGGGGAACGTGTGCATTAGTTGGAGTAACGGGGGGTGGCTAGTGCAGTGAACGTGAGAGAAGTTCTGCGATCCACTTGGGTTTTCTACCTTACTTTGTTGCCTCACTAGGGATAAACAAAAATACCATGCTACCGGAGAGTGGATGTGACCTTGGCCACTACCTCCATGACTAGATCTAGCATGTTCTTATTTTAACTTCATGTCATTGAACTTATTGCTATGCTCTGATTTATCTTAATTACTAAGGTGTTATGATTTAGTTCGCATCTTGGTGGAGCATAAGAGAGAGAACAACTTATACTTGAGATCTCTATGTTAGGACGTGATGCCCATATTATTAATAACTTGTCAAACCATGTCTTGCCATCTTACATGTTAATTTTAGTGTTCCATTGTCTACCACGTTATCAAGAGAGAGTGCATTTGTGAAACCATGAACCCCGGTCCATTTTTAATCATAAGAAACACCTTTCCAACACTTTTATCACCACTTTTGTTTGCTGCCATTATTAAATCCGAAAATACAAAAACACTTTTACATCTTGCATTCATCATAAAAAACCCAAAAATATCATTTATCATTACTACCACATCCTTGCATATTTATTTTACCATCATTGCATATTTACTATGTTTGCATATTTATTTTATTATCATTCTCACACCTTGTGCTTGACAACCACTTGGTGAGGTTGAGGGCACAAAACAATTTATTTTGTTGCAGGTTCTCAAGAGAAGGATAAGGAGATAACACCTGAAATACTGGTTCCCCGAGAGTTCGATATTAAACCCTCGAGTCACCCCTCGTGGGGAAAACTGTCTTCCACTACTACATACACTCTGCACTTGGAGTCTCAACCTAACCCATTTACTTTTCACGCAGGTACCACGCGAAGGGCTAGCAACTGTTTTCTGGCGCCGTTGTGGGGTAACTACGTGAAGGGCCATCAAGACGTTTTCTGGCGCCGTTGCCGGGGAACCATAGCTGAAAGGTTTATCCAAGGATCACTCACATCAAGTCAACTTCATCACCAACTTGTGTAACAACCTAAGCTTGGGGAAGTTGCACCTACGTGAGCATCATCTTATCCATCTTTACCTACAATCATTTTATTTTGTTTTGTTCTTGTCTTGCATATCATCTTTATATTTCGGTTTGCATATTTATATTCAGTTTTGCATTTTGTGTTGCATTTGTTATTTCGAGTTGCATTAGTGTCATTTTACTTTCAGTTTTGCATAAAAAATTAAAAACACATAAAAACTTGTTAAATGGGAGATAGAACTAAATTGTGTGACTACACAAACACTCCTAATGATCAATTTATTGCTAAGCCTATCACCACACCTGAGATTACTGCTGAGAGCTATGAAGTTAGTCCTAGTTTGTTAAACTTGATAACTAGGGAACAATTTGGTGGTAGTGCTGTTGAGGATGCCTCTATGCATCTTCATGATTTTATTGAAATCTGTGACATGCAAAAGTTTAAAAATGTTGAAAGTAATGTCTTAAAACTGAAGTTATTTCCTTTCTCACTTAGAGGAAAAGCTAAAGAGTGGCTACATTCATTACCTACTGGTAGTATTAATTCTTGGGATGATTTAAAAGAAGCTTTCATTAAGAAATATTATCCCCCTGTTAAAATACTGCAAAATAGAAACAATATCCTCTCTTTTAGGCAAAATGAAAATGAACATGTTGCCATGGCTTGGGATAGGATTAAACTCATGCTTAGAACTTGTCCATCACATGGGGTTAATGAATGGACCATTTTACACTCTTTTTACAATGGTCTAAATTACATGTCTAGAAATATACTTGATTCAGCTGCTGGAGGTGCTTTCATGGGAAAAACTATATTAGAAGCTAAGAACATTTTGGAAAGTATCTTGCAAAATTATAGTCAATGGCATACTGATAGAGCACCTAGTTCATCTAAGAAAGTGAACTCTATAGAAGAAACAAATGATTTGTCATCTAAAATGGACACCATTCTTGCTTTTATTAATAAACAAAATTTTGAAAATATGCCTTTGCAAGAACTAGTTGGTAATAATCCTGAAAATGTTGATGTCAACTTCATTAGGAACTATGGTAATAATGGGTATGGTAACAACAATTATAACTCTTATAATAAGCCCCCATATGTTCCAAACAAATATACCACTAGTAGTAATGTTTCTAGTGATTTGGAAAACACCATTAGATCATTTATATCTACTCAAAAGGAGCTCAATAAGGAGTTCATATCCAAATTCGAAAAACATGATATTTTGTTTGAAAGAGTAGATCAACTCACTAAGGAAGTTTCCTCATTAAAGAACATCATTATATCTCAAAAAGAGAAAAAAGTTGAGGAAGTTAAAATGCTTAGTGAAGTTAAGGAACCATTTGTTGATTTAGAGAAGTGTAGCTTGCATGAATTAATTTCTATCTTACAAAAATTTGCAAGTGATCCTTCTGTTAATATTAACCAGGCTGGTTTTGGTTCCTATATTGCTAATCATGTCTTAAAAGAAAAGATTGCTAGGTACAATCAAGAAGCTATGATACCACCTAAGCTTGGGGATATATGGATCCCAAGTACTAGTAACCATTGGAAAAGAGACACACCATGCATTTTAGATCTAGGATCTAGTGTCTCTATATTATCTAAAGAACTATATGAAGTCCTTGAACTTAAAAATATTGAGAAATGCTCTATTGAACTTGCACTTGCTGATGATTCCATTAGACATGCTCTAGGAAAAGTAAGTGATGTTATGGTAGAGTTACACATGACTTTTGTGCCTGTTGATTTTCTAATCATGGACATGGGGAATAAAACCTCTAGTCCTATTATTTTGGGAAGACCTTTTCTTCGTACTACAGGTGCCATTATTGATTCAAAGGAAGGGAATGTGAAGTTTCAGTTTCCACACAAGAAGAGCATGGAACACTTCCCAAGGAAGAGGGACACACCAAGGTTCAAGCTCCCTCATGAGCTACGTCCCCTTTGATTATCAAGTAAGTAAGCCTAGCTATATGGCTATAAAGAAAGCGCTTTACGGGAGGCAACCCGGTTGTTTTTGTTTGAGATTTTCTTTGAGTCCTCTTGCTGTAACAAGAGAGTAGTTTGTTAGTTTTGTTTCTGGGATTTTTAATAAAGAACCAAGTTTTACCTATTTTGGGTTTGAAAAGTTGCTATTCATTTTCGGAGAGTTTTCTGCCTGCACGAAGTCTGTGCACGGTTTGATTTTTCATTTTTTATCTGTAACTCCGATTGAGCTGTAATTTGAACTGTAGCTTCAACTTTTCATCCTCTGTATACGTGATTTTTGCAGATTTTTCTGACGAGTTTAAGTAGGGTAGAAAAATGCGTTTTGCTGCTGCTGTTTTTCTGGACAGATTCTGTCTTGATATTGTTTGATGCATTCTTTGAGCTTTTTGCTTGAATCTTTTTGATTCAATTGAGTTTATGAGTAGGCATACAACATTATATACTCTCTGGACATTCATATGAATTTTTGCCTAAGGATTTTATGCAGCAAGGAACCTATTTGTTTATCACTACTAATATCACCCCACAGAAAAGAAATGGGAGAAACGGTGTTTTGAAGTTTTTTCACAGGGATTAGAGGAGCTGCACCAAGAGCTATCCAAGGATGGTGAAGACCATAAGCTTGGGGATGTCAAGACAACCCCACTGGACCAACACACTCTCGGTTTGCACACGTCTAACTTCTGTTTTTCGATCAAAGCACTTTATCGTATAAACTTGGAGCGTCTGTTTTTTTTTGCTTTTGTTATTTCGGTTTGTTAATAAGACCACCACTATCATTTATATATGAGAGAGCTACTGGAAGTTTGGGTTGAATTATGTTGGATGCTATTAAATATATTGGGATAGGGATGTTTGAGTTGATTTTAAAAGATACATATAGTTGCATAATTCATGTGCTTTGAATGAATGTTAATTTGCAAGTGTGTTGTCAAGAGCTATCTTTTACCATGTTTAGATGTTGAATTTTAACTTTACTTGGTTTAACATGGATTGATTAGTTCTATGGACACTTATGCATGCATTTAGATGGTCAACTTTCTCCCTATTGCTAGCCCAAAAATTACAACAAGTAAAAAGCTTGTTTCCCAACACCTTCAACCAAAGTTTTTCCAGTGAGTCCACCATATCTACCTATTAGCTTTATGCTATTCCAAGTATGTTTATCATGTTATATTGTGTTATCTACATTTCTGAATTTAAATGCTTATGTTATTGATTGTCATGGGAAAAATTGGTTAAAAGCTCTCACGAACTTGATGCACAATTTACTTTTATTGCATTTAATAAGCATGAACCATTGTGATTAAAATTATGAAGTTGTGGGCTTGACAATTGTTTTGGTTGGGAGTTAGCCCATATGTGCTGTCACATGGCAAGCTTTCAACATTGCACTTATTTATATTTAGTTGATGTCATGTACTTTTGTTTATGGATGCCTATCATGGGTGAAATGAATGTGGATACTTAGTAAGTTCAAAGAGTTTGTATAAATGGTTAGAGAAATGCCTGGGCCGCTAATCTAAGCCATGCATCATTCATGGTGGAAATTTACAGCATAACCATAATGTTCATTCAGTGATGCACCTCATAATAAAAAGCTATACCCATAGTAAATAAAAGAGTGCTGAGATTGTTCATTGTCTGTTTGTCTTGTTGTTTTGACATGGGCTTGTTCATGTCAAGGGGCAAGAGGTACCCCAGTGCAGTTCTTGATGATACTATTATTACTTGCAATGACCTTTATTTGAATTTACTTTGTGGACCAAAGTGAGTAACACATGGTGTAGGTACTTGTATTCAAGGGACATGAGACATTCAACCAATACATTGTCAAGCACACCACTCATATTTGCTTTCACTTTAAACATTAATCATTCAAGATGCTATGATAGGGGTAATGAGAGCTCCACACCAATGACTACCACATTGCAAGCATTAACTTAAGTAGAAGTGTTTGGAAGTTAGATGAAACTTATTCATGCTTTACCTCTACTTATTTATCTATCCAAAGTGTCCACCTTTTATATTCAGTTTTCATAAGAAGTACTCTATGACCACCATAGGATGTTTTTACTTTTCATTATGCATACATTTGGTCCATAGTACTTTCTTCTATATTACACTTTGTGAATTTATCATTGAACATCTTTACATTGAGTATTTGATATCACTTCATAATTTATCTTGCATATTGTTATTCCTTTGAAGAATGAATCATTTGACTCTATGTAGCAATAGTAATCACCTTTGATATCCATTGATAGTATTAAAATGCAAAGTCCATGTTAGTTTTATCACCTTCATACTCGGGACGAGCATGGGTTAAGCTTGGGGATGTTGATGCATGTAAAATGCATACATGAACTTTACATTTTATTACATGTTATTCCATGTTATTTGCATCATATAAGGGTTATATTCATGATTTATATTGAGTTTTGGGGATAATTAACAACTCCCCATTTTTCTGGAATTAACCCTGCGCTGTCAGAAAACCCCTTTTTCTATATTTTGATGTTTCAGGGACCCAAACGACGTCCAAATGACCTGAAACTTTACGGGGATCACTTTTTTGGAAGGAACGAAACGTAGGCGCAAAGGAATCGAAGAAACGGAGACCAGAAGGCAGAAAGGGGTGGGCCCACGCGGCCAGATTCCCTGACCGCGTGGGGTCCCCCATCCTGGCCCTCGGGCCTCCGCTGCCGTCGATCTTTCTTCCCGAAGCTTCGTCTTGACCTAAAAACGACTATATATAGACCCCCCAGGGCTTTCGCGAAAGAGAGCGCCGCCGAAACACAGAAACCACGAAACAGAGACCTGGAGCTGAAGATTGGAGGGGGAAAACTCCGGCGGGGCGCTGCCGGTGTGGTCTCCTTCCCCTCCAACAACATCTCCACCGACACCATGATGAAGAGGGAGTAGTCCACCCCTGGACTATGGGTTTGTGGAAGTAACTTATGTATCTCTCCTCTCTATGAGCTTCACTAATTAGTACCGTATGAGCTGCTGAACATGATTACGGTCATCTATGTAATTCCTTTGTGGTGGATCTTTATTATGAGTTAATACATGTTTGAGATTGCAATGGTTTTGTTTCAGTTATGAAAGTAGATGCATATTATGTACCCCGTTCTTATTTACTTGTCATGATCAAGCATGTTTATGAGAGCATGTGAGGGGAACGTGTGCATTAGTTGGAGTAACGGGGGGTGGCTAGTGCAGTGAACGTGAGAGAAGTTCTGCGATCCACTTGGGTTTTCTACCTTACTTTGTTGCCTCACTAGGGATAAACAAAAATACCATGCTACCGGAGAGTGGATGTGACCTTGGCCACTACTCCATGACTAGATCTAGCATGTTCTTATTTTAACTTCATGTCATTGAACTTATTGCTATGCTCTGATTTATCTTAATTACTAAGGTGTTATGATTTAGTTCGCATCTTGGTGGAGCATAAGAGAGAGAACAACTTATACTTGAGATCTCTATGTTAGGACGTGATGCCCATATTATTAATAACTTGTCAAACCATGTCTTGCCATCTTACATGTTAATTTTAGTGTTCCATTGTCTACCACGTTATCAAGAGAGAGTGCATTTGTGAAACCATGAACCCCGGTCCATTTTTAATCATAAGAAACACCTTTCCAACACTTTTATCACCACTTTTGTTTGCTGCCATTATTAAATCCGAAAATACAAAAACACTTTTACATCTTGCATTCATCATAAAAAACCCAAAAATATCATTTATCATTACTACCACCATCCTTGCATATTTATTTTACCATCATTGCATATTTACTATTGTTTGCATTGCATTTATTTTATTATCATTCTCACACCTTGTGCTTGACAACCACTTGGTGAGGTTGAGGGCACAAAACAATTTATTTTGTTGCAGGTTCTCAAGAGAAGGATAAGGAGATAACACCTGAAATACTGGTTCCCCGAGAGTTCGATATTAAACCCTCGAGTCACCCCTCGTGGGGAAAACTGTCTTCCACTACTACATACACTCTGCACTTGGAGTCTCAACCTAACCCATTTACTTTTCACGCAGGTACCACGCGAAGGGGCTAGCAACTGTTTTCTGGCACCGTTGTGGGGTAACTACGCGAAGGGCCATCACACCCCGAAGGTCCCTCGTGCCCCTCACGTGACCCTGTGGCAATACCTTAGACTATAAAAGGAGGACCAAGGCACGGAGAAGGGGAAAAAAGGTCGGATGGGAGGAACAAGTCCAACCAGAGGAAGACTACACTAGGGCTGCGAAGGTAGAGGGAAGGTGATCACCTCCGGGTCAGGACCTGTCCTTCTTCTACCTCCAGCCAAAACCCTTCCGGGTACCCCATCCGGGAGGCTCCATTGTAATCCACACTATGAAGAACCCATCAATCCAGACATGCAGGAGTAGGGCTTTTAGCCTCCGGGCGGCCTGAACCTGGGTAGCTCCTTGTGTCCCTTTGGTTGCATGCTTTGATCGTGGAGAGGAGAGCTTGATCTAGACTCCGCCCGAGAAGACGATTCTCAGCCTCCTTCGCGCCCCGTGCCGAACCTAAAAGGGGGTATCCTATACTCCCGGTGTCCGTGCATCGAGACACGACATCTGGCGCGCCAGGTAGGGGGCGCAAGCGCTGGTTTCATCTTCATCAAGTTCATCGGCAAGTTCTTCGTCAAGCATGCCGCCGAAGAAGAAGGGAGACCCTGCGGCGTCCAAGCCGGTTTCTCCCTCACGCACTCAAGCTTCAGCTGAACGTCGTGCTGCTGGCGCGCGGAGCGTCTCTCCGTCCCCGCCTCCCATGGAGAGGGTGGCGCCGGACGAAGTGGACGGTCGCGACAAGGACAACGGCCCTGGCGGAGCGGCGGCTCCAAAGGGCACCACCATGCCTCCTCCTCGCTCGGGGAGAAGAGCGTCTGCAATGGCGCAAGGAGCCCACCGCTGGAGGAGGGAACCACGGCGTTCGCCCCAGCGGGGATCCACGAGCATCCAAGAGCAAGACCTCCGCGCACTCGCCTTCGGACGCGCAAGCTCGCCATGATGCTCTAGTCGCTGCCAAGGCCCTGATGCAGTTCCCTCCAAGCAGCGGCGATCCCAAGGTCTACCAAGAATGGAGGACTCGCGTCGAGAGGCTCCTCGACTTCGCCGATGGTGGTCCATGGGTCGAACCCACTCAAGCTCCCACCGTCGACGATCCCGGAGCAGCACAAGACAAGACACGTGATCCGCGAGGCCAGCCTCGTGGTGAACGTCAAGCCAAGACGGCGCCTCCTCGCACCGCACCACGATGGCTGATCGGCTAAACCGCGATCACGGCGAGGCCATCTCCATCGGGTCGTCTACCTCGCGCAACCCAGATCTTCGTGACGAGCTCAACAGCCGTCAGAACGAGGATATGCGCACCCGCATCGAGCGTCGCCGAGAACGTCACCGCCGGGAAGATCGGGGCATCGACCTCGCCGAAGGCTGCCTCGCCCTCGCCCCCGAGTTCCGCCACTTCAACTGGCCCAAGAAATTCAAGATCGACGTTCTCCGCTACGACGGCACCACGAACCCCCGGGACTTTCTGCAGATCTACTCTCTTGCTGCAATGGTTGCCGGGGCCGACGAGGTCATGATGGCCAACTGGTTCCCGTTGGCCCTGAAGGGAGATGCCCAGACTTGGCTTCTCAACCTTCCCAAGTGCTCCATCCGTTCCTGGCGGGCACTGAAGGAGCAGTTTCTGGGGGCTTTCCAAGGCGGGTACGAGCGCCCGGGGGCTCCCAGTGATCTCCACGACTTCAAGCAGCTGCCGGGTGAAACTCTCCGCAAGTTCATCCAGCGCTTCACCCAGAAGATGAACACCATCCCGTGCATCAAGGAGGAGTTGGTGATCCAGTCCTTCCACGCCAACGTCCGCAACCCCAAGATGCGCGAGAAGCTGAGCATCCATCGCGTCGAGTCTGCTCGTAAGCTCTGGGAGCTTGCAGATCGGTGCGCTCGAGCTGAAGAAGGAGCCAAGTTCCCCGGGGAGGATGAACCCGAGGACAAGGTCTCCAGCCAAGAACAAGAAGCGGGACCCTGGACCCGACAAGCGGATCTTCGTCACCGAGCCTCTTCCGAAGAAGACCAAGCCCGCGCCGACTTCCGAGGAAGAAGGTGAAGGTGATCCCTGGTGCCACATCCATCCAGAAGGCAACCACTTGCTCAAGGACTGCCGCATGCTCAAGAACCTCGCCATCCGGGAGCAACGCCGAGCTGATGGGGTCAGTCAAGACGGTTGCTACAACTGCGGCACTGCCGGGCACATCGCTCGTGACTGTCCCACGGGTCGCCAAGGCGGAGGCGGCCGTGGATGGAACCGAGGCGGTGGCCGCGGGGGCCGTGGAGGAGGACGCGGCGGTCAAGGTGGTCGCGGGTACAACACTCCGGAGGCCGCCCACGCGGCAACGGGGAAGCTCCGGCTCCCCAAGGAGGCAACGGCGGCAAGTATCAAGAAGTCACTGGAGTTGTCGGGTGCATCCACGGAGGGTCTTCTCTGCCTCCCTCCAACGGCGCCTGCAAGAGACTTGTCCGGGAGCTGAACGCGGTTGCTTCTGCTCCGTCCAAGCCCCTGGACTGGTAGTCAAGTCATCACCTTCGACCCAGAAGACCACCCTGCAACACTGCCGGGGTGGGACCCTGCCGCTGATCGTGTCGCCCGTCATCCACAACTACAAGGTCACCAAGATGCTGGTCGACGGAGGCTCCAGCCTCAACTTGCTGACGGCGAAGGTCCTGGCTATCCTTCAAATTCCCCTGTCTCGCCTGCAAGACACCGGGTGTTCCAAGGCGTGAACGGAAGTGTTACTCGACCCCTCGGGAAGATCACCCTTCCGGTCACCTTCGGCGACTCCAAGAACTTCCGCACCGAGGAAATCGTCTTCGACATCGCCGACACTCCGCTACCGTACAACGGCATACTTGGCAGACCTGCTCTGGCCAAGTTCATGGCCGTCTCCCACTTCGCCTACAACATGCTGAAGATTCCGGCGCCGTGGGGCGTGATCAAGGTCAAGGCCGACATCGACGATGCTATCTACTGCGTTCACCAGCTGAACCAGACGGTGGCAATCATGGCGGATGTCCCTCAAGGTGTACAGGAGGATGATGATGGGGCTCTCCCCGGGGGCGAAGGGCACCCTGGGGGCTCCACATCTACTCCCCCAAGAAGGCGCCATTCCATGGCGATCCGCAGCTGACCAAGAAGGTGGCGCTAACCAGCGACGGAGTTCGCTCCATCACCATCGGCGCCCGCCTCACCGACAAATAGGAAAGCGCGCTCGTCGCCTTCCTTCGGGAAAACTCTGACGTCTTCGCGTGGGAGGCGTCAGGTTTACCCGGCGTTCCAAGGGAGGTGATCGAGCACAAACTGGCGGTCAATCCGGGGGCTCGCCCCGTGAAGCAGGTTCTCCGGAACCAAAGCAAGGAAAAGCTGGAATTCATCATCGCCGAGGTGGACAAGTTGATAGAAGCTGGTGTCATCCGGTCGGTTCCCCATCCAAGCTGGGTGGCCAACCCCGTGGTGGTACCGAAGCCCATGACCTTCAAGTGGAGACTCTGCATCGACTTCACAGACCTGAATAAGGCCTGTCCCAAGGACCCTTTCCCCCTGCCGCGGATCGACATGATCGTGGACTCCACGGCCGGGTGCGAGCTGCTGTGTTTCTTGGACGCCTTCTCCGGGTACCACCAGATCATGATGTCACTCGAGGACCAAGAGAAGACGGCCTTCATCACTCCCAAGGGCTGCTACTGCTACACCCGGATGCCTTTTGGCCTCCGGAACGCCGGCGCTACCTTCCAGCGCGCAATGCAAGCATGCCTTGGGCCGCAGCTGGGCCGCAACGTTGAAGCGTACATCGACGACATCGTGGTCAAGACCCGGTACAAGGACTCCCTCATCCAAGACCTGCACGAGACCTTCGAGAACCTCCGCCGGGTCAACTTCAAGCTCAACCCCGACAAGTGCGTGTTCGGGGTCCCCTCCGGCAAGCTGCTGGGTTTCCTGGTCTCTCACCGAGGGATCGAGGCGAATCCGGACAAAATCAAGGCAATCGAGCGCATGGAGGCCCCGGCGGGTCAAGGACGTACAGCGCCTCAACGGGTGCATCACTGCACTCGGGCGCTTCATCTCAAGGCTTGGGGAGCGGGCCTTACCGTTCTTCAGGCTGCTCAAGAAGTCAGGCCCCGTGGAGTGGACCTCCGAGGCCGAGGAAGCCCTGCAGTCCCTAAGCGCTACCTCGCCTCGCCACCAATCCTCGTGGCACCAGAAGAAAGGAGCCCCTACTACTGTACATTGCTGCCACCAACCAGGTGATCAGCGCTGTGCTTGTGGTAGAGCGTGACGCTCCTCCGAAGAAGTCAAGCAAGATCAAGGGCAAGCGACCCGGGAACTCTCTCCCGGGACAACCATGCAAGAAAAGGCTGCCGGGTGACCAGGGGTCTCGATCCTGACGTCACTGCAACCTTACCAGACGGTGCGGAGCCCGTCGGGAATGGAGAATCTCCCTCCGACGAGACTTCGCCGGGGGCTACCTCGTCCCCACCCCAAGACGTCGACGTGGAGGAAGCCGAGCCCTTCAGGACTCGGCGACCCGCAAGGTGCAGCACCCGGTCTACTTCGTCAGCGCAGTGCTGCGCGACGCCCGGGAGCGGTACCCCATGATGCAGAAGCTGCTGCTGGCAATCCTCATTGCCTCCCGCAAGATGAGGCCGTACTTCCAAAGCCATCCCATCACGGTGGTATCCAAGTACAACCTAAGAAGCCCCCTGGAGAACCCACTTGCCACTGGTCGCATATCATGGTGGGCCATGGAGCTTCAAGGTTTCGGTCTCAAGTTCGAGCACACGGACAACATCAAGAGTCAGGCGCTGGCGGACTTCACGGCCGAGTGGACCGAGACGGCGTTCGACGACCCGGAAGAGGAAACCTGCCTCCCCGGGAAGGAAGATCCTAGCGCCTGGACCATGCACTTCGACGGCTCCTACACCAAGGGGAAAGGAGGTGCTGGGGTTGTCCTAACCTCACCAACCGGGGACCGGCTGAAGTACGTCGTCCAGATGCACTACCAAGGGAACATCTCCAACAACACGGCGGAGTACGAGGGCCTGCTCGCAGGACTTCGTGCTGCCATCGGCCTCGGCATCAACAAGATCGTCGTCAAGGGTGACTCTCAGTTAGTCATCAAACAAGTGAACAAGGAGTACGCGTGCCCTCAGATGGCACCATACGTGAAGAGGTCTGGAAGCTGCAGCGGCGCTTCGACAACTTCCGGGCTGTGTACGTCCCACGGGGAGAAAACACGGCCGCGGATGAGCTATCGCAGGTGGCGTCCAAGCAAGAACCAGTGCCTCCCGGGATCTACATCGAGGTCCTCAGGCGACCTTCGATCCACCCGAGAGGCTCGCGCAAGATCTGCGCCGGGGGCTGGCGACCCTTCTACCTCGACAACACGGGTAGCCAGCCCAGAAGCTCAAGACCCGGCAGCCCCTCTGGCGGAGGAAGCTATGCTTTCTTTCCGTCGGATGGTGCTACCGGTGGAAGGAACCCACCCACCCTGGGCCCGGGACATCGTCAAGTACATCATGGAGCACGCCCTCCCGGAGGATGACACGACGCCGAGCGGGTGGCTCGTCAAGCCAAGCTCTACGTCATGATCGACGGCGAGCTCTACCGGCGACGGGACAACGGAGTCAAGCTCCGCTGCATTCCTCAAGAACAAGGCCAAGTACTGCTAGGGACATCCACGAGGGCACATGTTCAAGTCATGTGGCATCAAGATCACTGGCGGGTAAAGTTTTCGTCACGGGTTCTACTGGCCAACAGTCCTCAGTGATGCGAGCAGCTAGTCAAGACCTGTGAAGCCTGCCAGTACTATGCGAAGAACATACATCAGCCGGCGCAAGCTCTGCAGCCAATTCCAATCTCCTGGCCGTTCGCGGTCTGGGGGCTGGACATCGTGGGAAGATACCGAAGTCTGTCGGGGGCCATGAATACCTTTTCGTGGCCATCGACAAGTTCACAAAGTGGGTGGAAGTGATGCCAGTACCAAGACAGACAGCTCAAGCAGCCATCAAGTTCATTGAAGGGATCGTGTACCGCTTCGGAGTACCCAACAGAATCATAACGGACAATGGCTCTCAGTTCACAAGCCGATCCTTCCTCAACTTCTGTGAAGAGCTGGGAATCAAGGTGTGTTTTGCCTCGGTGTCCTACCCAAGGTGCAATGGGCAAGTGGAGCGAGCCAATGCGGAGGTCCTAAAGGGTTTGAAGACCAAGGCCTTTGACAAGTTAGAAGACAAGGGCAAGAACTGGATTGAGCATCTACCAAGTGTCTTGTGGTCCCTCAGAACCACACCAAGCAGAGCCACTCAAGAAACACCATTCTTCCTTGTCTATGGAGCGAAGCCGTCTTGCCAACAGAGCTCAGGCATGGATCCCCCGGGTACTTGCCTATGATGAAGACGCACAAGCTGAGAGGAGGATTGATGACATCAACTTCCTGGAAGAGGTGCGGTGTCGAGCTTCTTTACGATCTGCTCGATACCAGCAAGGGCTCCGCCGCTATCATGATCGCCATATCCGTTCACGGGTACTGGAACCCGGAGACCTGGTTCTCCGCAAGAAGCAGAACTTGATAACATGAACAAGTTGTCGTCCAAGTGGGAAGGACCTTATCGGGTGACGCATACCCTGAGACCCGGAGCTGTTTATCTGGAGGACGAGAAAGGCAGGCCGGAGGGCAACGCCTGGAACATCGAGAATCTCCGGAAATTCTACCCCTGAATACGAACATGAATCGCAGATAGTTCGAGTCAACTAAGCACGCCCAAGGGGCTAGTGTTCTGTATAAGGGTGTAAGAATCGTCGCCAAGGAATAAAAGATAAGTTTTTCAATTCCGTGAGCCTCTCTTGTTGTCGTGAAGTGTGTTATCCGTAACAACCCCCAAGCAGGGGGCTGACATGGTGCCGGTGGCTGACAGGTCGAGCGCGAGTACTGCCGCGGTAAGAAGTGGAACGGGCAGTGCTGTGTTTTAAAGAACATAAACACAGAAATGCACATTCAACTTTGCTTGCGGGTTGCTCGGATGAAACACTTTCACGACATGTAAGGGAGGGTCCATTCTTTTCCTACTGAAAGTTGTTATGTGTAGCGCCTCTCCCGGGACAGGAATGGATGCTGAAGAGCGGCTCAGGAGCTGGATACCCGGGAAGGACAGAGCAGATCAAGAGCACGGCAAAAATCAGCTAAGTCTTTGCATGTGCATCTTGCATTCTAGGCATAATATCTCGCTCGGAGTCAATATACCACCAACCTGCGCATGCTTGACAGTTGATGAGAACCTTTGCGGGGGTAATGCGTCCTCCCCGGCGAACGGTCAGATTTCCCTTCTGGCCTAGTACCCGTGGCTGTGGAGTGGACTCCCGGAAGGCATAGTGCTCTTAGGGGTACTGCTACCGGTGCAGGCGGTTAGAGTACTTGTCACCTAAGAGATCTCCTCTGAAAACTTGACGGCGCGTTAGTGCAAGGGAGGTTTGGGAAATGACCCCGGGAGTTGAGCCCTAGGGTTGCATTCATCTGAACTTACATTCTGAATTTACAATTCTGAATTACATTCAGTGTGCTTTCCCTGGATACATATCTAGCCTATGCTACTAAGGCCAGCTCAGAGCTCCTGGCTGCGCAGATCTGTCTTCTGTTTTATTGCCTGCCGGGTGCACTCCTTTCTTCCGGGGACGCCTGGATGAAAGGATGACACGCGTGCAGGATCTTGTCAGGCGCGTCGAAGAGCTCGACCCCCTTCTGCCGACCAGGGCGCTCCAGGGCCAAAGAGACGGAAGATTCCGTCCGCCAGTTCGCCTACGGACTGACTCTCGGCCTACGAAAAGCAGTCCAGGTCAAGATCGAAGTCATCCAAGGAAAAAAGGCGGAAAAACAAAGAAGAGCAAACAGTGAACCTGTTCGATGGCCTCGAGCTCAGCCACAACCAAGGACAGCTCCGGAATACCGGCAGTCCTTTCCTTCAGAATGGACCACAGGTGCGCCCTCCTCACTGCCCTAATCCTTGCCTCTTCTTGGGCAACAGGACCGGAGACAGTCGCCAGGCGAGCGACATTCTGGGCAGCAGAAGAACGGGACGCAACCTCGCCATCAGCGGCTCGGGCTCCAGCTTCGCTGGGTGCCTCCGCCGCGCCTCGGAAGACGGACTCCGCCGTCGACACGTCGGACAAGGCCATCTCTGCTTCGCCAGACATTGTTCTGCGGGGCGTGGAGAGGCAAAGGAAGAAGAGGAGCGGAGCAAGGCGAGAAGATGTGTGAATAGGTGGGTCTGAGGGCTTTTTATAGGCCTCCACCCCACCTACCCCTTGGCGCTACGGCTGCCGCAGTAATGGGAGCGCGTTTTGCAAAAAACTCGTTCTCATTCACACGAGCACGACACGGAGACAAGGAGGAAACAAGATCTTCTTCATTTACAAGGACTACAAGGGGACGATCTTTTTTACAAAAAAAGGTTGGCTCCCATCGAGCAAGGAGCACCGCCGTACAATGGAAGGCGCTACTTCCAGAAGTACGTCGTCAAGGCCGCCGGGGAGGAGGTCAACGAGATCTCCATGGCGCCCGCCCGAAGCTCCTCGCCTTCAAGAAGACGAGCTCCTCGACCTTGATGTCAGATGAGCTTTCCTCATCATCATCCTCGTCGTAGGAGCTCGAGCTGCCGCTGCTGCTCTCCATGCAGCACTCCACGCGTCCGCCATCGACACCGAAGATCTTCACGGAGAGCGTCGCATCTCCGTCGTACCGGAACGCCAAGCATTGCCCCCGGGACAGGCAGCGGCGTGGGAGAACGACTTCCACCCCTGACCAGGAGCATGGCGCCTTCAGCGGTGCGCTCCGCCAGGGCCCAGGAGGGGCCATTGGGGCAGCCTTCCACTGCAGCCAGAAGCCGGAGGGTCTGATGTCCTGTCGCCGTCGCGAAGGAATCCGGCAGGAGAAGCCGGCTACGAGGCCTGTGGTTCAGATCCACGATGAACTCGAATGGCACGAAGCTAGTATGAACCATGCTCCTGGGGGGGGGACAGCGGTGCCGCGGCCTCCACGGCCGCCGCGACCGCGAATCCCACGACCTCGCGGAGCAGCTCGACCACGAGTGGAGGGGCCACTCTCCGCAGCAGCTGAAGAAGAACGAGGGCGCCCAACTCCTCTCCTCGCTCTCGCCATTGGCGCTGGCAGCTTGTGGGGAGGCCTGGAGTTGGACTGAGGAAGAAGATGGACAAAAATGCAGGGGCGCGCCTGCTTTTATAGCCTCGGCGGCGCCTCTGTTAGGCGTCTCTCGGTTCTCTCCGTACTGGGAATCGAGGGGGCCATCGCAGTTACTCCCCAAGCGGAGTAGTTCCAAGACCTTCAAGGCCATTGATGAAGCAAAAGAAGGAAGACCAGATGCCTGGGGACCCACTTTGACCTATCTTTAGGCCATAGCCCCGGCACTGGAGCAAGAGCCGCCGGGACCATGCCCAGGGGCTACTGTCACAGCAGTGGAACACGGGGTTCCCCTAGTGCTGCCAAAGTGGGTCCACCCCATGATGGACAAGACCAGGACTCAAGTCAAGCTGGCGGGTTCACCGTCCGCCCTGCGAAGGCCAAGCAAGGCCTGCGTCGACAAAGGGCTCCGGTCCTGGGGGCCTGCCGGGTCCCCGAACCAAGCAAGAAGGTAAGGAAGGACCCAGAGCCTGAGTTCCCGGCAGGAGGCCAGGCTCCCTCTCGGGTACTTCCCCACATCACTGTGGATAAGCTCTCCACCTCACGTTAGAAGACCTCAGAAGACGTGGGAAGCAAGGCGAAGGTAGCGCGGGCAGGAAGCACAGCCCGTGGTGGTGTCAGCCCCTGTCCACCCAAGGCGGACGCTCCCACCTAACCCAAAGGAGACGCTAGGCTGAGAAGAGGCCACGTCTCCCCCTAAACTAGATAAGGAGGGTCCTTCACGCCGAAGGTCCCTCGTGCCCCTCACGTGACCCTGTGGCAACCCCTTAGCCTATAAAAGGAGGACCAAGGCACGGAGAAGGGGAAAAAAGGTCGGATGGGAGGAACAAGTCCAACTAGAGCAAGACTAGACTAGGGCTGCGAAGGTAGAGGGGAAGGTGATCTCCTCCGGGTCAGGATCTGTCCTTCTCTACCTCCAGCCAAAACCCTTCCAGGTACCCCATCCGGGAGGCTCCATTGTAAGCCACACTATGAAGAACCCTTCAATCCAGACATGCAGGAGTAGGGCTTTTAGCCTCCGGGCGGCCTGAACCTGGGTAGCTCCTTGTGTCCCTTTGGTTGCATGCTTTGATCGTGGAGAGAAGAGCTTGATCTAGACTCCGCCCGAGAAGACGATTCTCAGCCTCCTTCGCGCCCCGTGCCGAACCTAAAAGGGGGTATCCTATACTCCCGGTGTCCGTGCATCGAGACACGACAAAAACCTTGATAAAGTTTTGCAGAGATGTGAGGAAACTAATCTTGTTCTTAATTGGAAGAAATGTCACTTCATGGTTAATGAAGGGATTGTTCTTGGACATAAAATTTCTGAAAGAGGTATTGAAGTGGACAGAGCTAAAGTTGAAGCAATTGAGAAAATTCCCTGTCCCAGGGATGTTAAAGGTATTCGTAGTATTCTCGGTCATGCCGGTTTCTATAGAAGGTTTATTAAAGATTTCTCTAAAATTTCAAAACCTCTTACTAATCTTCTCCAAAAGGATGTACCTTTTGTTTTTGATGATGATTGTAAAGAAGCTTTTGAGTCTTTAAAAAAGGCTTTAACCACTGCTCCTGTTGTTCAACCTCCTGATTGGACTTTACCTTTCGAAATTATGTGTGATGCTAGTGATTTTGCTGTAGGTACTGTTCTTGGACAGCGAGTAGATAAGAAGTTGAATGTTATTCATTATGCTAGTAAGACTCTGATGCTGCTCAAAAGAATTATGCCACTACTGAAAAAGAGTTTTTAGCAGTAGTTTTTGCTTGTGATAAGTTTAGACCCTATATTGTTGATTCGAAAGTTATTATCCATACCGATCATGCTAGTAAGACTCTTGATGCTGCTCAAAAGAATTATGCCACTACTGAAAAAGAGTTTTTAGCAGTAGTTTTTGCTTGTGATAAGTTTAGACCCTATATTGTTGATTCGAAAGTTATTATCCATACCGATCATGCTGCTATTAGATACCTCATGGAAAAGAAAGATGCTAAGCCTAGACTTATAAGATGGGTGCTTTTATTACAAGAGTTTGATTTGCATATTGTAGATAGGAAAGGTGCTGAAAATCCTGTCGCTGATAATTTGTCTAGATTGGAAAACATTTCTTATGATCCTGTTCCTGTTAACGATTGTTTTCCAAATGAACAATTGGCTGTGATAAAGGTAAGCTCACGAGAAATTCCTTGGTATGCTGACTATGCTAACTTTATTGTTGCCAAGTATTTGCCTCCAACCTTTACAGCTCAGCAAAGAAGGAAATTCTTTTATGACTTGAGGCATTATTTTTGGGATGACCCAGACTTATAAAGAAGGAGTGGATGGTATAATGCGAAGATGTGTTCCAGAATTTGAGCAAAAAGAAATATTGAGGAAATGCCATGGAAGTGCTTATGGAGGACATCATGCTGGAGATAGAACTGCACAAAAGGTTTTACAATCAGGTTTTTATTGGCCTGCTCTTTTTAAAGATGCAATAAAATTTATCTTATCATGCGATGAATGTCAAAGAGTTGGTAATATAACTAGACGCAATGAAATGCCTATGAATTATTCTCTTGTTAATGAACCTTTTGACTGTTGGGGATTTGACTTTATGGGTCCTTTTCCTCCTTCTGATGGTTATACTCATATACTTGTTGCTGTTGATTATGTTACTAAATGGGTAGAAGCTATACCAACATCTAGTGCTGATGGTGAGACATCATTAAAAATGCTTAAAGATATTATTTTTCCAAGGTTTGGTGTGCCTAGATATCTCATGACTGATGGTGGTTCTCATTTTATCCATGGTGCTTTTAGAAAAACCCTTGCTAAATATGATGTTAATCATAGAATTTCTTCACCTTATCATCCTCAAACTAGTGGACAAGTAGAATTATCAAATAGAGAAATTAAATCTATTTTGCAGAAGACTGTTAATAAATCTAGAAAGAATTGGGCTAGGAAGCTTAATGATGCTTTGTGGGCTTATAGAACTGCTTATAAAAATCCTATGGGTATGTCTCCTTATAAAATGGTTTACGGAAAAGCTTGTCATTTACCTCTAGAATTAGAACATAAATCCTATTGGGCTGTAAAAGAACTTAATAGAGATTTCAAACTTGCCGGTAAAAAGAGGTTACTTGACTTGAGTTCCTTAGATGAATGGAGAAGTGAAGCTTATGAAAATGCTAGACTTTTTAAAGAGAAAGTGAAACAATGGCATGATAGGAGAATCCTAAAGAGAGAGTTTAATGTTGGTGAGAAAGTTCTATTGTATAGGTCTCGTCTCTGATTTTTTGCAGGTAAATTACTTTTGAAATGGGAAGGACCTTATGTTGTTTCAGAGGTTTACCGTTCAGGTGCAATCAAAATTACTTCGCTTGATGGTGACAGATCTCAAGTGGTTAATGGTCAAAGACTCAAGCATTATATTTCTAGGGATTCTTATAACGAAGACGTTGATATTATTCAAGTCGTGACTCCGAAAGATTTTATTAAAAGTCAAATTCAGAAAACTGCAGAGTCTGTTTTCGAATAGGTAACAGTTTTGGTAAGAAAAAGTTCGCGTTTAACTTCTCAACTTATGTTTTTGTTGTTTTTATTAAATATGGAAAATTACGAGCCGAATACGGGGAGGAAATGGTGCCCGAGGGCACCACACCACCCCACGGCGCGGGCCCACCCTTGGCCGCGCCGTGGCATGGTGTGGGCACCCGGAGCCCGTCTCCAGCCCGGTTTCGACCTGGACTTTTCTTTTATTATGAAACTTTTTGCTATATAATCCCCCGAGGTCCGTATATCGTTTTCTCGTCGTGTTTTCGTTTCGGGTTGTTTCTGTTCAGATGTCGTCCCAGGGGTCATCTTCAGAGAAGTACGTGCTGCGACGTCGACGTGAGCTCCTCGGTGACCTCGATCAGGGGACTTTCGTAGGATGGTCAGAAGAAGAAAGGATCACAGCTAGGCGCAAGGATATGGATTAGAGCGTCAAGGAGGAAGTAAATGAGATGTCGTCAAAAAAAGAGGGACAAATTGCTGCAAGATCAAGGACAAGCAAACCTACTTTTGTGGGATCAATTAACACTCAACGTGCCTTTTCTCATAATATGCAGGGAGCGACACCGCCTGTTCCAGATTTTAGCTCTTTTCCTGCAGTAACTGAGGCTCTTCGAGTCACTGATGAGTTTTGTGATCAATATCGAGTTCTGAGGATGGAGGTGGAGATACTCCAAGAAGAGAACGACAGGCTTCGCCGCATGCTAGAGGGGTTCCTGTCCCCAATCAAGATCGTCCCACCATCACCACCGAAGGAGTAATTCATCATTGGTATTGGCATCCCCTCAGCTTGTTCCAAGCTTGGGGGGAGTGCCACGGTATCATCACCATTATCTTTTACCTTTTACTTTTCAGTCGAGTCATATCATGAGTAGAGAAGTTATCATATAGGATGGTTTGCAGTGTGGAAGTATCTCTCTTTAGTTGGTCATCTATGTATCCCTTGGTGTGAGTTGCCGTTATTGGAATATTAATGAGAAGTTTTATCATTTACTTTCTGCACACTTTATTTTACTTTGCAAATTTCTGTCATATGAATGATCTTGTTGTTAGTGTTGGCATCACTTTGGGAGCATCAAGTAAATCTATTTGGTTTTGGCAAACTTAGCATTGGTCAGTAGCAACAATACTTTGAGGCTTAAGTAGAAAAGAGGGGATTGCATGTAGATACATTATCTCAGTATCTTTCTTTCTTGTTGGCTCATGAGCTTAGTATTCTCAAGTTAAAATTATTTGTGTTTACAAGGAAGATTGCATGATTGTTTCTATTACATTTATATTTGTTTGTATCCCTCCACTCTTATGCTTGCTACCCAGCCTTGCTAGCCAAAAACCTGTACTGAGAGGGAATGCTTCTCGTGCATCCAAACCTTGAGCCAAAACCCATGCCATTTGTGTCCACCATAACTACCTATATGTGGTATTTCCTTGCCACTCCAAGTAAATACTTCATGTGCTACCTTTAAACTATTCAAAAGTTACTACTCCTTATTTGTGTCACTGTTTACTAGCTCATGAGGACGGGGTGGATGTCTTTATGTCAACTGTAAACAGACTTTACCACCGGACTAGCGGCATATACATCCGCTTATCATTAATTTTGCAAAAAGAGCTGGCAAATGGGATGCGCAGTCCCAATTAATTACAACTTTAACGCTTAATTCTCTTCACATTTTTGCCCTGATTTATCAGTCAAGCAATGACAAACAGTGAAATATCTGCATGTGTAAACAAAAGAGAAGAGGGATGATCTGCCTTGCTGGTAGAAATAACGTCCTTCATGGGAGCCGCTCTTAGAAGTCTGGTTGGCAGGGGTCATATTGTACTTTCCATTTTCTGATTCGTTGACAATTCTCATACACCATTCAAAACTTATATTTTTATTCTCTATATGATTTCGAAACTTAAAAAGCTCTAGCACATGATTTAATCCCTGCTTCCCTCTGCGAAGGGCCTTTCTTTTACTTTTATGTTGAGTCAGTAAACCTATTCCCTTCTTTCTTAAGCAAGCATTTCAGTTGTTGTGATTCAACCATCTACACATTAATATTATCAATCATGTTTGTTATCCTTCCTTGTTTTGCACAAGTCTTTTATCTGAAGGAATATAACTTTGAAAGTTATCAATGACTGTAAAGAAATTGTGATAATTGAGCATGTAAGTTCTGCAGTATAGCTCCAATATAAGGACTCTACTCGAAAGATAAGTACAATCTGTTAATTGTTCTCTGACCAAGAACGAAGTTTGCCATCACCAAACTATGATTTTCTTTATGCACCTTTATTGTGATTTCCATTACTCGTTCCAAGATAAGTTATATGAGGGGAAGTTGCTGTCTAAAATTATTTGTGTGTTAGTACATGTTGATGCTTCTTGTCCGTATTCTTTATTATCGACGCTTCACTAAATAAACCTGGGGTCTTGTTTACTGAGTTCAGCTTTCGCTTGGGGACAAGCGAGGTCTAAGCTTGTGGGGAGTTGATACGTCCATTTTGCATCACTATTTTATATCATAATTTACTGCTATTCATTGACATATTTCACATTTGGATGATATACTTATGTTATTTTATCTTGTTTTGCATGTTTGATGATTATTGGAGAATTAACTGCCGGAGTCAGGATTCAGCTGGAAAAAGCATCGTCAAGACACCCTATTTCTGAAGATCAACAATTCACGGAAAATATACAGATGTTCCTATTTTGTCAGATGCCGGAGCCAGCCAAAAGGGGAGGCTGAGATGGGCCACGAGGGGCCCACACCACCCCACGGCGCGGCCCCCTTTCTGCCGCGCCGGGGCATGGTGTGGTCGCCCTGGCCCACCTCTGGCGCTCCCCCTTCGCGTACTTCATCCCGAAGAAACCCTAAGACGCGGGGAGTCATCGAGGAAATATTCCGTCGCCTCCACGAGGCGGAAACCACAGAGAGAGAAAAAGCTCTCCGGCAGGCAGAAATCTGCCGGGGAAATTCCTTCCCGGAGGAGGGAAATCATCGCCATCGTCATCGTCATCACGCCGGACTTCATCGTGATCATCATCATCATCATCTCCACCGCTGTCACCATCATCTCCACCGCTCCACTTTGTTTCGCTGTAACATCTAGGGTTATACTTTGTGTAGTTCATAGGGGAAACTTTCCCGGTGTTGATTACTACTTGTGGTTGATGCTATTAAGTTTTATCGGTGAATTAAAGTATATGTCCAGATTGTTATTCATCATTATATCACCTCTGATCATGATCCATTTGATGTCTGGTGAGTAGTTCGTTTAGTTCTTGAGGACATGGGAGAAGTCAGCTGTTAGTAGTGGAACTATGTTGAGTAATATTTAATGGTTTGATATTTAAGTTGTGGTGTTATTCTTCTAGTGGTGTCGTGTGAACGTTGATTACATGACACTTCACCTTTATGGGCCTAGAGGAATGCATTGTGTATTCGGCTACTAATTGTGGGGTTGCCGGAGTGACAGAAACCTAAACCCCCGTTAGTAAACCGGTGCATGAGGGAGTGTAGGATCTCAGAGTTTAAGGCTGTGGTTAGATTTATCTTAATTACTTCCTTGTAACGCGGATGCTTGCAAGGGGTTTAATCACAAGTATGTATTAATCCAAGTTAGGGCAGTGCATTAGCATAGGTTCACCCACACAACACTTATCAAAACAATAAAGATTAATCAACTGTAGGAAGCGAAAGCACTTGACGAAATTCCCGTGTGTCCTCAAGAACATTTTGCCATCATAAGTAAACCACCCGGCTTATCCTTTGCTCTAAAAAGGATTGGGCCACTCGCTGCAATTATTATTACTGTCTTTTATTTACACGCATTTTATTTATCTGCAATATCAAAAAACCCTAAAAACTTGTCTGTTAGTATTTACCGTAATTCATTGATCAAAACTACTTGTCAACACCTTCTGCTCCTCGTTGGGTTCGACACTCTTATTTATCGAAAGTACTACGATACACCCCCTATACTTGTGGGTCATCAATTATCCCGTGATTACTATGATTGATACTATTTCAATACCAAGTAGAAACCATACGTTTATTTTCAACTTCTTAACAACCAAACTTGCAAGCATTTACCAATTTTTAAATTTATACTCTGAAAGTTTATATAAATGCATAAAGTGATTTTGGATAACGGGCTCCATGAAATCTGTTTTCCGAAAAAAATTCAAATCGATATTTTAAAGGTTCAGAAAATTATGAAACAAATCCTACATGTTGACAATGACGTATCTACGGTTCTGCAAAATTTCAGCTGAAATAGGTTGTATTCCGGCCTTACACAAAATTGACAAATTCTGTTAAATTTTCTAATTTGCATCGTTCACCTCTCAGATCCAGAAGTTTGTCATTTTTACACAGACAAAAATACATAATATTTTGCATTGATTTTTAGCACACTGGTAGAAATAATCATGTTCTACTTATAGGATTGTTCTGACATTTTTTGAAACTTTTAGTTGTCCTTTTTGATTTTTTTAAAGAGCTCTGTGGAGCTCGTCCTCCAAATCACCGTGCTTACCTAATCATACACTAGAAACCACTACTAATATATTTATTTATTAGAACATACCATGACACTAAGGATAGTAAAATAGACTCGACCACACACGCGCGTATACACAAATACAATTTTTTTGAACCAACAAATACAAATATATACATATCCACTATAGAAGTAATGTTAATTTAAAAACATCAAGGAGAACCATTTTTATGACATACGATTTAAATTTCTCACAACACAATTTTTGTTGAGAAATATTGCATTGTATAATAAAGAAGGATATTAATTAATATACCAACATTCAAATGTGGTTAACTATGGAAACTAATAGATATAAACTATACTTGTTGAGCTTATAATATGAGAAAATTAAGTCACAAATAAGTATAAAATTTAGTATAAATATATTTATTTTAATTCCTCCTAGCCCCAAATATGTTTTCGGTCGCCTCCGCATCCACGGCGCCGCTCTCACCGTCGTGACCACGTCAAGCACCGAGAAGTTAACCATGGTGAAGAAGAGGCGCACCCCCTGCACTACCGAGGCCTCACCTGGCTTAGGCCCCTGCTGCTCCGATGCGAACCAGCCTTTGCTCCAGAACGCCCTCCTTGCCCTCCTGCCGCTCCGTGGGCCAAATTAACTTATTAGCTATTTGCATGTCAAGTTGTCCATCATGCCTCCATATTGTTTTGTTAGTTGTTCCACGGTAGGATGGTAATGTTGTTGGTTTCTTTGTAGTTAATCTGATATGGACCTGTAGTTTTATAGAAAAACTGCTAAATTTTGTTCTTGGAATCTAATTCGACCTATGTATTCAAGACCATGCTGAAGCTTAATGTTTAAAATTTAGTTCAAGAAGTACTGGAACTTCTAGAACAACAGTTGGACAGGAATGCGAGTGTATGATTCAGTACTGGAAAGGATGAATAGCGGGCAAACAAAAAACAAAAGATATTGTAGAAAAGGATATTGAGATAGATGTATTTTTCAAAGTTCAGAGTGCTCTTGGGTTCAATTTGAGTTGAACTACGGATTACTATTCTTCTACATGAATGTTTACTCCATCAAAATACATTCTGATCTCAAAATTCATTGCACTTTCCTTTGGTGCATATATATACATAATATTGCGCGCACCACACACCCAAGAAGAGGTGCAGTCCTGGGCATGTGGGTTGCCGAATTTTAGCTCCATTTCTTAGACGTCTTCCGAATGTTATGACCACTCTTACATGGTAGGCGGGATGTCACGTTTCACAGGAAGAAAAATGATGATATTCACTTTGCTTACAGATGAAATCAATTCCAAACCTATAATACACATTTTTTTTGGTGAATGAAATCTACCTCGAAAGTTTGTGTTTTATGACAAAATTTTCTCATTAAGTAGAAGTTCATCAAGACTACCACATTGAAGCAAATATGTTTTAGTTTATAGGGGACTGACATGTTAGAGGTGTAATAGTTGTGTCCTACTATGCCAATGGAGTAGCTAGAGCTCACCCGTTGGCAGGCATTGCTCTTTTGAATCCCTTGCCCTTACCCTATCTTGATCGAGAGAGAGAGAGAGAGAGAGAGAGAGAGAGAGAGAGAGAGAGAGAGAGAGAGAGAGAGAGATGTGGCCCAGATGGCGCGTTCGAGTCAGAACTAGTTTTGGTTAACCAAATCGGGTATCACGCACCCATTTGTTGCGTTGGCATCGCCTATAGGAGCACGTCTCTGACCTGCCAGCTAAGTCAACGACCACATTGACCAGGCATCAGGTCTCACCTGACAGAATATGTTAACATCCTTAAAAGGTAAAATCTGGTTAAAATTGGTTAAATGTGGTAGTTTGGAGGAATTTCCACTCAATAAGGGAGAAAAATGTCACAAATGCACACTTAGGGGTAAAAGGCGAAAAATATTCTTTGTTGGCAAAGAAAACCAATAATAGTAGCGGAATTCCGTATATAGCACGCACCGACACTAATTTTGGTGGTGTTATCGTCTATTCTTATCACCCGAAACAGTAGAATTTAAATAAATTAGAAAAAAACATTTTCGAGTGTGTTCGAGACTAAGAGGCGATTAGTATTTAGGATTTTTTTCCGTCACGTCTACTTTCTCCCACATTATAGTTTCGATACTTATTCCATCGCGCTATTTTCTCTCACATTCTAGCTTTGCCAAGACTCCATTTTTGACCTTCTTTTTTCTCCATTGCCGTTGGGGGCCAATTTAGATTTACATCCCACATTCTCTATACTAATAGATAATACATTTGTTAACAAGGTTTCACATGGACAACAAGTAAGATAAAGAACAAAAAAAATACATGGACAACAACAAGTGGAGAAAAAAAAGAGTTGGTACCGGGGTTTAAGTGTGCGAGCCCGTGGACCACGAAGCTGAGGCCTTCCTGGTGGAGGGCCATCTTCCGTGGAAACCCAAGTTCAGCGGGGCTTACGGCTGTGGAGCATTTTCCCACGACCGCACATACCCGATGGCGGTTTGGCCACCGTCTTGGGCCAGGCAACGATTCGGCTGTGACCTGTGCACACTGCACAGCGCCACGGATCCTTTGGCAGAGCCGCACGCACGCTGCGCGGGCTCGCCAGCAACTTCTGCTGTTTTCCAGCAGGGCAACGATCTCTTCTGCCACGGGCTCGAGCACACTAACCCACGGTACCAACTCGATAGCCCTCCAGCAGCTGGAGTAACGGGCGCGCGATACCACGCCAGGCTGACGCGCAGGAGGAGTTCACGGTATATAAGCTGGTCGAAGTGACATTCGATTAGCGAGGTGGGACTAATCCTAGTTCGGGTGAGAGAGACCGTCGCGGCTTTGAACTGGGCCGAAACAGCACCTGTGAACGTACTCTCCGTCTCCACTGATTCGGTGAACAGCGTAGCCCATGCTTCTCTTCTCTCTTAACCAGGCCCACGCCTAATCAGGTCAAAGCCGACAAACCAAAACAGCGGAAATCAAAAAAAAAAAAAAATCCAAGAAAAGCAGACTTGTCGACGGCTAGGTGTTTCTGTCTTTTCCAGTAGTTTTTTTTTTTGCGGGGAGAATTTATTCTTTTGCAGCCAAGTTCATTTGCATGTGCAAGAAAAATTTATTGAGATGGTGCTATTAATGGATTTTACGTATAACGCTGGGCCTGCATCCTAAGGCACAATGCGCATCCTTTATTAATTTCTTTTCTGGATATTTTTTTTAGATAAAGAGTGTATATTAATATCGCGGAGATACAAATTACACCCAGCCTCTGCAACAATGCAATAACCAAAACTATTACGGATGCACACAGCTGAAAGACAATAAGAAGAAGAAATAAAAAGAAAAGTCCCGCTACAGAGTTACAGTTCTTGCAGCAGCCGCACAACCACCACCAAGACAACACCTGATGTCCAATTCTTCAAAAGCAACGCCTTCAAGAAGAACAGTGCCAGGCACAACCAATTAAGGTCAGACCTTGGGTTTTCACCCTGAAGATATTCCCCGCTCTCACAACAATGTCTTCAGTAAGACCATTGCCAGGCACAACCAATTAAGGCCAGACCTTGGATTTTCACCCTAAAAGGTAGGACTTTGAACTTCACCTGTGTTGTCGCCCCCGCTTACATACTGCTGCCACGATTCCTGAAACTCCGAGTCAGTTCCTCGTCAACGCAAAGGCTCTGAACACCATTGCCAGTCCATCAATCACAGCTTCCATGACATTCTCCCTCTGGCTTCACCATGGATTTGCCCATGATAGCAACAGAGCAGAGCTTCGCGCCGCTACCTCCGGCACGACCGAATACCACCCGATCCAGCAGTCCCTAGGCATTAGCCAGTTGGAGATCGCCGGCAGAGCCTTCCGGAACTCGACATTCTAGCCAGATTAACGAGAGCCATGCATCCGGTAGATCTTCGTCTTCGCGCGAGAGAACCCCTAGGACCGCCACCATTATTCAAAGCCAGGCCAGCAGCCCCCACGCATCCGGCCTTCACCGCCGCCCGACCCACCGGAAGAAGCCGGCAGATCGAAGACGGCCCTGGCCGCCACGCCCTTCCACAGCATGGCGAGCAACACAATAGGGAGAAGAGGATCCGGACAAGGCAGCCACGGGCGCAGCAGCCGCCTCCGAGCCCTAGGCCCAGACTGCCGCCGCGCGCCGCCGGACTGCGCCGCCGTCCACCGCCGCTCCATCATCACCCCGCCGCCACGCCGGATCGGACGCCGCGCCGAATCCCCGCGCACCTCGCTGGTTCCGCCTCTTCGCGCGAAGAGGAAGAGAGGAGGTGAGCCGTCCTTGCCCTCACCGCGATTGATGGCTAGGGCGCCGCCGCTGCCGCCCGGCGGCGGCTTTTTCTGTGGAGTTTGGATCGCCCCGGAAGCCGCCCGCGCGAGCGACCCGTGGGCGTCGGTTTCACAAAGGACAATAAGAAGCGAAGTTGGTTGAACAATACAGATTAATTCACAAAGGAATATACAAATAAAATGCGGGCTGTATGTTCATTTCCAAGGTAGTATACAATGTGCCGTTAGATTTTTTTCACCAAACAAGTAATGTAAGTTCTCTTTAGCTATTTCCGGATCCAATACCTATGGAGCCCGGGCGGGTTCTAAGTTCTTGAAGGTTTTTGCGCTACACGTCGTAAATAATAGTTTGAAATACACACGCCCCACTTGGAATATCTTTTTATTTGCGACCCCTGGATATTTACGACGTTGTCTAGGTAGACTCATTTTCGTGTAGAATTCTAGACCTAGCTCCGCAGAAACCTTGTCGTTGCATATGTAGCTCAGATAGCTACATGTACTACAAGTCTACAACCTGTTTTACGCATTCTCGCTGATCTACATGTCGCCGTGGCGGACTAACACAGCGACATGCCTCGTCGTGAGGGGTGGTCTACGTCGGGCTCGCCATAGCCATTCTGTTCCCAGATCAGGTGGCTCGGTGGAGCTGCGATGGTGGCCACGAGATCCTAGTGCCTTGCATTGGAGCTACGTTGTCGAGTGGTCTTTTGCATACGTTGACGATAGTTCTGTCGCGGGAGCGAATGGGGCCAGGTACAATGACCCCGATAGAGTTTGGCGTCGCAAACAACGGAGCGAGAACAAGGGTCGACGGCGCGTCTTGCTCCCGTCACGGTGTTGAGTCTTGCTAGCTATGCTGGATTTTTATCAGTAGCTATACTGGTCCATGAGATTATACGGGTCTTAAGACTAGGAAACGGCGAGCGTAAAAACGGGAGAGAAATATCACGACAAACCAAGAGTTTCCTTCGTGAATAATCACAGGACAAAATTTCACACCGCTAAACCTAGCTGGGCCTTAGGGTATATAGTGTACAACCCTTTTCTTTCAGAGAAAGCCAATACTAGTGTCATCGTTTAAGCCTCGGTTGTAATGTTGGTATGATTATCCACTGCAAATGTGTTCGTTTTTATCCGTTTGGGGCGGACCACTGACAGGGTTTGAGGCCTTTATCCGTTTGGGGGGGGGGGGGGGGGGGGGCAATGGCCCACCGCAAAAAATGGCCCATTTCAAAAAAATGACCATGTTTCCCTCTGTCAAATTGCAAACAAAATAAAAAAATATACATAGAAAATAATACAAATATTGGTCCACCCAAACAAGACATACAAAGGTTCAAAATGACACATAGTTCAAAATAGAAATTAGTTCAAATGACATGATAAATAGAAGAGAAGGAGATCAAGCATCATCGCGCGCACAGATCATCTTTTGCTTCTTGAGGATCCAAGCTCTTTGCTCCGGGTCCATGATGCTCAAGTTGGCCATCATGATCCGTTCTCCTCGTCCATCAGGGCGAGCTTCACACGGTTCTCCTCGGCCTTGATCTGGTTCTCCTCAGAAATCATGGCGAGTTTGACCCGGTTCTACTCAGCCTTGATCCGGTCCTGCTTGACCTCTAGCTTCTTCTGCATCTCCAAATAGCATGTCATTGCTTTCTCCTTGTCCTTACGTTTCTCCACATATCTTGCGGCGGTTGACTCCTCCTTGTCGGCGATCAAAGACTTCAAGGTCTCCTCCAATTGTGTTGCCGCCTCGCGCTTGACATCTTGCTTGGTGGATTTGTGGCGGTTTTTAGGGTTTAGACCGAGCTCCCCGCCGAGGCCACCACAGTGGGGGTGAGGCCGGCGGCCACATACGCACCTTCAAGAACCTCCCCCTTGAGGAGAAGCACAACTCGGGCGGCGGCCTGGGTGGCGATGATGTCCGCGTTAGCGTGGGCCTGGATGGCGGCGAGCCTCTCCTTCTCCTCGTCACTTCCTTGACGACCCTTCGCTTCGGCGTGCGCTGTCGCATCTTCTCCCTCCGAGCTGCCCTCTTGTCCAACTCCGGGAGGCGCTCCTTCTTTGGCTTCAACAGGGCGCGACGGCCGTCGAGTTGGGCAGGCCGTGGTCCTCCATCGGGGGCGGCGACGGTTGCAGGAGGGTTTGGGGAAAGCAAGGGTTGGGGAGAGCGGGGTTTGTATGGCTGGCGACTAGGCCCGAGGCGGATAAGGGAGGACAAATGGCTTACCGAGAGGCTGTCCGTTTCGTCCCAAATGTGGACCAAAGTTGGGCCAGGTTTGGGGGAAAACGGATGTGTCCGTCCTCACCGGTCCGTATGCGCTGGGCCGTTGGACCCCCTCCCATGTCCGTTCGGACAAAAGCGGACTGGACTGGTCCATTTGCGGGTGGCCGGTTGGAGGTGGCCTAACTCAAACACTTCCCCAACCAAACATGCTGAGAAAATCTAGAGGGGAAAAAAGGTTTTCCTCTAGCACTCCAATATCAAATCAGACTGAGCAGCGAAATCCCAATTCAAAATTCCCTCGACTAGCCAAACCCCCGGAGAGAACTCGCTCCGCCGGGCCGGAATCCAGATCGGTGGCGGCGTGGGATTCGATGGCGGCCCTCCTCAACGCCGGCCTCTTCGACTCCGCCCAGTCGCTCGTGCGTAATCCCTCTCTACCTTCCATTCTCATCCCCACTCCGAATTGCTAGGTTTTTGCCCACGGATCAGATGCTCCGTTGCTTGCGGCGCGCGTCTGTGCGGGCTTCTCGATGGTGACCTGGTGGGGTTGAGCGACGGAGCGAGCCGCCTCGCTGGGTTAGGAATGGAAGAAAAATCATGCGTTGCGTTGTAAGCAGGGGGGCCTTAGCTGAGTAGCAAAAGCGGAAATGGGGCCTTGACTATTGCTCAGTAGATGTTCCTTCTGTACATAGATTTTCTGGTGGGAATAATACTTCGTCGTCACTTGCTGATGCATGTAAAATGCATACATGAACTTTGCACTATATCACACATATTCTAATCATATTTGCATCATATAAGGGTTATATTACTGTTATTTAATGATTTTAGGAAATAAATCAATTGTTTCCTATCTATTATATAATTAAAACACAGGACAATAAACGGCCAAGATTGATCAATTTACAGCCGTAGCTTATCAACGGTGAAGATTAATCAGTCGGACATATGTCCAATTGCTAGCCGCCGCATTAATTAATTAGATCGTGTTGGTCCTGGACTATTTGCAATCGACCAGCTATTGAATTTGCTAGGGTAACGAGTATACGGTCGAGCGGGGATGCACGCCGTTGTCTGCGCCGCCGGTCGCTGCTCTCCGCGGGGATCGATGCGTCTCTCTGTGTTGATCTTCGGGGATGCACGCCGTTGTCTGCGCCGCCGGCCGCTGCTCTCCACGGGATCGATGCGTCTCTCTGTGTAGATCTTCACTGATGGAAGATGTGTAGCACCTACAATCAATCAGGCAGTCGGTCCTCCAAGAAACATAGAAATCTGAGAGCGTATGAACAGATGCCGATTTGTTTGACGCATCGCCCGCGGGAGAAGCCATCAAAGTAAGTAATCACCATGTACGTTGTGCAATCAATGAACCAATGTTTGTCTGTTCGATACCTTATCCAGTTGACGTTGGCTGTTCCCATGTGCACCGGATCCAGTTCACGCAGCTCAGAATAATTTGTTTAGTGGAATTCCAATCTTCTGCAAATCTCCGCCTGCATCAATTCCGGACAAGGCTCCGTCATATGATCCACCGGGACAATCTTCCGCAGTTCATCTAAACGGGGATAAAGTGCATGAAGCCATGAACAGAGGTATAGTCCAACATACATCAATTTCTGCTGGCAAGGATGACGATCAGATTGATTCATGTAGCCGGCGTTCATAACGGTGGTCATATTCATGCTCAAGATGGCAGCGCAGCTGTGAGAGTGCGGTCGAGGCATACGAGCATGGTCGCCGAAGACGTCGACACTTTTAGCCGTTGTGGTCTAGACATCGGAGCATGGTCGCCAAAGACGTCGCCTGACTGTTGCGCCGATGCTCTGCAATTCCACATAGCTGCAGCTTGCAGGTTTGATCGTCTAGCCCAAGCTTCGGTTTTCAGTTTACTGATTCTCACTAAATACTCCTACACTGCAATGTACTTATTCTTAAAATAGTTGTATGAGGAGGAGCAGGAACCACCATTTTAAGCATATGGATTCAGAGTAGAACCAACTATTATTTTCAATCTATTCAAGGTACGTGACCTGATTGTCTGAATCTCAATGCAGCTGTAAGGTCTTGCTTCCTGACTGAATGTCTTCGGGCAACACTGAACATATTGGCTTTTGAAGGAATATAAGACCCCGACTGCAAAATAGTATTTTCACTCTATTCAAGGTACATTCCATAATTGTCTGAATATCAATACGACTCTAAGTTCTTGCTTCCTGACTGAATTTCTGCATGGAAGTGCAACTCTGTAGGTTTTATTTAAGCTAATATTGAATTCAGGCATAGTACTTAAAAAGTTAAAACTGCTGATGCTGTGCTGTACATTTTTTTGACTAATGAAAACAAAAGCTATGTTGTTTCATCGAAAATATATAGCTGGTGATGCTAATTTATTTTATAAAATTTAGGTGATAAAAAAGTCCAGCATGCCATTGTTTTTCATTTTTTGCATTTATACTTGATTTCTGTAGGACTGATCGATGGAGGCCAAACTACGCTCCCTGCTAATGGCTCCGCAACTATATATTTTTAATGCACTTATCATGGCTTCCACAGGTTTGCTCGATTCAGCTATTTAGAGGTTATAAAACATCAATGGTGCAGATTAATCAATGTTATCTAGGGAAAAAGAACCAGCCCGGTGCATCATGTCGATATGCATGTAGCCTACTTTTGCTAGGATCATTTCCTTGGCGTCCGACATACTACTTCAGAGATTGTTTGTTAGAATAGAATATTGATAAATTGATAAATAGAAGTAATAAGAAAGCTTGATGCTAATCAGTTGACGGAAGTGAGAAATACCTAGGGTCACTGCTGATAATAACTGTATTGGAAATCCATACCCGAGGGTCTAATAGTTCATCGACATGTAATTTAAGAAGTTTGGTGTCTTCACTAGGTTTTGATATCATCCGATCAAATCAAAAAACTGTATTTTGATATTATTAGAATTCGCAAAAATAATTTACTACAACCTATAGGCTATTTCAACAATTGTGAAAATTTTCAACTCACACTTCAATAAATTTTGATCGTTCAATATTAAAACACCTTGAGTAGTATGTGTACGCATATGAACTTAAGTCCACCGGCGATCTCGACTCAATGGCCGTGGAGGCATCGTGTGATCGGTACATGTTTATAGACAGGGGCCTGCAGGGCGTGCATTTCCTCATGCCACGCCGTAACATCACTAAGGGCGTGATCTGCCTCAGTCCACTTCAACTGGCCAGGAATTCAGGATATATATACGTCCATTGATGTTAAGGTATGTAACCATCGATCAAATGTTATTTGCTGTTTCTGTATTTGTAACATACATGCAAACTTTGATCGTGTAAGATTACATCAGCTAGAGTAGTGTACGTGTATGCATATGAACTGAAGTTTCTGTGTTGAGCGCGTAGAGACAATGCCGTCCCAACAGCTAGAGTAGTATGTGCATGCAGATGAACTGAAGTATATTTGTTTGGTGCGCCAGACTGCCGTAGAGAAATGCCGTCCCATGCAGGAATCCATACGGGAGCAAAACTGAGTGCACTATCTATTTGAAAGATCAAGTTCAGGTACAAAAACTACTTCTTTTGTCTGTTTTAGTTCTAATTATTTTTCAGAGTACAGAAGTAAAACTTCTGGTGTGAAGCATTTTAGATCAATCATGCTTTTACGCAAATCAAACTTTTATGTGATTGCATGGCCAGTCTTTTTACGATTATTTTAGATCTTACTCCCCTTAACGCTATACTTTGACCAATATAGTATGTGCTGCTCCATTCAGCCCTAATAATTCAATTCATCTGAAATAGGTTAATATGCCATGTTGTTTCTCTTATTGTTTTTTCGTTCTGAATATTGAGGCATCGGTATGGTACCACAACCTCCAATCAAGGATATTTAGGGACCATCTTTTTTTTTACTTTTGATAGAACACTCATCAGTCAATACATTCTTACATACTCTCCTGCAGGTTAAAGAACAAAAGTTAATTTATGCCTCTATGTAAGCAAGTTCCTTCCTTGCTAAAATGCAACGTACAATCATCTCCATGCAGGCAACCAACCATTGCTATTGTTCTTTGTTGGTCGGGTGCAGAGCAAATGAAGGACTCTAAAGATGAAGGGCGAACAAGCAAGTGATTACTCGATTTGACATGAGAGGGGATCTGGTTTCAACGAGGCGTGTTGCCCATCAACATCTAGCCTTTAGTCACTTACGTCACGATTTGGACCAAGATCTCCATCAGGATATCCAATGGTGATTTACCAGGGTTCTGCCGCAAAGTCACGTTCTTATGCTGTATCGTACTAGCTAGCCGCGTGCCTGCCTGCATGCTTTCTTCAGAAATATGCATTATGCATCTGTGCAACCACTTATACATATCGTAACATGCATTATTCTTATAGAATTTCATCTGGTAGAAAAGGAGCACATACTGGACCGAGAAAAAGATGTCCTGTCAAACAACACGTCTACACATAATAGATGGAAATGTGGAGATACCTTTTATAATAGAAAGCTCAGAAGATCCCTAAAATATGTATTTAATATTCCAAAGATGTGAAGAAAAATATTAATTTTTTTTTTGACTCTATTCACATCTATATTTGTCCTTTTCGGTTTTCTAAATTGAGTTCAACTTTCAAGTGTATCAGTCTGTTCCATAATATAAGCCATTTTGTCTAGCTAAAACAGCTAGCCAAGACGGCTTATATATTGGAACGGAGGGAGTAGATTTGTTATGGCTGTACATATAAGAAGATCGATGTGTGTTATCAACTTTTTAAGCACTGTTGTACAAAAAATTATATTTTCAAAAAAGGATTTCACATATCCTGTGTTCTTAGTTAAGGAGTGATAGTATCAGTATCCAAGTCGTCCAATCAAAATACATCATCCTTCCACCATCTAGCCAATACCCGAGTTGTCATAAGACGTACATTTAAACATATGTTAATCGGTTGACAAATGTGAGGATTACGCTGGGCCACTATATGAATGAAGGAGTATGTAGAACAGATGCAAGTGCTTTTGTGTAAAAGTAGTTTAATATCTGCGGCGAAGAAATGCCTTTCTTATGGAGTGGTCAAAGAGTAGGGTTTATTTAACAACGATATATGCTTCATTGAAGATGGAAGACACCAAAACAAGTTTAGTTGCAAGATCTCAAAGAGTGAAGAACTACAAAATAACCATATTTTCAAATCACATGTTAGAGTAAAAAGGTTAACTCTTTTCCTTATGGAAGGAGATATTGAGAGACTTAAATATTTTAGTCAAAGTTTCGGTACACATCTAGCCGCGCAATTTGCGCGGGCCACCCAGCTAGTTTTTATGGAATTAACCCTGCGCAGGCAGAAAACTCTATTTCTTTCCTTTTATGTTTCAGGGACCTAAACGTCGTCCAAAAATTATGGAAAAATACAGGCGTCAGTATTTTGGAAGGAGGAAGACCTCGGAGCGAAGGAAGCAAGCAAACGGAGCCCGGAAGGCCGAAAGGGGGTGGCCCCCGCGGCCAGGTACTGTGGCCGCGTGGGGCCCACTCATTTGGCCCTCGTGGCTCCGCTGCCGTCGATCTTTCGTCCACCGACTCCGTCTTGACCTAAAAATGCCTATAAAAAAGGTCCCTTGGCGTTTCGCGAAGGGAGCGCCGCACAAATACAGAAACACCGAAACGGAGATCAGGAGCTGCAGATTGGAGGGGGAAAACTCCGGCGGGGCGCTGCCGGTGTGGTCTCCATCCTCTCCATCGACTTCTCCACCGTCTCCATGATGAAGAGGGAGTAGTCCACCTCTGGACTATGGGTTTGTGGAAGTAACTTATGTATCTCTCCTCTCTTGAGCTTCACTAATTAGTACCGTATGAGCTGCTGAACATGATTACGGTCATATTTGTAATACCTATGTGGTGGATCTTTCTATGAGTTAATATATGTTTGAGATTGCAAGGTTTGTTTCAGTTATGAGTATAGATGCATATTATGTACCCCGTTTTTGTCTACTTGTTATGATCAAGCATGTTTATGAGAGCGTGTGTGGGGAAACGTGTGCATTAGTTGGAGTAACGGGGAGTGGTGAGTGCGGTAAGCTGACAACTTAATATCGCGATCCACTTGGGTGTTTACCTTACTTTGTTACCTCACTAGGGATAAACAAAAATACCATGCTGCAAGGGTTGAGGGTGACCAAACTTCTTCCTGTGACTAGATCCAGCATGTTCTTATTTTCACTTCATGTCATGAAACTTATTGCTATACTCTGAGTCATCTTAATTACTGAGGTGTTATGATTTGGTTCGCATCTTGGTGGAGTATAAGAGAGACTAATAATCAAAAGGTCTCTATGTTAGGACGTGATGCCCATATATCTAAGTAACTTGTTATCAAACTTTGTGTTGCAATCTCATATGTTAACTCTGTGTGTGTTCCATTGTCTGCCACTTATAAAGAGAGAGTGCATTTGTGAAACCATGAACCCCGGTCCATTTTTAATCATAAGAAACACCTTTCCAACACCATATACCACTTTTCTATTTTCAGCCATCATTAAATCCGAAAATACAAAAATACTTTTCATCTTGCATACATCATTAAAAAACCCAAAAATATCATTTACCATTACATCCACCACCATTGCATATTTATTTCCTGTTTGCATTGCATAACTATCTTGATATCATTCTTACACCTTGTGCTTGACAACCACAGGTGAGGTTGAGGACCAAAACATTTAACTTTGTTTTGTAGATAACCAAAAGAAGGATAAGAAGATATATCTTCACTACTGATTCCCCGAGAGTTCGATATTAAACCCTCGAGTCACCCCTCGTGGGGAAAACACGTCTTCCACCACTATACACTCTGCACTTGGAGTCTCAACCTAACCCAATTACTTTTCACGCAGGTAACTCCACGCCATCAAGACTGTTTTCTGGCGTCCGTCATAATAGCATCATTGGGTATCACTTGCAGGGGTGCTTTCTCGTGTCTTCCGATGGCGCGAGTAATGAGGCCAGTGCATCCACAAAGACGGAAAGCCTGGTAAGTTGCATTGTGTACCTCCATAGGGGAAGTTGATGCTAGTTTGGTCCTGCTCCTACACAACTCGGGCACGGCCGAATGCGCATTTCTGTTTGCCTAAATGGCCCAATTTTCACATCTTGTGGCTGAAATGTTCCCTGCTGCATTGCAGGTCCTGCATGGCGATGCGTTGTATGGGGAGAAAGAGTTTCGGAGGGCACTGGTAATGTTGCCGAGAAACCACCGTTGTTTAGAAATATAGTATGCATCAGGAACTCTACTGTGTTGGAAAACTGAGCATGACAATTATGTGCCTGCTGTTTGGAATCAAAGTTTATTATTCTCCATTCTGATCACTGCAGGGTTCTGTCAGGATCTTAACCTGACGAAGCTCTGAAGAATTGGATTCAGTTAACTATAGCCCTTCCGAGACGTTTCCTAGCCGTGCATCTGTACATCTACGGCCCATATTGCAACTTACCGCTTTGCGTTAAGTTGCAGTGTGATCTGTCCATGAGCAGATCAACGGCTGAGATGACTTGAAGGGTCACTGTTTTGAATCACCTTTTGCCGTACCGTCGCTTTCGCGGCAAACACCATCTCCTTTGTCGCCTAGCTCCAGCTCTAGAGTATTTAGCATGAGAATTTGGCTTGTAATCTCATCTTTCCCCTTTGGGTCTAAACCCTAGCCGCCGTTGGTCCGGCTGGCCTTTGCTTTCAGCTTGTAACCCTAAATTCAGCCTATCGGCTAGACTGAATTCCTCTTTAAGTAGCGATGTTCCCCCAAATTCGTGATTGTTCTTGCTGTACTCTGAATCCCTGCTAGTCTAGGCATAACAATTGGTATCAGAGCCAATCGGTTCTCGGCGGCGTATGGATCTGGAGCACTGAGAAGTTGGGATCTCCCGTCAAATCCTTCTCTGTTGACCCTGATCCCGGCGGCGGTGTGGAGCTCGTTGTCTTGGAGCTGTAGGTGGCAGCTTGGCGGCGGCGGCACCGTTCGGACGCAGTTCAGGTACGGATCTGGTTTCCGAAGAACACTTCTTTGGCTGTAAAATCCCACCCATCCCTCCCTGTTCCGTGTGTCTCGGTGGCGCTCGACGTTGGAGGCGGTAGACAGGCGGCGGTAGAAACATGACAAAAAACACTGATCTTTCGTCAGAGAACACTAGCTTGTTGGAGTTGAAGTCTGTTCTGTTGGATGTTAAAACCCTCCAGCGTGTTCGAGAAGAAGACAAGGAAGAATTCACTGTTTTTACCACCAAGGTGGAAGAGAACTTTGTGAACATCCAAGAAAACTTAGACAGTATCTAAGCAAGTTTGGAGAAATTGCTGGCAGCTGTACCTGCTACTGCCCCACCCGCAACACCTCCAACTGTTGCAAATCCAACTGCAGAGTCTCCAGCTCAGGGTAGTGTCAATCAAGCCTTGGTTAAACCCAATCTGACGCTTGTCAAACCCTTGGGAACTGCGGTACTGCATGATACTACAGGAAAGGAACTAAATTTGGATGGTACACCAAAGATTCCATACAGACATCCCAATTCAGTTGCTCCACAACCTCAGATTCATACACAGAGAGCTGAAAACCAGTTACAGCAGGGTATGCAGCAGCAGGAACCAGAGAATGTGGAAGATGGTGACAGAAGGGAAATCCTACCCAGAAGCAGGGCACTCTTCCAGCAGCAAGGTCCTGCAGTGAAACCAGCCAAAATGAATATCCCTGAGTTTGATGGTGAGGATGCTGATTCGTGGATACAAACCATTGAACAGTATTTTGAAGCTGCAAGAACACCTTTAGAGCAGCGAACTGAATTAGCAGTAACATACCTCAAGGGCTCTGCAATACAATGGTGGCGTGGTACTGGATATTCACCTCACAATACTCCCTAGCATCGTTTCACAAGGTACCTCACTGACAGATTTTCTGAAACATCCATCTGTGACAATGTCAGAAGCTTTCATCAACTGATATAGAGAAGTACAGTTGCTCAATATGTGTTAGAGTTCGAGAGAGCAATGAATCTAATGCGCAGAGATAACCCAACACTACCCGAAGACTACTATATCAATAGCTTTATATCGGGCTTAAATGAATATATTCAGAGTCATGTTCAATGCTTGAAACCAAGAACAATGATTGAGGCAATGTGGTATGCCAGAAGAATGGAACATGCTCAACCTAGTAAAAAGCCTAGTTACCAACAAGTGTAACCAACATTGAGAAGATAGTTCCCTGTGGACTCTGCAGCTAAAGGTTGTAACCAGCCTGGATTGCCAGAAATAATACAACAAGCTAAGCTAAACAAGGTGTGTTACAAGTGCAAAGAACCTTGGTTTCCAGGACATAAACAAGTATGTAAAATGAGTCACAGAGCACAAGTGCTTGCATTACAACAGAATGAAAGTTCAGAAGAAAATCAGGAGGTTATTTATGTTGAGTATGAGGACTCTGATGATGAGGAGCTTCTAGTGCAAAACCTGAAAGCTAACTTGATGATATCACTGCATGCAACAACTGGAACAAAAGATGAAAATTATACCTTTACACTCACAGCTATTGTGGGTAATCAAATTGCTACAGTGCTAATTGATTCGGGCAGCACAGGTACATTCATGACCCCTGAGTTGGCTAAGAAAGCAAAATGCAACATTCAACCTTCAAAGAAAGTCAAGGTCACAATAGCAAATGGAGAAGAACTAGTCTCGGAGTTCTCCACTGGTACTTGTTCATATTCCATACAAGGCAAGAAGTTACTGTACAACTTCGAGCTATTGTCGTTGTATGGCTATGATATTGTCTGTGAAACTGACTGGATAAAAGCACACAACCCAGTAACAATGGACTTCAAGAAAAGGTTCATTTCTCTACAAGATAGCAGTGGACAACAAATAGTATTTCTAGATGAATCATTTCCATATTCACATGATGTTGTCATGCTAGACAAGTGTTATTCTCTGAAGGAAAAACCTATCTATGGTGCATTTATATTCTTCAGACTGTCAGAACAGAAGGCACAGACAAAAACTAAAACAGAAGCAGTACCTCAATTCATAGAGCACATTTTAGAGCAGTACAAGGATGTTTTCGAGGAACCAACATCACTTCCTCCTCAGAGAGCTTGTGACCATGCAATCCCATTGATACCTGACGCCAAAATTGTAAATCAGAGATCTTTGATACGTCCCAAACGTATCTATAATTTTTGATGTTCCATGCATGTTTTATGTCAATTGGCACATGTTTTATATACACTTTATATCATATTATGACATTTATTGGATTAACCTACTAATAGTTGCCAAAGTGCAAAATCTTCTTGTTTTCCTATTTGTTGTGTAGGAATTATCAAAAATACAAAAGAAACCATATTGGAGTCGAATTGGGACTTTCCTGAAATCTGTCTGGAAACGTTTTTCGAAGATGGTCACGTTTGGGCCCGAAGACGACGTCAAACGGAAACCTGACAGAAGACAAAGTTGCAGAGAATTTTCCGAGAATCGATCTAGACTTAAAATTCGCCCAATTCCGAGTCCGGACGGCCGAGATATTTCGATTTACTGCAGCCCTAGATGGATGACGAGAATCTGAAAGATTGTGACTTTATTGACTCCAACTCTTACCAAATTTGATGGATTCGGCCAAGACACGAATTGGAGCCTCATTAGGGCTGAGAGGGGTTCCTAGGAAGCTTCTAGAGGTGCCCAAGAGCCCTTGGATCAAAGGGGCATCCATCCCATGGCCTAGATTGCATCTCCACCTCTATATAATGAAGGGAAACCCTATTTTCCAAGCAAGCCACCAAAAGCCACGAATTTTCCTCCTCTTGGCAGCCGCCAAGGAGGGGGAGGAGCTCCTCCATTGCTGCACCATCACCAAGGAAGAAGAAGGGGGGCCAAGGGCCGCCGCCCCAGGGCCGCCGCCGCCGCGCCGTGGCTGCTGCGGGCCGCCGCCTCCACTCCGGGCTGCACCTCTTCATCAACCTCTCCATCAAGTGTGCTCACCATGACCATGTGTGAGTAGTTTTCACCGAGGCTGAGGGCTCTACCGGTAGCTATGTGGTTCATCTCTCTCTCCCATGGTGTGATCTTTATGTGATCATGAGCTTTGTAATCTAGTTGGATCCATGGATGTTACTCTTCGTTATCTTATGAATTATGCTACTTGAGTGGTTTTATTAATGTAAACTCCGGAGTCACCTTTGTCCCATGGTGCGAAGTTGACAGTGTGCGTACCGTGTGTGACTCTTAGGCTAAAGATTACATGAATACTTATCATGAGTTATTATTTGTGTTGGATGTCTCTATGAAATTGTGGTGTTTGTCTAGTACTATTTTGGGGCGCTCTTAGTGACATTGGGGTTCCCTAGATGTGGAATGCAACTTTAAGGTGTGCTTTTATAGCCCTACGCAGTGGATTGGTGTTCGTTATCCAACAAGGGAATAGCTCAGAGTAGCATAGTGAAGAGGAAATATCTATGTATTCAATTATATTATTATTGTTGAGAGTGTCCACTAGTGAAAGTATGATCCCTAGGCCTTATTTCCAAGCATTGAAACACCGTTTGCTCTCATTTTGTCTCATGTTTGCTTGCTGCCATTTTTATTTCAGATTGCAATTACCACTTATAATCATCCATATTACTTGCATTTCACTATCTCTTCGCCGAACTAGTGCACCTATACATCTGACAAGTGTATTAGGTGTGTTGGGGACACAAGAGACTTCTTGTATCTTAATTGCAGAGTTGCTTGAGAGGGATATCTTTGACCTCTACCTCCCTGAGTTCGATAAACCTTGGGTGATCCACTTAAGGGAAACTTGCTGCTGTTCTACAAACCTCTGCACTTGGAGGCCCAACACTGTCTACAAGAATAGAAGCGTGCGTAGACATCAAGCTATTTTCTGGCGCCGTTGCCGGGAGGTAAGGTAAAAGGTACTCACATCCTCCAGCTACTTAGCTATTTTCTAGCACTGTTGCTGACGTGTGAGTGCTTGAAGGTATTTCCTTTAGATTCTGCAGTTATATCTTTTTGTTTCTTGTTTTTATTTCACTAGTTAGGCTTAATGGAAAACAACAAAAAAATTAGAGATCTTTATGAACTTTATATTGAATTAGGACATGATGTTTTGAAGAGAAAATTAAAAAATCTATGGAAGTGTGTTTGCATAATGTGTAGCAATGTTATTACATAAATTCTTTGAACACCATTATTGCTAATGCTATGGAAAAGTCTAAGCTTGGGGAAGCTGGTTTTGATGAATATGGTATTTTTAGTCCCCCAAGTTTTGAGGAGAAAATTTCTTTGATGATACTTTGCCTCCAATTTATGATGATTATAATCATTGTGATGTTTTCAGTCCACCTACTATTGAGGATATAGTTTATGTTGATTATGATATGCCTCCTATTTATGATGATTACAATGATGGATGTGATAGTTTTACTCCCACTATTACTAATGAAACTGTTTTTACTTATGTGGAGAGTATTGATACTTTTATGCATATGGATCATGGTAAGAATGTTTCATGTGATGGTTATATTGTGGATTTTATCAATGATGCTACTGAAAGTTTTTATGAGAGAGGGAGACATGACTTCATATACCACAATAATATTAAGTCTCCTCTCTTTTTGTTGAAATTTTGAAGTTGCACTTGCTTTGCCTTCCTATGCTAGTCACTTTGTGCTTTATTGATTTATTTTCTTACAAGATCCCAATGCATAGGAAGTGGGTTAGACTTAAATGTGTTTCACATTTTTCTCTTGATGCTCTCTTTTGCATTTCAATTCTTGTTCCTATGTGAGCATCATTAAAACTATCATGGCTGTCCAGAAAACAGATTCCTAAGCTTCACTGCGAAAAATGTTAAAAATCACAGAAAAGGAATTTTGACCTGAAATTTTACGACAGCAATCTTCAGTTATTAATACACATTTCATTAGTTCAAAATTTTCTGATTTGAGCAACGTAAGTGCCTCTGAAAATTCACTCTTTACGGGCTGTCCAGTTTTTGACAGATTCTGTCTTTATTTTGCATTACTCTCATTACTTGTGTTTTGTGTAGTTCTATTGATCAAAGGGCAATGCACAACCATAGTAACAGTAGCTAATGTTTAGAATCAACTCATGATATGTCTTTGCTGTACCTATGAGGATTTAATTTATGGAGACACTAACCCCTCTAATCAAGTTTTATGTTGAGTTTTGTGTAAAGAGAATTTTTCAAGTGGAAGAGTTGAGGGTGATGAACAAAGATCAAGAGGGACAACCACTCAAGCTTGGGGATGTTACCCCTAGACTCACCCAACATATATCAAATAAGTACAAGAATTCAAGCTTGGGGATGCCAAGCCACCTCACTCCAACCATCTTGATAACATGTAAGTAAGCCTAGCTATATGGCTATAAAGAAAGCGCTTTACGGGAGGCAACCCGGTTGTTTTTATTTTTGATTTTTTTGTGTCCTCTTGCTGTAACAAGAGACTTGTTTATAGTTTAGTTTCTAGAATTTTTAATAAAGTGCCAAGTTTTACTCATTTTGGTTTGAAGAAGTTGCTTATAGCGTTCGGAGATTTTATTCCTGCACGAATCTGTGCACGGTATGATTTTTAATTCTTATTCTGTAACTCCGAATGAGCTCATATTTGAACTGTAGTGGCAACTTTTCATCCTCTGTATGCATGAATTTTTCGGAATTTTTTTACAAAGTTAAGTAGGGTAGAAAAATACGTTTTGCTGCTGCTTTTTTCTGGACAGATTCTGTCCCATTTTGTTTGATGCATGCTTAGAACTTTTAACTTGAACCTTTTTATCCAATTGAGTTTATGAGTAGGCATACAACATTATACACTTTCTGGACATCCATATGAATTTTTGTCTAAGGATTATATGCAGCAAGAAATCTATTTGTTTATCACTACTAATGCTCCCACAGAAAAAGAAATGGGAGAAACGGTGTTTTGAAGTTTTTTCACAGGATTAGAGGAGATGCACCAAGAGCTATCCAAGGATGGTGAAGACCATAAGCTTGGGGATGTGAAGACAACCCCACTGGACCTACACACTCTCGGTTTGCACACGTCTAACTTCTGTTTTTCGATCGAAACACTTTATCGCATAAACTTGGAGCGTCTTTTTGTTTGTTTTGGTTTGATTTTTATTTTGTGAGACCACCACACTATCATTTATATATGAGAGAGCTACTGGAAATTTGGGTTGATTTATGTTGGATGCTATTATTAGATTGGGAAAAGGGATGTTGGAGTTGATTTTAAAAGATACATATAGTTGCATGATTCATATGTTTTTAATGAATGTTAATTTGCAAGTATTTTACCAAGAGCTATCTTTTATTCATGTTTTGATGCTGAATGTTACTTTACTTTGTTTAAACATGGATTAGTTAGTTCTATGGACACTCATGCATGCATTTAGATGGTCAACTTTCTCCCTCTTGCTAGCCCAAAAATTCCAACAAGTAAAAACTTGTTTCCAACACCTTCAACCAAAGTTTTTCCAGTGAGTCCACCATATCTACCTATTAGCTTTATGCTATTCCGAGTATGTTTATCATGATATTTGTGTTATCTATACCTCTGAATGAAAATGCCTATGTTGTTGATTGTTATGGGAAAAGTTGGTTATAGAGCTCTCTCGAACTTGATGCACACTTTATTTTTATTGCATAAATAAAATATGACCCATTGTGATTAAAATTATGATGTTGTGGTCTTGACAAATGTCTTTGGTTGAGAGTTAGCTCATATGTGCTGTCACATGGCAAGCTTTCAACATGCACGTCATTTCATTTAGTTGATATCATGTACTTTTGTTTATGGATGCTTACCATGGGTGAAATAAATGAGGAAATGAAGTGAGTTTAAATGAGTTTGTATAAATGGTTAGAGAGACGCCTGAGCCGCTAATCTAAGCCATGCATCATTCATGGTAGAAATTTACTTACATGCTATGGTGAACCTTCTGTGATACACCTTACAATAAAAAGCTATCTAATGGTAAATAAAAAGTGTTGAGATTGTTCATTGTGTTTGTTTGTCTTGTCATTTTGATATGGGCTTGTTTCATATCCTGGGACAAGAGACTAGTACAGAACGACATATTGGAAACGGGCCAAAAACCCCATCGGCAACGGAGAAAGGGTCCGTGTCCCCGACCCTGTCACTGATGTGAACGGCTCATCGGCAACGGAGGCAAATCTCTGTTTCCAATAAATTGCAAACGGTTGTTTTATTTAACCGTTTCCGATGTGATGATTAAATATTAAAAAAAATAGCCGGCTGCGAGCCGAGCCGGCTCACAGCAGCAATTAATGCGTATAGCCGGCTCACAGCTAGACTGCAGCAGCAATCAATACAGCCGGCTCAGAAAAGCAATCTGACCGGTGGTTCATTTCAGAATATAATAAGGAACATCCAATTACACATAGGAACGGGTAAAATGCATAAAAGGTATATACACAGAAAAGGAAAAAAACTGAATATAGAACACAACTACCGTCTAACAGCAATCCACCCAAGTTGCACTTGCACCCGTAGTATAAACTGCAACGGAAAAGGCCGACTTCTTGCATCCGACAGCTTATCTGGTTCGGAGAAGGCAGCGTTGCTGCAGCTGCAACGCGATGAACTTTGACACTATAAATGGTGAGCCGTGTGCAGAGTTGATGTGCTCCTTCACACAGGTAAGCATCATGGCCATGTTGTTCAGAGGAGCAAAGTTCAGCACTTACATATCGCTCTTGCAGCTGTCAAATGGAATTAATCAATTAAGAATCATAATATGTTCCAAATTTAACAATAGTAATATTCTAGTAGCAAAACAGGAAAAGAACAACAACGATGATGACAGTTGTCTCAAGAGTATGTACTAGTTCAAGAGTATGTATCACAAATTTACTTACTAAGCATTTAGTTACCAGCTAGCTTCTAACTGAAGTTCAAATAAACCATATGTAGGAAATTATAAGATATCTTCTCAAAGCGTATGTATCACAAATTTAGTTACTAGGCATTTAGAAAAAGAGAGGAACAACTCACAAGGTTATAAATGTACATAAGCGCTAACACTCTAATTTCAGAACGCAACTTATGTATCTACATTCAAGTACAGTAAAATAACAACATCACGGGTGGCCAAAGCACTAGCTGACCAGACATTTAACAACGATATCCACTGTACTAAAATCAAATAGTTGCAATTAAGGGTTGGTGTTCACTCTATCAGAATAGGTAAGGCAACAAATCTGAACCTTCTAGATGTTGTTCAAACTGAAATTGCATCAAACTGACAGAAAAGTCAGGAGTTTATCAGGTCGTTCAAACTGAGGAGAATAAATCCGACATAGAATGTGACAAACCAAGTCTTGTGCTGCTGCTTGCGGTTCTGCCAGACCTGCAAACTTATACGATCAAACTGATATTATTTATGAGTTAAATCTATAAGAACAAAGCTGTCTTTAGACCTACAAACTGATACGATCAAAGTTATAAACAAGAATTTTGCAAGGTTTGTCTACACTAATTTTGCTAGTTAAGTTTATTTATTTTGGCTTGCTGCAATCTAAAGAGCATCACAAAACAATTCGAAATTGGATCAGAAGTTCAGAGCTTGCAAGATTAGTGAATAAATCCTGCTTATCCTTGTATAAACAAGAGCAAATTATCTGCACATGTATCACCCAAGCTACCACAAGATATCTAGCACTAGCTAGCAGCCGCCCAAACAAGCATCTATTAAACCAAGTATACCGAAACTACTTGCAGCAGTTGCAATTCTTCTCCCCACAAAAACAGAAAAACCTACAACTGGATGTACAAGTAGATACAAATCAAGGTGAGATATTCTCGGCAGGCAGTAGCTTGTATGGCGCTGACATGAAGGAAACAGTGCAGATCAAGTAATTTGGTCTCACCTGCAGCACACGAGCCGAGTTGAGAATGGCCGGTGGGAGGAGCAGCAGGATACATGTCAGAGAGGTGGCCGGTGAAGACGGACGGCAGCAGCACGCTGGGCTTGAGGTCCGGCCGCGTCCAAGGCCTGTCCGCCGAGGTGGACCACCACCTACGCCGCAAACCCTAGGTCATGGGCGCACCGCGGTCCAGCGAGCTCAATGGAACGCGCATCACTGCACACGGGCAAGCCAGCCAGCCGCGACGCCGTTGCTGCTGGGCAGCGGGGCATCTCTCTCCGGCAAGGCTGATGCGCGGCCGTCTATCTGGTGCTCACCGGCGTCGATCCGCATCAGCTCGTCCCTGTCGGCGACGGAGGAGAGCTGCAACTGGCGGAGAGGAGGAGTAGTTGACGGAGGAGAAGGCGGCGCGGAGGGGAGAAGGGGACGGTGGTGGGGAGAAGTGGATCGAGGCCGGATGCGGGAAGAGAAGGCGAGCGTGCGGGCGAGAGAGAGGATAAGGAGAGAGAATTAGGGGCTGCGCTGCGGGGATAGGGTTTGGGTATTTATATGAATAAAATTAATTTGCACACGGAGCTTAAATTCCACCGTTGCCAATATATCGGAAACAGTTAAAAAAAATTGTCCGTTGCCGATGTGTCACGAATTCTGTACCGGATAGCCGCGGAATTTTTTTAACCGTTGCCTTCGTGAGCGCGGACTGTTGCCTTTTTGCTGCCGTTTCCATTGAGGGGTATCCTTTGTGTCGTTCTGTACTAGTGGTACCCCAGTTGACGCTCTTAATGATACTATTATTACTTACAATGATATTTAACTTAAACTTGATTTGTTTCCCAAGTTGAGTAACACATGGAGTAGGTACTTGTATTTAAGGGGCATGAGACTTTCAACCTGTACTTTGTCAAAGCACACTATTCATATTTGATTTCACTTTAAACTTAATCATTCAAGATGCTATGATAGGGCAATGAGAGCTTGACACCAATGAATACCTTATTGCAATCATTAACTTAAGTAGAAGGGTTTGGAAGTTGGATGAAACTTATGCATGCTTTACCTCTACTCACATATATATCTTTCCAAAGTGTACACCTATCATATTCAGATTTTCATCTACCCTCTATGACCATTGTAGGATGTTCTACTTATTATTATGCATACATGTGTTCCATATTACTTGCTACCATGTTACACTTTGTGAACTATCAATGAACATCCTTGTCTTGAATACTTGATATCACTTCATAAACTATTTGCATATTGCTACCCATTTGAAGAATGAATCATTTGACTATATGTAGCAATAGTAATCATCTTTGATATCCATTGTTAAGTATTAAATTGCAAAGTCCATGTTAGTTTTATCATCTTCATACTCGAGGACGAGCATGGATTAAGCTTGGGGATGTTGATGCATGTAAAATGCATACATGAACTTTGCACTTTAATTGCTTATATTCCAATCATATTTGCATCATATAAGGGTTATATCAATGTTTTATCATGATTTTGGAAATATCTCAATGATTTCCTATTTTTATGGAATTAACCCTGCTGTCGTGGGGTCACTCTTCGACTACCCCACGGTGGGGATACCTGGGTCACGCCAAGCCCATCAGCCTGATGACGAGGGCCCAAGGAAGGCCCAAGGAGGATGACGTGCGGCCCAAGATAGTCGACGCCAGGTCATGCGACCCCAGCCATGCTTGTAAGCGCCATCGGAAACGTTTCCTGAAAATACAAAAGGAAACCATATTGGAGTCGAATTGGGACTTTCCTGAAATCTGTCTGGAAATGTTTTTCGAAGATGGTCACGTTTGGGCCCGAAGACGACGTCAAATGGAAACCTGACAGAAGACAAAGTTGCAGAAAATTTTCCGAGAATCGATCTAGACTTAAAATTCGCCCAATTTCGAGTCCGGACGGCCGAGATATTCCCGATTTACTGCAGCCCTAGATGAGATGACGAGAATCTGAAAGATTGTGACTTTATTGACTCCAACTCTTACCAAATTTGATGGATTCGGCCAAGACACGAATTGGAGCCTCATTAGGGCTGAGAGGGGTTCCTAGGAAGCTTCTAGAGGTACCCAAGAGCCCTTGGATCAAAGGGGCATCCATCCCATGGCCTAGATTGCATCTCCACCTCTATATAATGAAGGGAAACCCTATTTTCCAAGCAGGCCACCAAAAGCCACGAATTTTCCTCCTCTTGGCAGCCGCCAAGGAGGGGGAGGAGCTCCTCCATTGCTGCACCATCACCAAGGAAGAAGAAGGGGGGCCAAGGGCCGCCGCCGCCGCTCGCCGCGCCGTGGCTGCTGCGGGCCGCCGCCTCCACTCCGGGCTGCACCTCTTCATCAACCTCTCCATCAAGTGTGCTCACCATGACCATGTGTGAGTAGTTTTCACCGAGGCTGAGGGCTCTGCCGGTAGCTATGTGGTTCATCTCTCTCTCCCATGGTGTGATCTTTATGTGATCATTAGCTTTGTAATCTAGTTGGATCCATGGATGTTACTCTTCGTTATCTTATGAATTATGCTACTTGAGTGGTTTTATTAATGTAAACTCCGGAGTCACCTTTGTCCCATGGTGCGAAGTTGACAGTGTGCGTACCGTGTGTGACTCTTAGGCTAAACATTACATGAATACTTATCATGAGTTATTATTTGTGTTGGATGTCTCTATGAAATTGTGGTGTTTGTCTAATACTATTTTGGGGCGCTCTTAGTGACATTGGGGTTCCCTAGATGTGGAATGCAACTTTAAGGTGTGCTTTTATAGCCTTACGCAGTGGATTGGTGTTCGTTATCCAACAAGGAAATAGCTCAGAGTAGCATAGTGAAGAGGAAATATCTATGTATTCAATTATATTATTATTGTTGAGAGTGTCCACTAGTGAAAGTATGATCCCTAGGCCTTATTTCCAAGCATTGAAACACCGTTTGCTCTCATTTTGTCTCATGTTTGCTTGCTGCCATTTTTATTTCAGATTGCAATTACCACTTATAATCATCCATATTACTTGCATTTCACTATCTCTTCGCCGAACTAGTGCACCTATACATCTGACAAGTGTATTAGGTGTGTTGGGGACACAAGAGACTTCTTGTATCTTAAGTGCAGAGTTGCTTGAGAGGGATATCTTTGACCTCGACCTCCCTGAGTTCGATAAACCTTGGGTGATCCACTTAAGGGAAACTTGCTGCTGTTCTACAAACCTCTGCACTTGGAAGCCCAACACTGTCTACAAGAATAGAAGCGTGCATAGACATCAATCTTACAGGCTGCCTCATCACCAAAAAGATGCTATGGAGCAAATTATTGCTAAATTGTTGAAGCAAAATGTAATTCGACCAAGTACCAGTCCTTATTCCTCACCTGCTCTGATGGTCAAGAAGAAAGATACCACTTGGAGGGTAGTTAATGACTTCAGAAAAAATGAATCAACACATAGTGAAAAATAATTAAGTACCCTATACCTGTAATTGAGGATTTGCTAGATGAACTGCATGGAGCTCGGATATTCTCCAAAATTGATCTTCGTAGTGGGTATCATCAGATTCACATGAAAGAAGATGATATACCAAAAACTTCTTTCAATACTCACATTGGACATTTTGAATATATGGTGATGCCTTTCGTACTTACTAATGCTCCAGCTACTTTTCAATCCCTCATGAACTCCTTGCTGGCTCCTTATTTAAGGAAATTTGCCCTAGTATTCTTTGATGATATTCTGATCTACAGTGAAACTGAAGAAGAACACTGTCAGCACCTGGCTGCAATTCTCCAAGTACTCAGAGAAAACAAACTAGCAGCAAAGAGAGAAAAGTGTACCTTTGGTCAAGCTAAAGTTGAATACTTGGGACACATAATTCAGGGGACTGGTGTATCAACAGATCCAGTTAAAGTTGAAGTAATTGCCAAGTGGCCTACCCACAAAATATATCTGAACTTAGAAGGATTCTTGGAATGACTGGCTATTACAGAAGATTCATCAAGAATTATGGAATCATTTGCAGACCACTGTTTGACTGCCTGAAGAAGGATTCCTTCAACTGGACTGACAAACAAGATAAAGCATTCCAAGAACTGAAAACTTGCATGACAACAGCCCCTGTTTTAGCTATGCCTGATTTTAGCTTGCCTTTCACTTTAGAAGCAGATGCTTCTGGATATGGCATTGGTGCAGTACTAATGCAAAAAGGTCGTCCTATATCATTCACGAGCAAGTCCTTGGGCCTGAAAACCGCAGTTTGGTCTACTTATGACAAGGAAGCTTTAGCAATAATTGAGGCGCTTAAGAAATGGCGTCATTATTTTGCTGCTTCATCTATTGTCATCAAAACTGATCAACAAAGCTTGAAGTATATTTAGGATCAAAAGCTCACTGAAGGTATACAACACAAGTTACTGATTAAGCTGTTGGGATACACTTACTCAATTGAGTACAAAAAGGGCAAAGAAAATAGAGTAGCTGACGCTCTATCACGAGTGAAATTCCACATTTCTCAGTTACTGGGTTCCATTCCTTCATGGATATCTACAATTGTGGAAAGTTATGAAAAGGATGACTACTGCATAGGATTGCTACAACAGTTAGATGTAGATCCTGCTGGTTTACCTAACTATACACTGAAAAATGGTGTCCTGAAATACAAAGATAAAATGATAGTTGGCAATGACAGCAAGGTCAAGCAAGATATTATAACTGTTTTCCCTGCCTCGGAACTGGGTGGACAATCAGGAGAAAAAGCAACCTTTCAGAGGATACAACTCCTTTTCTATTGGCCTAAAATGCAAACCGAGATTGCAACTTTCATCAAGCATTGCCCAGTCTGCCAAATAAACAAAGCTGAGCACTTGAAGTATCCTGGCAAACTGCAACCCTTGCCTGTTGCTGACATGGCATGGACACATATCAGTATGGATTTCATTGAAGGGCTGCCTAATTCTAACAACAAAGATATGATACTAGTGGTGGTAGACAGGTTCACCAAGTATGCACACTTTATTGCAATGAAACATCCTATAACTGTGAAGTCTGTGGCTGCTGCTTTTCATGACAATGTCTTCAAGCTGCATGGTCTGCCTCTGGTGATTGTTACTGACAGAGACAGAATATTCACAAGTCAGCTTTGGCAACAACTGTTCAAAGCACTGAAGATCAAACTTCACATGAGTACTAGCTATCACCCCCAAACAGATGGTCAAACGGAAAGGGTAAACCAATGCTTGAAAACATACCTCAGATGCATGGCTTTTGCACAACCCAAGAAATGGAGCTCTTGGCTAACCTCTGCTGAATGGTGGTACAATACTACATTTCATACAGCCCTGAAAATGACTCCATTTCAGGCATTGTATGGTTTCCCTCCTCCACAGGTTGCTGAGATGTTTCTCCCTGATGCAAAAACTGAAACAACAGTGGAAATGCTATCCAACCGTGCAGCTGCTAATGCAATTATCAAAGAGAACTTGAAACAAGCTCAAGAGCGCATGGTCCACTATGCTAACAAAAACAGAAGTGACTGGAAGTGGGTGACATGGTGTATTTGAAGGTTCAACCTTACATGCATTCTTCTCTGGATATTCACCGAAGTATTAAACTTCATTCCAAGTTCTATGGACCATTCAGGTTCTTAGCAAAAGTAGGTAATACCGCATATAAATTGGTATTGCCTGACGGTTGCAATCTGCACCACACCTTCCATGTGAGCCAACTAAAAAAGCATCATGGACCAGTGGCAATTCCTACACCTACACTTCCATTGGTGGATGCTCAGGGCAATATCCAAACTGGCCCGGAGCAGATATTAGAGCGCAAACTTATACCCAGGCAGCAAGGCAACATTACTGCACCTGTAGTTCAGTGGAAAGTGAAATGGCTCAATCTACCAGAGGAAGCAGCTACTTAGGAAGACTCCACTTTCATGCAACGAGTGTTTCCTTCTTTCCAGCCTTGAGGAAAAGTCTGAGCTCGACAAGGGGAAATTGTCTGAAGAATTGGATTCAGTTAACTGTAGCCCTTCCGAGACGTTTCCTAGCCGTGCATCTGTACATCTATGGCCCATATTGCAACTTACCGCTTCGCGTTAAGTTGCAGTGTGATCTATCCATGAGCAGATCAACGGCTGAGATGACTTGAAGGGTCACTGTTTTGAATCACCTTTTGCTGTACCGTCGCTTTCGCGGCAACCACCATCTCCTTTGTCGCCTAGCTCCAGCTCCAGAGTATTTCGCCTGAGAATTCGGCTTGTAATCTCATCTTTCCCCTTTGGGTCTAAACCCTAGCCACCTTTGGTCTGGCTGGCCTTTGCTTTCGGCTTGTAACCTTAAATTCAACCTATCGGCTAGACTGAATTCCTCTTTAAGTAGCGATGTTTCCCCCAAATTCGTGATTGCTCTTGCTGTACTCTGAATCCCTGCTAGTCTAGGCATAACAGGTTCCTACAAGCAGGCTATGCAATGTAGCAAAAGTATATCCCTAAACAAGCAACAAGTACCACCAGAATCTCAGTTTCCACTACAGGCCACTCACCTTCTCCAAATTCTTCAAATGCTACGCCCTTCAATAAAAACGAGGTGTGGACAGCTCAACAGGCCATTCCGATGTTTCTTGCATTGGTAGTTTATTCTATACAACTCTACCAAATAACTCATTTCTGTTTTGCTCTACTGTCGTAAGTGAAGTCTAAAATAGCTCTTTGCCATTCTGCTCTACATGAGTATCGTGAAGCACTCAAGAGGTTTCTGTTTTTCTTTCTCGCTGTTATTATTTGCTAAATTTAGCAAACTTTTTTATCCCCTTAAACCCGGAAACATGGATCCTTTAAAATATATCTAGGATGTTATGAGTGCAGATGTGCTTGGTTCTTTTGGCAATGACAAAGACAAATGATGTACAGTTTGTTCTACATTTTTTCTGCATTTGGAAGGGACTCCTTCTAAAGTGATAAGTCTAAAAATGAATCTGATGTCAGACAAGCTGTAAATAGCCGTGCGGCAGCCATATGTTATAAAGAGTGTTTGAGGTACAACATACCAAATGAGTTTTTTCTATGATTATGGATTCTATAACTAAATAGTCTTTCTGAATTACTCCATCTGTTCCTGAATATAAGATGTTGTAGCATTTTCTAGATTCACGTGTATCAACATGTATCTAGACATGTTTTAGGGTGTATATACACTCATTTCAGTCCGCATCTAGTCAACATTTAGTGCGGCAGCGCTGGCGCAAGAGCGGAGTAGTAGTACGCCGGCACCGGCGCAGGAGAGATGTCGCGGAGGTCTTGGCGCGGCGACGGTGACGCTGCGGGGCCGCCGCCATCGGAGGAGGGGCGGCAGGATTCGGTGGTCACCAGAGCCTGGGTGCCCACGGCAAGGAAGAGGCGTCAGAGGTGGGGAATTCCGCTCGGGCTATTTCTCGGTTTCTATCGAATCAAAGGATAGGGATGGGGATGAGGAAGACGTGGTGGGTCCATCGAGGACACGCGTTGCACGAGCAGGCGGAGGATGGGGCGTGACGGATCCCCTGGGGAATAACACGGTTTTCCACAAGTTTACTACCACAATGTGGATTCGTTTTGGTCCCGATTAGTTGTGCTGCCGACACATGGCTTTTTTGTTTCGAAGAAAACCCCCTAAAATTTATTGGTATTTGCAGTTAGGTCCCCAATCCCATCCGGACGAGAATTCTCAATCTCGATCCCCAGCTAACGCTCCAAACCCTAAGTTAGCAACACCAGCGGCGAGGTCTTGGAGGCTCCGGCAACGGTGGCCGTGCGCATAGGTCCTACGGGATCCATCGGTGGAGGTCGGGGTGGCTCCAATCGCAAGTGGCATGTGGCGTTGGGAGCGGCGGCGGATGGAGCATGGCGAATGAGGACAGCTGGGTCACGGTCAACGGTGAGGTTTACTGGAATCCTACTACGACGGCGACGACAAGTACAAGTCCGGGCGTTCCGGCGACGGCGACGACGACGGCTCCACATGTTGGTATCGCCGAAACTGCGGCGAGTTGTAGGTCGTCAGTGCCCCTTCTCCTGACCTCTCTCTTGGTACTGCAGGTACGACGACAGCGACGACCTCCCCTGCTCCCATTTGGACCTCAGCTGCCCCAATTCGAGGTTCCCTGTTGCAAGGTGAATGACATAGTTTACTGCTCCTAGTGTGCAGATGATTGTAAAACTGATTCTTGGGGGAATGTGTTCACTGCTCCTAGTGCGTAGTAGTTACAGCCTACAGAGTGGAATGCAATTGCAAACCTAGCTAATTTCTATATGTTTCGTCAATTATTTGCCAATGGATGATGTCTAATGGAAAATCAACAATTACTCATCCATCAGAAAATTCAGTAGGCTGCAGATTGATTGTGCTGTTGATTGTGGTTTCTTGCTGCTATATGATTGTGTTGCCCATTGTGTTTCCCTGCTGTAATAATTTCACAGATATTTAACAGGACTTTTGTGTGCTGCTAAAGCTCGTGCTTACTGAAATTCACTAATATGGTGTGTTTCCTGCTTTGTTTTTCTTTTCTTTTAGGGAGAACTGAACCAGAATCACAAGCAGTGTGCTAGGAGAAAAGGTTTGATGGAGCTAGAAGATGACAATGAGCAGTTGTTGAAGAAGGTAGCTGAAGTGGAGCTGGAGGCACAAAAACTGAAGGCAGAGTAAAAGAATATGCAGAAAAGGCATAGAGAAGAGATGCGAAATAAAGATAGGAAGGAAATGGTGATTTTGTTTGTAGTAGCATCTTTTGTAGTGCTGTATGGCTGTGTTACCTTGATTTTTAGGGGTTTTGTGTACTGATGTATGGCTGTGTTGTATGAACCTGATGTTGGAAATAATAAGAATGTTGTGTTCTCCTATCATTTGAAATAAAAAGAGAATTATATTACTTATTTCCTGTTCAACGCACACAATCAAATTTCTTAGCTACTGCTGCATCAATTTATGAGTTTAGTTTTACACCCTAAACCAAAAGGCTAAATGGTTTATTTCCTTCTTATTTATATCAGAGCTGAAATGTCCTTATAATGACTTCTTTATGCAAGATTCTTATAGCTGAAATCTTTGGAAAAGCTGTCTTCTTCTGATGTCTTACCATTGCGGCCTGGAGTTGAGAAGTATGTTTACTGGTTCCTGTCTATTTCTATTTGTTGGAAACCCAGTGAACAAATGAAATGCACTGTGACAAATGAAATGAAATAGCTCAAATTCAAAACTGAAGTGCACTGTGACAAATGAAATGAAATAGCTCAAATTCAAAACTGTCATAAATAAGTAATATCACCAAATCCATGATATTACACATCAGTTCTTGAGGTATATTTTCCAATTTCTTGAGGTAAACACAATCATATAGCAGCAACACTTGTATGACAATCATATTTGTAGATAGCCTTTTGCTACTGCATACTTGTATGACAGTGCACTCAGAAATTTTGCTACTACAATTACTTGTATAGGTCTAGAATTCAAATTCTAGAATTCAAATTTGAATTCTAGACCTATCTTGTCCTCTGTTAATAGATAGCCTTTTGAGAGGCTTACCTAAATTAGTAAACCTTGCCTATATGGCCATGTACCTTCTTAGATCTCCTATACTACTCGTATACTTCCTATCCATGCTGAGAAATTGGATTTAGAAAACCTCTAGATATTTCTTTCAAAGTCATTTTGGAGGCTACTCAAAACAGTGACCATAACTCAATTATTCTGAAGCCTTTTGGCTGCACTGGAAATTTTTGAATTATTTGAATTCTGGCCAGGGGATTACTTCCTCATTCATCTCCTATACCTAAACTTCACTTCCAAGCTGGTCACTGAAATTTTCTGGACCAAGCACTAACTTTTCCATGATGGTTTAGTTTCCTTCATAATAAACATCACTTCTGGATCAGCAGACCAACTAGGACAATCCAGTTACACAGCAGCTCAAGCAATTCAGTAGACGTACACCTAGACAGCAACTAAGCAAGCAGCGGCCGGGACAGCTACAGCCTACCACCGCACTGTCGTGCGGGAGGCCATAGCCAGCACAGGCTGACTGTAGCAGCCAGCACCACAAATATTCATGAGCACAAATGGCTGGATCAACAAGATCAAGCCATCACCACCACAATACCACTAACAGAACCATGTCCACAGGCCAAAGGGGACACCTGTAGCTTTACCAGAGTCGAGGTAGTCGAAGAAGTTGCAGCAGCGGCCGGGCCAACCACAGCCTACCACCGCACTGTCGTGCGGGAGGCCATAGCCAGCACATGCCGACTGCAGCAGCCAGCACCACCACATCCAGCTCCACACCACGACCATGCCGACCTGCGATTGGAGTCGCCGCGACCCCGCCTTGATGAATCCCAAGCCTCTACGACCACCCGTCGTCGTAGGAGGACCTATGCTGGGGATCGAGATTGAGAATTCTTGTCTGGATGAGATTGGGGACCTAACTGCAAATACCAATAAAGTTTAGGGGTTTTTTCTTCGAAACAAAAAAGCCATGTGTCGGCAGCACAACTAATCGGGACCAAAACCAATCCGCATCGCAAGTTCTGTTACTAAATTTGTTCACTTTCCAAGTTGTGGGACTAAAACGTTCGCGGCTCGCAAGTTGTGGGAGTAAAAGTGTTAATCCCTCAACTCAGTACTGTCACCCCAACTTGCATAACTAAACCAAAAACTGTTGTTCTAACATGTGGGGGGATCATTCGAAAACATACTGAAATTTTGATAATACTCTGATTAGTGTGGAAGGATTAACTGAAAGCTACGGAATGTTTGCCGTTCAAGAATTTTAATGTTTTAGGTAAACACATATGAAGATTTGCTTCTTTGATGTGAAAATGTTATTTTCTAGTTACATGTTTACAGGGGCAAAATCTAATAAATACACCTGACACACACTCATCTCAACTTCTCTTAAAAGAATGCTAGAGTTTGACATCCAGAGTTCACAGTGGACATAAATCCTATCAACAAATAGCATATAAAAAATACTGACCTCATTTAATGTAGAAGAAACCACAGATGTATTAACACCGAATCATCGAGCTAATCCTCCATGAATGAACCAGTAAAATAACTATTACACCAACAAAACAGAAGCATCAGACAAACACCTAAGCTTGAGACACCATCCTCCATGACTTAACCTGCAATAAAACTACTACACCAGCAAATAGAAGCAAACAATCACCAAAGCTTCATATTAAAAGTGCCATAGCAGCCGCCATTGTTTGCAACATGTAGCCGCTTCAGTTCTGTAGGCATGCAAATTGCCTACGGAGTAGTGCATAACTGCACATGGTCTTCTCAATATCTCCATATATATTCAGTTAAAGTAAACTGTCATAAAAACCGGTGCCAAGTTAAGTGGAAATATGGAGAGCAGGGACAGACCACCCTTCAACATGTGCAGATACCATCCTGCAGGACTGAACCTGCAATAAGACTACTACACCAGCAAACAGAAGCATCAGACAATCACAAAAATTTCATATTTTGAAGCACCATAGCAGTCGGGGTTGTTTGCAGTCTGTAGCAGCTTCTAATTCATAAGGCCATAAAGATCGTTCGGTTGGCAAATACCCCAAGAGAAGCTGCACGCTATAAACGTAATCAGATAAGTTTCTTGTACAAAGAAATAGCTGGATAACAGATTTATTAGAAGCATATCTACACGTCCTACATTACATACTTATATAACCTGAGAACCATAAAATGGTAACTTTGCAAAATATCTAGGAAATTATATTGATACAGCATGAGAGAGTGGGGTCAGTCACGACTGATATCCGTGCTTAATCCATAGCAACAAACTTTAGAAGGGCAATTTCAGGTGGACACAGACGATTTGCATGTACGGACGAGGATGTAAAATAAAGTAATAACATGCGAGAGAATAGTGTTCACTGTTAAACAATATCAGGTGATAATCTTATCCAGCATAAAGTAGGGAAGTAAGTCGATCACAGCAGAGAGGGGTCACACCATGAAAATTGTGTAATAATTCAGGAAGTTAATAAGCTTGAAGCAGAATTGACCAATAGTATGTCTTGCGGCATCTAAACGAGGACAAACCCCCTCCATGGCATATAACGAGAAACCACTAAAAGTTGATTTACTAGAGCAACCACAGCATGTAGCTCCAATTCCATGCCCCCCAACCTTTCATCTTAAGACTGCAGACTGTAAAGCAGGGCAAAAACAAATTTTATGTACTGTGGTCTTCTGGTTAATCATACACAGTAACAATACAACAGTATGGTTCTTATCCTCATTTCTAAGTTCACCTATGGTAGCAAGTTTTCTTAGGTAGCCTTGTACTAATAGTTTCTCCATTTCTTACTCTACCCCGTTAGAAATTGGCCTCCAGAATTGCTACAGATAACAAAGTCCAAACAACCAGAATTTGCAACACCCATAAACTGAAATGAAATGGAGCGGCAGCAGCAGAGAAGACGAGTGGGGACCTTCCACACCGGCGGCCGTACGTCGGAGCCGCCTTCCTGCACGCCAAGGCAGGCGAGCTCCCCCATGTTCACCACCCTCTTGGACAGCTCCGCGTCTCAGATGAGTTCCCTCTCGCCGTCTCCGGCGACGTTGAACGGGGCTGCGCTGCAGGTCCCGCCGGGAAGCCACTCCGCGGGGAGCCAGGACGGGTGGATGAACTCGGTTAGGCCTTGTTTACTTCTAGTGTATTTTAGGGGATCGGAGGGGATTATCCCGGATCCCGAAAAATCCCAAAAAATCTCCAATAGACCGTTTACTACTCCGGTTTTATAAGGGATAATCCCCAAATATCCCCCACCAACCACTTCATTTTTGTCTAGATTGAAAACTCTAGGTCATGCTAGTGTATTTTTGGGGAAGAGTATTTGAGGGGAAATGTGAGGATTGGGTGAAAGGGAGGGATTCACCAAATCCCCTCCAATCCCCAAACTTCCCAACCCCAGAAATACCCGAGGAGTAAACAAGGCCTTAAGGCGGGGATCCACGACTTGTTGCCGACGGCCCCGGCGACGACCACCGCGCGGCGCGTCACGGGTTGGTGGCGGCGCCGAGGGAGGCGGCATTTGCGAGCGCGCGCCTCACGCCGAGGAACGGGATCTTGAGCACGGCGGTGGCGAAGGTGAAGGCGAGCGCCATTGCTGGTCGACTGCCTTCCGAGGGCGGCGCTCCGCGACGGGAAGCTACCAGGGGGCCGAGCCGGCGGCCGCAGGGAGTCGTGCGGCAGGGAGAGATCGCCGGGGCGCAACGCGAGCTGGTGGCGCGCATCCAGCATCTCCGCGGATTTCGCCGGCGGCGGCGATGGCTAGGATTTGGAGTGCATTTCGCTTTGACTAGGGTTGAGTAGTCGGTCGGTTGGTCGGGGTCGGGGTTGGGTCCGGTCGGACCAACTTAAGATTCTGGCCCACCTGTACGTGTCGGTGAGCGACTCGCCGTCCGTCTGTCCCTCCGCCCAGCACCGCACCGCCGTGGGTCGCCGTGACCGGCAGAGACGACCCACCGAAATCAATTGGACTAAAGAAAAAAGAAAAGAAAATGTTGCAACAAAATCAGCCAACCTTCCTTCAAATTAGGTTGCAACCACAAGAAAAAAAAAGGAATGCCGCAGAGAACCTTGGCTCTGCTCTCTCCCCCGCTACAGTAGGGAGAGGAGAATTTTTTCGCCCCCCGTCCGATCCAGTTCGCCGGCGACGCTCCTCCGGTTTCCCCCCCTCCGTCGGCCGCTCCGGCGGCGGGAGGGTGGGGAAACTCTGGCTCTCGCCTGTATATAGCTAGGTTCGTGTGGGTTCGCCGGCTGCGCCGTGGAGAGGAAGGTGCTGTCGGTGTGGTTTGCGGCGGGGGAGGTCTTCTCCGGTGGTGGGGCTCTGCGGAGCCCGGCCGCTTCTCCGCCTCCTTCCGGGTGCTCGCATCTCAGCGGAGATGCCGTGCGCCTTCTTCCCGTGCCGGAGATCGCAGGCGGCGGCTCCGGTTGTTGACTTTTGGCTTGTTGCGGGTGTGGAGCTCCAGATCGAAGGCCACGGCGGCGTCGCAAGGTGGAGGCCCTTCGGGGTTGAGGTTCGTCGACTTCCCGACTGCCATGGGACTCCGTCCGATCCAAGGTTGCAGAGGAGGAGCGGCGGCGGCGCGCCGGCGGCACGTCTTCTTCGCCTCCGTGGTCTTCCTTATCCTTAAGGACCTGGTTGTAATTTTCGTTTATCTCGAGGATGGTTCTGTAAGGTTGCTGGAGTAATACACTTGTGCTTGCTCGCTAAAAAAAAAACCAAAAGAAAAAAAAGAAAGGAATCGAGACTGCACTCGGTCGCTCGTTCCCCTCCTTTTCTCTACAGTACAGAGAGGCGAAAGGGAGGCGACCTTCGTTCCCTCGTTCTCCGTCGCCGGAGTTAGTGGTTCCCCTTCCCTCCGCTCGTCGCTCCGGCGACGGGAGGGTGGGGGAACCGCTGATCTCTCGGTTAGGCGTGTGAATAGTAGGTGTAGTTCTTCTGCCGGCGGCGCTGTGGGGGTGTGATGCATGTAAAATGCATACATGAACTTTGCACTTTAATTGCTTATATTCCAATCATATTTGCATCATATAAGGGTTATACCAATGTTTTATAATGATTTTGGGAATACTTCATAGTTTTCCCATTTATTTGGAATTAACCCTGTTTTTCCAGAAAACGTCTTTTTTAGTGTTTCAGACTTTCCGGGAGCTTCGGGACTCCAAAAAGGGCAAGGTCAAAGAGCACGGTTCAGAATTTTCGAGACGAACGCAATGGGCTTAAATTGAAGACCAGAATCCCAACAGGCTGCAAATAAGAGGGTCCCACGCGGCCTAAAGTACATGGCCGCGTGGGACAGACTCGTTTCCACCTCGGAGCTCCGTTGCCGTCGATTTTTCTTCCACCGACTCCGTCTTGACCTAAAAACGTCTATAAAAAAGGTCCCCTGGCGTTTCGCGAAAGGAGGCGGCGGAGAAACATGAAACCACGAAACAGAGAGACTGAAGGCTGCCGCCGGAGAAGATTGGAGGGGGGAACCGCCGCCGGAATCACCTCCGGAAGGCTCCTCCGTCCCTCCTCCGGAGTCTCCATCAACACCACCGCCATCTTCATCGCCGTTGCTGCCTCCCATGATGAGGGGGGAGTAGTTCTTCATCGAGGCTGAGGGCTCTACCGGTAGCTATGTGGTTCATCTCTCTCTCTCTCTCATGGTGTGATCCTTATGTGATCATGAGCTTTGTAATCTAGTTGAATCCATAGATATGAATTATGCTACTTGAGTGGTTTTATTAATGTAATTTCCGGAGTCACCTTTGTCCCATGGTGTGAAGTTGACAGTGTGCGCACCGTGTGTGACTCTTAGGCTAAAGGTTACAGAAATACTTACCATGAGTTATTCTTGTGTTGGATGTCACTATAAAATTGTGGTGTTTGTTTAGTACTATTTTGGGGCACTCATAGTGACTTTGGGGTTCCCTAGATGTGGAAGACAGACTTTAAGGTGTGCTTTTGTAGCCCTACACGATGGTCTTGGTGTTCTATGATATTGTGGTGTTTGTTAACTCAGACTTTAAGGTGTGCTCTTGTAGCCCTACGCAGTAGATTGGTATTTCTATCCAACATGAGAATAGTTCAGAGTAGCATAGGGAAGAGGAAATATCTATGTATTCAATTATATTATTATTGAGAGTGTCCACTAGTGAAAGTATGATCCCTGGCCTTATTTCCAAGCATTGGAACACCGTTTGCTCTCATTTTGGCTCAAGTTTGCTTGCTGCCATTTTTATTTCAGATTGCCATCACCACTTATAATCATCCATATCACTTGTATTTCACTATCTCTTCGCCGAACTAGTGCACCTATACACCTGACAAGTGTATTGGGTGTGTTGGGGACACAAGAGACTTCTTGTATCTTAATTGCAGGGTTGCTTGAGAGGGTTATCTTTGACCTATACCTTCCCGAGTTCGATAAACCTTGGGTTATTCACTTAAGGGAAACTTGCTGCTGTTCTACAAACTTCTGCACTTGGAGGCCCAACACTGTCTACAAGAATAGAAGTGTGCGTAGACATCAAGCTATTTTCTGGTGCCGTTGCCGGGGAGGTAAGTGCTTGAAGGTATCTCCTTTAGGTCCTGCAGTTATATCTTTTTGTTTCTTGTTTTTATTTTACTAGTTAGGCTTAATGGAAAACAACAAAAAAATTAGAGATCTTTATGAACTTTATATCGAATTAGGACATGATGCTTTTGAAGAGAAAATAAAAAAAGCAATGGGAGTTTGTTTGCATAATAGTGATAACAATGTTGTTAACATGAATGCTTTGAACACCATTATTCCTAATGCTATGGAAAAGTCTAAGCTTGGGAAGCTAGTTTATAAGAAAATGATCTTTTTAGTTCCCCAGCTTTGGAGAATAAAACTTGCCTTGATAATGCTTTGTCTCCCATATGTGATAATTCTAATGATGCTTGTAATATTCTAAATCCACCTACTGAAAGTACTGCTTTTGAAATACCTATGGAACTTGTTGAAATGGTTATGGAAGAACCTTATTCAGGGGATGGAACAGTTCGTCCGAATGATCACTTGTTGAAACTTACAGAACTTTGTGAGTTGTTTAAAGTTGCAGGTTTATCAAGAGAAGATGTCATGAGGAAAGTATTTCCATTTTCACTTAAGGACAAAGCAAAGGAGTGGTATAGGCTGTTGGATGATTGTCCTTCGAATTGGAAACAGCTTGAATCTCTCTTTTGCTCTAAATTTTATCCTCTTCATGAAGTGCATCGAGTTAGGAGTTACATTTTTAATTTTTATCCTCGTGATGTAGAAAGCATTGCTCAAGCTTGGGGAAGACTGAAAACATTAATACTCAAATATCCTAACCATGAGCTTTCTGAGGAAATAATTATTTCTAATTTTTATGCAAGGCTTTCAGGTCATCATAAGGATTATCTAGATTCTTCTTCAGGTGGTTCTTTCACAAGTAAGAAGGTTGAAGCTAAATGGGATCTTCTTGAAAAAATTCAACGCAATACTGAAGATTGGGAGATTGACAAAGGTAAAGAATCAGGTATAAACCATGAATATGATAGCATTAAGTCTTTTGCTGAAACTGCTAGTTTTCATGAGCTTAATGCTAAATTTGGTCTTGATTCTCAAATTATTGTTAATTGCTGTAAAACCTTTGATTCTCATATTAATATTCCTAAAGAGAATTGGTACATGTATCATGAACCTTTTAAAGACACTTGCATGGAAAATGAAATTGTTACTAATGATTGCAATAAACATGCTCAAACTTCTGAAAATACTATTTCTTATAAGCATGTTAATTTTGTGGAGCACTTAGACCTTGTGAAAATAATAAAATCGAAGAGGAATATTGTATTCATCATAAGAATGAAAAAACTACAACATGGTACCGAGCTCTAAGTGATCTTGCTGAAAAAGTTTGTGCCCTCTATCCTTTTCTTTGTGAACTTTGCTATAAAGAGGGTCATTTCAACTTCCAATGCTCAGGATCTAATATGAGTCCTGCGAGAGACTTTTGTGATAACATGATCACTCCTAATTAACATGATGAACTTACATTATTTTTGGGGTGTGAAGAGTTATCAAGAAAAACTTCTTCGTTAGATATGAGTGCTTTTGATATGAATAGTGTGTTACATGGATGTTATCTCTATTGTGTTAATAATTGCCATGCCAACACTTACATACAAAATATTATAAAAGATGGAATGGCTTTACCAAAATATGAAAGGACTAATGTTTGTTTTACTCTTATTAATGAAAGAGAGGAATCCTCCCAAGTTTCTTTCGTTGTTTCTAACAATAAACCAGGTTATATGGAGAAGCTTCCTTCCAAGCCTCTCTCTCCGAAGGAGGGAAAGAAGAAGAAGAGGAGTAAAAAGAGAGAGGAAACGGTATCTTCCCCTAAACATGTTACTCCTATTATAGATGTTGCTGATGAGTCTGAATTCGATGATGATCCTATGCCTGTTACTTATAATAGTGATCATGATTGGGAAAAGCATAGTACTTTTGATATTGAAAATCTCTTGGGTACCAATTCTGAAAATGATGATGTTAATAATTGTTATACTATTAGTACTATTCATGTTCTTTCCAATGATTATATGAAAAGCTCTAAGCTTGGGGAAGAGGTGTTTGAAAATCCTTTTGCTAGTAATGATTATATATTTGAGACATCTCCTTCTAGTAAAAATGATGATGAATATGATATTTTCAGTCCACCCACTATTGAGTATAAAGTTTATTGTGATTATGATATGCCTCCTATATATGATGATTACAATGATTATTATGAATGTTTTACTCCCATTATTCCTAATGAAACTGTTTATGCTTATGTGGAGAGTAATGATTCTTTTATTCATACGGATCATGATAAGAATGTTTCATGTGATAGCTATATTGTTGAGTTTATCAATGATGCTACTGAAAGTTTTTATGAGAGAGGGAGACATGATTTCATATATCTCAAAAATATTAAGTCTTCTCTCTTTTTGTTGAAAAATTTGAAGTTGCACTTGCTTTGCCTTCCTATGCTAGTCACCTTGTGCTTTATTGATTTATTTTCTTACAAGATCCCAATGCATAGGAAGTGGGTTAGACCTAAATGTGTTTGATATTTGCTTCTTGATGCTCTCTTATATTCAACATCTATTCCTTTGTGAGCATCATTAAAACTATCATGCCCAGCTATATGGCTATAAAGAAAGCGCTTTGCGGGAGGCAACCCGGTTATTTTTTTTGTGTGATTTTCTTTGTGTCCTCTTGCTGTAACAAGAGACTTTGTGTCTAGTTTAGGTTCTGGAGTTTTCAATAAAGTGCCAAGTTTTACCCTTTTTGGTTTGAAAAAGTTGCTTATAGCGTTCGGAGATTTTATTCCTGCACGAGTCAGTGCACGGTATTATTTTTAATTATTATTCTGTAACTCCGAATGAGCTCATATTTGAACTGTAGTTGCAACTTTTCATCCTATCTATGCATGAATTTTTTTGGAATTTTTCGAGAAAGTTTGGTAGGGTAGAAAAATACGTTTTGCTGCTGCTGTTTTTCTGGACAGATTCTGTCCCATTTTGTTTGATGCATGCTTTGAGCTTTTAAGTTGAATCTTTTTGATCCAATTGAGTTTATGAGTAGGCATACAACATTATATACTTTCTAGACATTCATATGAATTTTTGTTCAAGGATTATATGCAGCAAGGAACCTATTTGTTTATCACTATTAATGCACCCCACAGAAAAGAGATGGGAGAAACGGTGTTTTGAACTTTTTTCACAGGGATTGGAGGAGATGCACCAAGAGCTATCCAAGGATGGTGAAGACCATAATCTTGGGGATGTGAAGACAACCCCACTGGACCTACATACTCTCGGTTTGCACACGTCCAACTTCTGTTTTTCGATCGAAACACTTTATCGCATAAACTTGGAGCGTCGTTTTTTGTTTTTGGTTGAGTCTTGAGAGACCACCACACTATCAATTATATATGAGAGAGCTACTGGAAATATGGGTTGAAATATGTTGGATGCTTTTATAAGATTGGGAAAAGGGATGTTTGATTTGATTTTTAATGATACATATAGTTGCATGATTCATGAGCTTGTTTATGAGTAATAGTTTGCAAATTCTTTTTGTAGAGCTATCACATATTCATGTTTTGGTGCTGATTGTTATATTACTTGGTTTAACATGGATTAGTTAGTTCTATGGACACTCATGCATGCTGTAACACCCCAGATTTCAACCTTACCTGAGATGCTACCGCGCTACAACAAATTCTATCAAGTCCGGAGATTATTAGGAATTTTGACAGAGTTTTCCTTGTATATACGGACATCCACGACAGGCAGTCGTCAGTAAGAAGATAGAAAGCGGTAAAATAACTAGAAAGAAACACCAAGAACTGTAGAAAGCCACTAAAAAGAAATGGCGTCCACTGATTATTATTTGAAGTTATGTGACGTGCTCAATGAAGTAGAGGTGCTACGCCCATATCCCATACTCGTCGCTTATTAGTACCTGCTTATTAGTACCTGAAAACCAAATGAAACACAAGAATGAGTATAAAAATACTCAGCAAGTAAAATACAGAACCGTTAGAATAATAATCCCATTGTGTCAAGTACATAGCTAGGGGTTACCAAATTTCAACATCCTACACCACTGAACCCAACCCGGACCACATGAAAATACTGATAATCTCTTTATGAACTAGAAGACTGAACCCGAATATCTGAATATGTAACTGAAACTGAACATCTGAATTTGTAACTGAAACTGAACATCTGAATATGGAACTGAAACTGAATATCTGAATATGTCGCCCGGACTAGCCCACGAGCTGACAGTTCTCACCGAACTCTATCGGAGTAGCCACTCGGGACAGTCTCTCACCGGTCTGACAGAAAGGGTGAATATGTCGCCCGGACTAGCCCACGAGCTGACAGTTCTCACCGAACTCTATCGGAGTAGCCACTCGGGACAGTCTCTCACCGGTCTGACATGAAAGAATAGCCATCGGACTAGCTCACAAGCTGACAGTTCTCACCGAACCCTATCGGAGTAGCCACTTGTGAACAGTTTCTCACCGAGTTAGCTAGGAAATTAAGAAAGTGAACTATTTCTGAACATGGATGAAGAAACCGAATCGAAAGAACTGAAGAAGTACAAAGCGAACCATTTGAACAAGACATCTCAATCAATGACAACAATCAGTCAAACCGTCACACAATGGACGAACATAGAGAACAAGGGTTCATCATGCACTTGCCTTTACCGATAGCGAATACGTTGATTGGGAATAATCCCACACCTGTGAGTAAGCCAACTATGCAGAGCACATACACCAAATGTGGCTAATCACATTTCCGAGGGGGTAAACCCTTTGTTGTCCCTTCACGAAAGAATTCATATCTCGAGCTAGAAAGCTCTAAAACAAGTAAATGATATGCCTATGGATTCATATGGACCTTGGCTACAAATAACTCCTACTATTCGAACTCAAAATATGGATCTATAAAGGTCATAACCAACAAATACTTGACTGTTGTTTCCAGATTCAGAATAACGAGTAGCTCTCTTTGGAAAAACATAGCAAGAAGAATACTAATGGAAATCAAGTAAATCCTTTTGTATTAGAAACTAGGCATCACATACAAGCTAGGAAGGAACAAATCTTCAATTTAGATGAAGGGTAAAAGCTCCTAAACCCACGGGAAAACACTATTCTCTGCTGTTTCCAAAATTCTGAAATAACAAGTAGCCATCTTTGAAAACTCATAACAACAAGAATACTCAAAGGAATTAAGTAAATCAAGTTGATCTATGAAGTATAAGGTATCAGGTAGCTGTACCAGGGTAGAAAACAATTTAATCATCCCTCAAAGAGCATGGAAAGCTATGGACAAAAGCTACAAAAAATACTGTGAAGCAGAAACAGAACAGCAACTTGCTTTCGTCGCTGCGGCTAAACCGCTGAACCAAATTGAGTGATTGATGGCTCAAAACGATCGTGGGAACATGACCTACAAACCATTACATATACCGGTCCTCTAATTTTGCCATATAGCTACTCGAAATTGAAGATTACTGAGCCTGCAGACACGAGGACAGCAGTAGAAACGATTTGCGCCCTAGTTCCCCATGGACCTGCTAGTCCCCTGCCCTAACCTCCATGAATAACTTCATCTACAGAATAAGAGGGAATCTTAGAGGGTGGAGAAACTCACCCTTCGGGCTTGACCACAAGGAATCGGACAGGGGGGAGAGAAGGGGTCTTCTCTTCTTCTCCCTTCTCCTCTTGCACCACTTCTTGTTCCTTGTTCTCCTTCCCCAAGAATAGATCCAATGGATACCCTTGGTGGAGAGTAGAGCGTGGAGCTGCTGGGAGAGATCATGGGGAAAGGGAAGAGGAAAGGGAGGTAGATGGAGGAGGCACCATGGGAGAGAGATGGAGCCCACGGTGAGGAAGAAAAGAGAAAGAGGCCTCACGTATGTTGAGGAAGAGATAAGGCTTGTGGATTGTACAGCCCTGTTTTTTCCACTTTTATTTAATACAAAATTCGAAATCAAAAATAATCTTGGCCATTAGAATGAAATAAATTACGGAAGATGCATCCGGAATCCGATTTCTGCAAATGAGTGGTCCATTTCGATTGTCTCGACGACCCCGATTCAACCATGGACTCAGATCTTTGAGAAGAGGCTTGTTTTTGAAAGGTCACAAGAAGATGGCCATGAAATAGATAATTTCACGATACTATCTTAGAATAAAAGAGTACTCCACGATCGAATGTCTCGGAGAGACGCCCCCGACTGTCGTCTCTAATTTGAAATTCAAGAATGACAGATAAAATGGTCTTCAGCTGTGATGACAAGAACCTCGACGAGAATATCCAATAAATTACGGGGTATTATACATGCATCTAGATGGTCAACTTTCTCCCTTTTGCTAGCCCAAAAACTCCAACAAGCAAAAACTTGTTTCCAACACCTTCAACCAAAGTTATTCCAGTGAGTCCACCATATCTACCTATTGGCTTTATGCTATTCCGAGTATGTTTAACATGTTGTTTGTGTTATCTTACCTCTGAATGAAAATGTTTATGTTATTGATTGCCATGGAAAAAGTTGGTTATATAGCTCTGACGAACTTGATGCACATTTTACTATCATTGCAATAAATAAAACATGACCCATTGTGATTAAGATTATGATGCTAGTGGCTTGATAAATGTTCGAGGTTGGGAGTTAGCCCATATGTGCTGTCACATTGATACGTCTCCAACGTATCTATAATTTCTGATGTTTCATGCTTGTTTTATGTATCATTGTCACATGTTTTATATGCATTATATATCATTATTATACATTTTCTGGGACTAACCTATTAACAAGATGCCACAGTGCCAGTTCCTGTTTTCTGCTGTTTTTGGTTCCAGAAAAGCTGTTCGGGCAATATTCTCGGAATTCGACGAAACAAAAGCCAAACCTCCTATTTTTCCGAGGGACACACGGAGCCAGAAGGGCAAGCCAGGGGGAGGCCCACGGCCTCCAAACCACATGGCGGCCGGCGAGGAGAGAGAGTGCGCCAGCCTATGGTTTGGCCCACTCGGGACGCCACCGACGTTGCCCCTTCGCCTATTTAGTCACCCCGACGCGAAAACCCTAAATATATATCTAATACTCCAGAAAGACTTCCGCAGCGCCGCCGCCATCGCGAGACCTCGTTTCGGGGGTCAGAAGTTCCTGTTCTGGCACCCTGCCGGGACGGGGATTGACCCCCGGAGCCATCTCCATCGACTCCACCGCCTCCACTTCGACTCCATGATGGTTTGTGAGTAGTTCCCCCATGGACTACGGGTTCTTGGCTGTAGCTAGTTGGTACTCTCTCTCCCATGTACTTCAATACAATGATCTCATGAGCTGCCTTACATGATTGAGATCCATATGATGTAATTGGTGTTGTGTTTGTTGGGATCCGATGAATTGTTACATTATGATCAGATTGTTCATCATATTATCATACTATTGTTTATTTAAGATCTTGCATGCTCTCCGGTACTTGTGGTTACCCTGATCAAGTAGTTGCTTGTATCTCCAAGAGGGAGTATTTATGCTAGATAGTTGGGTTCAGCCTCTATTTAACCTGGGATAGTGACAGCAAGTTCTAAGGTTGTAGATGTGTTGTTGCCACTAGGGGTAAAACAGCAATGCTTTGTCTAAGGATGAATGTGTTGTTTACATTATGCACAATACTTAATGCAATAATCTGTTGTTTGCAACTTAATACTGGAAGGGGTGCGGATGCTAACCGGAAGGTGGATTATTTAGGCACAGATGCATGCTGGATAGCGGTCTGTGTACCTTGTCGTAATGCCCAATTAAATACTACAGTAAACCTTATCTTATCATAAGCATGCATTGTCATGCCCTTACAATTATCAATTGCCCAACTGTAATTTGTTCACCCAACACCTGTTATTTGTTTGGAGAAGTTACCACTAGTGTAGATAGCTGGGAACCCCGGGTCCCCGGTCCATTTGTCATCATCATTGCTCTCTGGTCCTATATGTCATTAGAAGTAGTATCAACTATTTTCTGGTGCCATTGCCTCCGTGTTACTGCTGCTGTGTTACTGTTACTATTGCTCTCATATTACTGCTGCTTTCACATCACCCCTGTTACTAGTGCTTTTCCAGGTGCAGCTGAATTGACAACTCAGTTGTTAAGGCTTATAAGTATTCTTTGTCTCCCCTTGTGTCGAATCAATAAATTTGGGTTTTACTTCCCTCGAAGACTGTTGCGATCCCCTATACTTGTGGGTTATCAAGACTATTTTCTGGCGCCGTTGCCGGGGAGCATAGCTCTACTCATAAGTTCACCTGGGGAGTACACTCTACCTCTCTCTCTGTTTTTATTTTATTTTGTCTTGTCTAGTTTACTTTTGTCTAGTTTATTTGTGCTTAGTTTATTTTTTTTAGTTGTGTTTTGTTTAGTTTACTTTTGTTAGTTTATTTTTGTTTTGTTTTTCTTATAAATTCGAAAATCCATAAAAATTTGAAAAACCAAAAAATTAAAAACTGTTGTTATGGAAGAACCCACAACCTATATGGAGCTTATAGAATTATATATGAAGTATAGAGAATCAAAAAAGGGTGAAGTCATGAGTGCTGTGTTAGAAAGTTGAATACAATTGCTAAATCTTGCTTAAACGCCATGATATAAACTGTTGCTCTAAACAGGATACTAAACATCTTAAATTCCAATGTGCTTTAGTGAAGAAGTTTTAATTGTGAACTATCATTGGAATAACTATATTCATCTTGGGTTCGAAGAAGTAGAACAATTTGTTTTATTTATGGGAGCCTCTGAGATAGAATCTTTCATGGCTAAAAATTATGAAACTTGTATTGCTTGTAAGGACCTTAAAGATTATGTCTCTTCTATCCTTGATTATTGCATAGAACATTACAGCAATAATCCTTATATCGTTGATTACAAAGAGAGACTCATTAATGCACAAGAATGCACTCACAATTTGCAGGAACCTGTGGAAGAAGAAATTGCTGAACCTGAAAGCTCATTAGATGAAAAAGAGGAGGAGAGTGATGAACAAAAGGAGGAAGAATGGATTAGCTACCCATGCCTACCTTCTAATGAGAGTAACTCTTCATCTCTTACATTATTTGATTGCCCTCCATGCTTACCCAAGGAGGATGAATGTTATGTTCCTGTTGATTCTCTTGAAATTTTTCCTATGAGTAAAACTTGTGAGAATAATTATGCTACTGTTATATATGATAATCCATGCTATTTTGAAAATCTTATGATAATCCTTTATTTGTGGCTGATATCGAAATGCATGGTACTAAAGAGTTTTGCTTAGAAAATGTTTATGATAAAGCTCTAGATGATGGTCCTATGTTACTTGATAATATTAATTGTACACTAATGAAAATGGGATTGGAGAAGTCTTGACTTTATCTAGGCGTCCCATATATGTTGAGAGTGATCAATCATCTTGTTATAAAATTGTTACATGTGGGTTCGAAATTTTAAATCCCACTACTTATGAGCTTGATAAAAATTATTTGTTTGTAGATCATGAAAAGCATGCTTTATGTGATAGTTATATTGTTGAGTTTATTCATGATGCTACTGAAAATTATTATGAGAGAGGAAAATATGGTTGTAGAAATTTCATGGTACTAAAACACCTCTCTATATGCTGAAACTTTTGAAGTTACTCTTGTTTTATCTTCCTATGCTTGTCACTTTGTTCTATATGAATTTATTTGTGTACAAGTTTCCTATGCATAGGAAGTGGGTTAGACTTAAATGTGTTTTGAATTTGCTTCTTGATGCTCCTTTTGCTTCATTTTCTATTTTCATGAGAGCATCATTAAAACTATCAAGCCTAGCTAAAAGGCATTAAAGAAAAGCGCTCTTGGGAGACAACCCATGTGTTATTTCTGTAATTTTTCTTTTGCTTTTTGAGTCAAGGAGCTTGCTTACTTCTGTAACAACTCCTTTGTATCTTTATTTTTCGAATTGTTGTGCCAAGAAGAGCCTTTAATGATTAGATGATGCTAGATTTGGATTCTGCGCAGGGACAGATTTTTAGCTGTCACGAATTTGAGCTTTTCTCCCTGGAGAAAACTCGAAAAATTCTATAAAAAATCACGCATCTTCCTCAGATATGTACGCATCTTTCATTAACTTCACTTTTTCCGATTTGAGCAACGGAAGTACCTCGAAAAAATTCGTCTTTACTGGCTGTTCTGTTTTGACAGATTCTGTCTCTGTTTTTTTGCATTGTCTCTTGTGGACTTTAAGTAAGGCTTTCTAGACGTGGAGGGCTGTAGCTAATGTTTTATTGAGTATTGCAATGTGTCACTACAGAACCAAAGTGGATTAATGTTTTTGAGTACTAACCCTCTAATGAAGTTTATGAGAAGTTTGGTGTGGCAGAAGTTTTCAAGGGTCAAGAGGAAGGATGATATTGTGATCAAGAAGAGTGAAGAGCCTAAGCTTGGGGATGCCCCCGTGGTCACCCAAGCATATTTCAAGAAGACTCAAGCATCTAAGCTTGGGGATGCCCAAGGCATCCCCTTCTTCATCATCAACTTATCAGGTCATCTCTAGTGAAACTATATTTTAATTCTCACATCATATGTGCTGTTCTTGGAGCGTCTTGTGTTTTATTTTAGTTTTTTCTCTGATCATATCAATGTCGGATCCTATCTATCTTGTTTGGGAGAGAGACACGCTCCGCTTTTTCATTTGAATACTCCTATTCTTCACTTATATTGTTGAGTATTCATTTTCGCACTGTTTAGCTTCTAGCTCTTGGTTTTCATGTATCTCTTGTTCAGAGCTATTAGTTATTTTATAGAAAGTACTTCTTGCTTCACTTATATTTATTTGGAGAGTTGCTTGGTTGATGTGTTGGTCCAGAAATTTTTGCATGTGGTAGTGGTATAATGAAAAACTTGCATAATCTTGTAGATCATTGAACTTTGATAATCTGATTCTTTGCAAACGTTTTGAGGTATTTAGATGGTAAAGCTTGCTGGTTAATTAAGTTAAAATCATTAGTGGATTGTTGTCTTTAAGCTTGTACCGTACTACAAACTCTAAAAATTGTTGAAGGTGTAGTTGGACTTGATAGCTTTCCATGTCTGAAAGTTCATTGTAATAACTAAGTTGTGCTGAAGGTCGAGGGATCTAACGGGGTACTTGTGCCGCCGTGAACGGCCCTTCTTGGAGTGAATTTTAATCATGCTCTTAATGTTGAACCTGCTAGTTGTTTGCAATAAACTTGTGAGTTCTTTTTGACTAATGTTAAGCTACGGTTTTTGGCACTTCCACCATCCAAATTTGCTAGCCTCTTCGGTGCTGTGCATTGCCTTCTGCTCACATTGAGAGTTGTGCATACTTCGCCGGTACATCCAACCCCGTGGGAGGACTTCCTCTTGTTCTCCTACACATAAGCCTATACATCTTCCTCAAAACAACCACCATACCTACCTACCACAGCATTTCCATAGCTGTTCCGAGATATATTGCCATGCAACTTCCATTTACATTACATGACTTGTTGTCATTTCACTTATATATTGCTTTGCATGATTCTATACAGCTGATGTGTGGTTTACCCATGTTACGCTAGATCATTGCATATCCTGCTACACTGGCAGAGGCATACAGTTTCATACATCATGTCTTGTTCGTTATGAGTTATATGTACCAAAAAGTGTGTTGTCATATTAGAATGTTGCCCCTGAAAGTGAAAAGTGCTATGTGGCCATCGAAAAGAGAAACAGAAAAAGAAAAAAATAGAAAAAAGGAAAAAAAAAAAAAAATAAAGAAAAAGGGGGCAACATTACTATCCTTTATCCACACTTGTGCTCATGTTATAGCACCTGCAGTATTCATAGTCATCATTTGTGCTCATTTAGCACCTATACTCCATGTGAGAGAGTTTTCATGTTCTACTAGTATAACTATGTGGGGAATTTACACTATAGAACTTGGGTTGTATATTCCAATGATGAGCTTCCTCAAAAGTGCTCTAGGTCTTCATGAGCAACCAAGTTGGATGCACCCCCACTAGTTCCATTGGAGAGCTTTCATACACATATAGCTCTATGTGCATCCGTTGCATGGCAATCACTACTCCTTACATAGCTTCGATTATAAGACTTCCTCTTGTCTAATGATCACTTATAGCTTTGTGAGACTTTCTTCCATTGGCCTTCCAAACCCCCATTAATGTTCTCTTTGCCATAACATCCTGGTGCCAATACCAAATGCTTGCGCTCACCGGTTGAGTAGACTTCGAAACAGTTGATTCATGACGTTCATGTTTATGTTTACTTGGCTGAATCCTTCTATGTTATGAAAATTTGCTTGATGCTTGGATTGAAGGATAGAACTTCTACGCTGGATACTTAAACCATCTTTAATGAACCTTGTACGGTTTCATGTCTTTAAAGCGATAGTTCATGAAAACTTTTAGCTTGTTTGACTCTTGCTTTATTATCTCTTATATCAACTATAGACATTTGCTTTGAATGATTTGATCTCAGCTCACATGCCTTACATTATTATTGGATCAAGATTATGTTGGTAGCATGTCACTTCAGAAATTATTTTCTTTTTATCGTTTACCTACTCGAGGACGAGTAGGAACTAAGCTTGGGGATGCTTGATACGTCTCCAACGTATCTATAATTTCTGATGTTTCATGCTTGTTTTATGTATCATTGTCACATGTTTTATATGCATTATATATCATTATTATACATTTTCTGGGACTAACCTATTAACAAGATGCCACAGTGCCAGTTCCTGTTTTCTGCTGTTTTTGGTTCCAGAAAAGCTGTTCGGGCAATATTCTCGGAATTCGACGAAACAAAAGCCAAACCTCCTATTTTTCCGAGGGACACACGGAGCCAGAAGGGCAAGCCAGGGGGAGGCCCACGGCCTCCAAACCACATGGCGGCGCGGCGAGGAGAGGGCGCCAGCATGGTTTGGCCCACTCGGGACGCCACCGACGTTGCCCCTTCGCCTATTTAGTCACCCCGACGCGAAAACCCTAAATATATATCTAATACTCCAGAAAGACTTCCGCAGCGCCGCGCCATCGCGAGACCTCGTTTCGGGGGTCAGAAGTTCCTGTTCTGGCACCCTGCCGGGACGGGGATTGACCCCCGGAGCCATCTCCATCGACTCCACCGCCTCCACTTCGACTCCATGATGGTTTGTGAGTAGTTCCCCCATGGACTACGGGTTCTTGGCTGTAGCTAGTTGGTACTCTCTCTCCCATGTACTTCAATACAATGATCTCATGAGCTGCCTTACATGATTGAGATCCATATGATGTAATTGGTGTTGTGTTTGTTGGGATCCGATGAATTGTTACATTATGATCAGATTGTTCATCATATTATCATACTATTGTTTATTTAAGATCTTGCATGCTCTCCGGTACTTGTGGTTACCCTGATCAAGTAGTTGCTTGTATCTCCAAGAGGGAGTATTTATGCTAGATAGTTGGGTTCAGCCTCTATTTAACCTGGGATAGTGACAGCAAGTTCTAAGGTTGTAGATGTGTTGTTGCCACTAGGGGTAAAACAGCAATGCTTTGTCTAAGGATGAATGTGTTGTTTACATTATGCACAATACTTAATGCAATAATCTGTTGTTTGCAACTTAATACTGGAAGGGGTGCGGATGCTAACCGGAAGGTGGATTATTTAGGCACAGATGCATGCTGGATAGCGGTCTGTGTACCTTGTCGTAATGCCCAATTAAATACTACAGTAAACCTTATCTTATCATAAGCATGCATTGTCATGCCCTTACAATTATCAATTGCCCAACTGTAATTTGTTCACCCAACACCTGTTATTTGTTTGGAGAGTTACCACTAGTGTAGATAGCTGGGAACCCCGGTCCATTTGTCATCATCCCCGGTCCATTTGTCATCATCATTGCTCTCTGGTCCTATATGTCATTAGAAGTAGTATCAACTATTTTCTGGTGCCATTGCCTCCGTGTTACTGCTGCTGTGTTACTGTTACTATTGCTCTCATATTACTGCTGCTTTCACATCACCCCTGTTACTAGTGCTTTTCCAGGTGCAGCTGAATTGACAACTCAGTTGTTAAGGCTTATAAGTATTCTTTGTCTCCCCTTGTGTCGAATCAATAAATTTGGGTTTTACTTCCCTCGAAGACTGTTGCGATCCCCTATACTTGTGGGTTATCACACATGCAAAGCTTTCAACATGCTCCTTCATCTCATTTAGTTGATATCATGTACTTTTGTTTATGGATGCCTATCATGGTGAAATGAGGTGGAAATGAAGTAGTTCAAATGAGTTTGTATAAATGGTTAGAGAGACGCCTGGACCGCTAATCTAAGCCATGCATTATTCATGGTGGAAATTTACTTACATGCTATGGTGAATTATCTATGACACACCTTACAATAAAAAGCTATTCCAATGGTAAATAAAAAGGGTGTTGAGGTTTTTCATCTTGTTTGTTTGTCTTGTCATTTTGATATTGGCTTGTTCCATATCCTGGGACAAGAGATACCCCAGTTGACGCTCTTGATGATACTATTATTACTTACAATGATATATAACTTGAACTTGCTTTGTTTCCTAAGTTGAGTAATCATGGTGTAGGTACTTGTATTCAAGGGGCATGAGACATCCAACCTTTACTTTGTCAAGCACACTACTCATATTTGCTCTCACATTAAACTATAATCATTCAAGATGCTATGATAGGGGAATGAGAGCTTGACACCAAGTATTACCGCATTGCAATCATTAACTTAAGTAGGAGAGTTTGGAGGTTAGATGAAACTTATGCATGCTTTACCTCTACTCACTTATTCATCTTTCCAAAGTGTCCACCAAACATATTCAGATTTTCATCATCACTCTATGACCAATGTAGGATGTCCATACTTATCATTATGCATACATGTGTTCCATATTACTTGCTACTATGTTACACTTTGTGAACTATCAATGAACATCCTTGTCTTGAATACTTGATATCACTTCATAAACTATTTGCATATTGCTACTCCTTTGAAGAATGAATCATTTGACTATATGTAGCAATAGTAATCATCTTTGATATTCATTGTTAAGTATTAAATTGCAAAGTCCATGTTAGTTTTATCATCTTCATACTCGAGGACGAGCATGGATTAAGCTTGGGGATGTTGATGCATGTAAAATGCATACATGAACTTTGCACTTTAATTGCTTATATTCCAATCATATTTGCATCATATAAGGGTTATACCAATGTTTTATAATGATTTTGGGAATACTTCATAGTTTTCCCATTTATTTGGAATTAATCCTGTTTTTCCAGAAAACGTCTTTTTTAGTGTTTCAGACTTTCCGGGAGCTTCGGGACTCCAAAAAGGGCAAGGTCAAAGAGCACAGTTCAAAATTTTCGAGACGAACGCAATGGGCTTAAATTAAAGACCAGAAACCCAACAGGCTGCAAATGAGAGGGTCCCACGCGGCCTAAAGTACATGGCCGCGTGGGACAGGCTCGTTTCCAACTCGGAGCTCCGTTGCCGTCGATTTTTCTTCCACCGACTCCGTCTTGACCTAAAAACGTCTATAAAAAAGGTCCCCTGGCGTTTCGCGAAAGGAGGCGGCGGAGAAACATGAAACCACGAAACAGAGAGACAGAAGGCTGCCGCCGGAGAAGATTGGAGGGGGGAACCGCCGCCGGAATCACCTCCGGAAGGCTCCTCCGTCCCTCCTCCGGAGTCTCCATCAACACCACCGCCATCTTCATCGCCGTTGCTGCCTCCCATGATGAGGGGGGAGTAGTTCTTCATCGAGGCTGAGGGCTCTACCGGTAGCTATGTGGTTCATCTCTCTCTCTCATGGTGTGATCTTTATGTGATCATGAGCTTTGTAATCTAGTTGAATCCATAGATATGAATTATGCTACTTGAGTGGTTTTATTAATGTAATTTCAGGAGTCACCTTTGTCCCATGGTGTGAAGTTGACAGTGTGCGCACCGTGTGTGACTCTTAGGCTAAAGGTTACAGAAATACTTACCATGAGTTATTCTTGTGTTGGATGTCACTATAAAATTGTGCTGTTTGTTTAGTACTATTTTAGGGCACTCATAGTGACCTTGGGGTTCCCTAGATGTGGAAGACAGACTTTAAGGTGTGCTTTTGTAGCCCTACACGATGGTCTTGGTGTTCTATGATATTGTGGTGTTTGTTAACTCAGACTTTAAGATGTGCTCTTGTAGCCCTACGTAGTAGATTGGTATTTCTATCCAACATGAGAATAGTTCAGAGTAGCATAGGGAAGAGAAAATTATATTATTATTGAGAGTGTCCACTAGTAAAAGTATGATCACTAGGCCTTATTTCCAAGCATTGAAACACCGTTTGCTCTCATTTTGGCTCAAGTTTGCTTGCTGCCATTTTTATTTCAGATTGCCATCACCACTTATAATCATCCATATCACTTGTATTTCACTATCTCTTCGCCGAACTAGTGCACCTATACACCTGACAAGTGTATTGGGTGTGTTGGGGACACAAGAGACTTCTTGTATCTTAATTGCAGGGTTGCTTGAGAGGGTTATCTTTGACCTATACCTTCCCGAGTTCGATAAACCTTGGGTTATTCACTTAAGGGAAACTTGTTGCTGTTCTACAAACCTCTGCACTTGGAGGCCCAACACTGTCTACAAGAATAGAAGTGTGCGTAGACATCAGGGTGGAGGCGGCGTCGGGTGGAATAAAGGTGGCCGTGCGTCGTCCCCTCTACGCCGGAGTTCCTCGGAGCTGTGGAGTGACGCACGGTGGTTTTGGTACTCCCAGATCCTTGGATCTGTGGAGTTCTTTATCCCCCCCCCCCCCCCCCGAGCGGATGGCGTGGCGACGCCGGCGTCTGCTCTCCGTGGGGTTTGGTTCCCTCCTCTCCGTCGTCGTCGAGCCTTCGTCTCCATCTGCGGCGGCTCTGGGAGGGTGAGGTGTTTCATCCGGGTGAGTTCCTCTTTTTCTCTCTCTGGCTGGCCGAGGTGGCAAAGGGAGAAGGAGGTGGAGGTGCTCGATCTGGTTTTGGATGACGTGGTGGTGGTGGTGGCTCTCTGCGACGTCTTTGCTCCAGCCGGCCGTGGCGGCGAGGGGAGTGGGCGTCCGGGGAGCGGGTGTGCTGGGCGGCTGACCTGGCTGATGCGGAACCGGCGGGAAGCTCGGTGGTTCGGGGAGACAAGTGCTACGGCTGTGCTCGTTCAACGTTTTGGGTGTCCGTCGCGGCGCGGCGGCCGGTCCTGCAGCCTGCTACAATGGTGGAGGTGCTTGCTCTTCTTCCGGGGATGGCGATACGGCAGCTCCGGCGGAGGCTAGGGTTTGGGGCTGGGGTGGATCCGTCTGTGCTTTTCCCTGTTGTTCGGGGTGTTTAGTGCAAGTTTTCTGGGTCTTGTTGTAATTTTCGGTTACCTCTGGGCCTGGTTGTAATTTGTATTGGACTTTCTTTTATAAGAGTCGGATCCTGTTAAAAAAAAAAAAAAGGAAAGGAAAGAAGAACGGCCCAGAGGCCCGGAAGGAACAAACCGAAACAACCCAAACCCGAGGAGCTCTTCCTTCAAATTCCCCGCCCCGTAACCGTTTCCTCCATCCCTCCACCCGAGCTCTTCCTTCTCGCCCACACCAAACCGAGCAAGGACCAAGAAACAATGGGGAATTTCCTGAGCATGCTTCGTCCGGGCCTCTTCCTCGCCTCCTCCCCATCGCCCGTCGCCGCCTCCTCCCCGCCGCCCGTCGCCGCCTCCTCCCCGACGCCCGATGACGCCTCCTCCCCGACGCCCGACGACGCCTCCTCCCCGACGCCCGATGACGCCTCCTCCCCGACGCCCCACGAAGGAGTGGAGCTCGCCGGAGTTGAGCGCGCTCTCTCCACGGGGCGAGCGGCAAGGAGACGCCGCCAGCGCCTCAACCGCCGCATGCGCAAGCGCACGGACATCGGCGCCTCCTCCTCGTGCGCCAAGAACGGCGACTCCTCGGGCACGCCAGGGATCTACGCGGCCAAGAATGCCGCCTCGGAGGAGGCCGCTTCCTCCACGGGGGCCGCTGACCCCAAGATCGCCGAGCCCGCGTCCACCGACGCCAACGCGCTCACGTCCGACGCCAACGCGCTCACGTCCGACGCCAAGAAGCACGAGTTCTGCCTCGACGCTTCCAAGACTGACGCCTCGGCGGAGGCCGCTTCCTCCACGGGCGCCGCCGACCCCAACGCGCTCACGTCCGACGCCAAGAAGCACGAGCTCTGCATCGACCCGTCCAAGATTGACGCCTCGGTGGAGGCCGCTTCCTCCACGGGGGCCGCCGACCCCAAGATCGCCGAGCCCGCCTCCACCGACCCCAAGGCGCTCCATCTGCGCATCGGCTTCCCCCTCGACTCTTCGCCGGTGGCCGACCACCACGGCCTGCACGGCGCCGCTCTTGCCGTCGCGGCCACGTCCACCGACCAGAAGTGGAACAAGGTCCCGGAGAAGAAGAGGCGCGCTCCCCCTGCTCCACCGACGCCTCAGCCTCACCTTCGTGCAGCCCCTGCTGCGCGCTTCCCGGACATCGCTCCGTGGGCCAGCAGCGCCCTCCTGCTACGCGCTTCCCGGACATCGCTCCACTCGCTCCTGCCGCCGCTGCCGTGGGCCAGCAGCGCGCTCCTGCCTCAGCCGGCGTCGGCCTTTTGGATGATCTCCACGAAGTAGAGAGCTTCTTCGGCAAGTTGTTCGAGGAAGAAGCAGACGAAGATCAGCGCCGAGAGGAGATGCACCGCGGGTACGTTGCTGCCTGTTCAGCTCTGAAGAACACATACATCTACTGCCTTGCTTGCTTTATCAGTGAGGACAAGAGGAAACCGGCTCGAATTGAGAACAACATTCAAAAGGTCATTCTCTCGCGTGCAATTTCAATCGAATCGGTCCAGTTTTCGCCTCTAACATCAACTCATATTTTTTTTGTAATTGATTTTCAGGTCAACAATCATATGGTCTCTTCTCACAAGGGAGCATCCTTCCCGTGCGCCAAGAGAGGATGCTTGGCCATGGCAACTAACCGCAAAGACATTGGCCTACATCAGTTGTACGCACATCAGATGTAGACATGTAGTAGAGTTCCATAGAAACTATAGCTGTTGATGCGTCTCTAAAGTGTGAGCTCGTAGTAGTACAGGATATGCACTCTTGTAGCTAGGAATACGGTGCAATTGCGAATTGCGATCGATCGAGTAGCTAGCGAGAGAGCTAGCTACGAATGAAGTACTAGATATTGTTGCTTTTGCACGTTGGGCAACAAAGATGCTACAGAAAGCAGTTTTATCGTAACGTTGGGCATCACTGCAGAGAATTTCAGTTGCTGAGGTAGCATCATATTTTGTTTCTTCATGTCATGTGTGTCAAAGCACAAAGGAATTCCAAACAATGAGTCGTATGCCAGGTAGAAGTTCTGATCGTTCATCCAAAGCATGTAGTATAGGATTTTCTTGCCTTACATGATGTGTGCTCAACTTGTGAACTCGAACATTGCAAATCAATAAATCATCTTAGCGTGTTCATCTCTCAATGGACATATCTCCAGCAGGGAGCACCACATAGAAAACATTAAAAAAAACTACATGCTAGGACCATTTTGCAGATTTAGAAGATCGTAAGACAGAAAAGGCAGAAAATCGCAAGAAAATGTAGCACGAGCTCCATGAGACTGCCTCAACCATACTCATCCCTCTCAAGCATAAACCAGAGCCAAGAACTACAGGATTTTTTAAACTAAATCTACTGAATGCAGGTCTTGTAAACCACAACACAAATACACTTCTACATAATTCAGATTCACCGAACACAGATTGTCCAGATTTATTTTTTTACGCAGATCAACCAACACCAATTCTCCTGGTCATTGGCGCCCACCCCGATCTTCTACTGAAGAATCCCGCCGCTAATTTTGTCAGAAGCTGTGCCACGACCCGTAGCTCCTGCTTGGCTTTTGGTTTCTGAAAATCAACTCAAGAGTTAATCCACCGAGATATCTGATACACAACACTAGGTTGTATCATGTGGGTAAACATGATCAAAACACGCCGTATTTCTCGTCTTCCACAATGCCCAAATCACGGCAGCAACACCCACATAAATGCAGTTTTTTTTTCTACCGGAGAAACCAGCTATCCAACCACTTAAATCCTGGAAGCATGTAGGAATATTAACTATACCAGTAGCAACTTTTACTACTACCCAAACATATCTATCTAGAGAACAGCCAAAAAAAAGTGATCTAAAGTCCCTAATTCATCACAAAAACAACATTTAGTGTCCTTACCTCTCCACCCTCTTCTAATTAGCACCTCTTCGTCAAAATACTTTTATTAGAAGCCAGCCATAAGAAAACTTTCGATTTTAGAGGTACTTTCATCCACCAAAACTTCCTGTGCTATTGCTTTGCATCTCATAAAATCTGAACCTATGAAAGATGATACAGCTGATGCCTGAAGCTATTTTAAGTTCATAAAAAAGAATACATGAATTTCTAGGACTTCAACTGAACTGACATCGACACATCGTACACCCAACCAAAAAACAGAAACTTCAGTAAGGTTCAGGCTAAACATGGAAAAGTAGAATATTTATTCATTGGAATTGAGGTGACCATGATTTTTTTGCATAAATGTCAGGAATAACAGAGTTTCTGAAAATTATTCAACAGTGCAACCTAAGTATTCCTGAGCAGATTCAAGAGTACGATCATGAATGGGCAAATTGGTTCAGTGCTAAAAGGGTAGTAATATTTTGCAGCATACGAATTACGAGCCCATGAATGTACCGTGCAGTTCCACACGAGAACCAATAAAAATAAGCTCTAGGGTTACCAGAGGACAGTGCCGTCGCTGAAGATCAACACGTCTGCGATGTACCCCGCGCGTTGCATTATTCTTCACAGTGATCTTCCACCGGTACTGAATGGGGGACTGCAGCCCAAATCAGGAGGAGGAGGCAACGTTGCAGGTAGAATTACTTAATCCTTGTAGCGCTTTGTGGGTTTGGGATGTCTTTGCAAGGAAAGATGATATTTGCGGGTGCGAGATGCAAAAACAGTTAATCATCTTATCCGATTGTTCAGATCCAATGCTCCAGAACTGACTGCAAGATGGTAGTACGAGAAGCCTTTGTTGCACTAGATCTTCTGTCATTGTAGAACATGGCGTGTCCCTCAGTGACTGCTGACGCTCATATTTCACCTTTTTGTAGGATTACAGTACAGCTGATATTGGCATCTCAAGATGAGACGAGTGGTTCTAGAGCTTACCAGATATAGGATTATCACTCTAGCTAGGATAATGCCCTTGCATATTTGTTCCTTCCATGTATATACCTTGAGCTAAGTTCTGTAAGCGAACTTGTAAGAACATTTGCAAGTTTTAGCACAAATCATTAAGCATGTCCAAATTATAAACTTGTTTTTTATTTCTTGAAACCTCCAAAGTTCCTGACCTGCACATGTGACAGGTGGGGACTGGCTATTCATTTCTCTTCATTTTTCCACACATCGGGTCCGAGAAGTCACCGCCAGCCAAACCTACTCCGCCCATGGATCACGGCATGGTGAAGACATGTAGGCTTGGGAGTGCATGGTATCTCTGTGGCATGGATGAGCCGACATATGACGGGCAGATGTTAGTTTTTGTGTTAGGCGTGGGCAAATCGTAGGCCGGGTTCGATGAAAGGGATAATCTCAAAACATGTGGTTAAAATCTAAAACTGTGGTTCTATGTCAGACCTATCCTAAATGCAGAAGATAGTATGTGAACCCTGAAACAAAACATATTGGACAGTTCAGAACAAAAAGGCCATATAAAATATAAGAAACCCTCTATGAAAAACAGAGAAACAGAGCATGCCTCCGTTCCATAGCATTTTCCACAAAATTGGGCAATTTGGTCAACATGGACCTATTGGACATTATCTAATAGCATTTGAGAAGCTAGATGCACAAATAAATGCAGTACATTAACTATCTGTACAACTTCATGTTCATCCTTGTGGTATTGAGTGTTATCCATATGGGATTAGGCCAGTTGCACCAAAGTTGAGGTATAATTTCTTCCCTACTGTCATTTTCCAAGTTGATAATACCTATGTCCCGGCGATCATTCTTGTACTCCGAAGCATATGTCGCGTCATCTGTGAAATAAACACAATTTGCCTTCAGCTGCGGATATTCTTCAGCACTAAGGCATTGCGACTGACTAGGGCCAAGAAACAACACATGACCACGCAAGCCATTCATTTTCACAAGCTTTTTTGCTTCCATATCAGCTTTAAATACCACTATTTTCTCAGTTACGAGTTCTTTTGCGACTTTAATTTCACGGCAAACTTGCAATAGATCACCACATGGGGTCTGAACAGTGTACCACAACCCATCCGTCCCACTAAGTTCATCCTCCACCATCTCATCTGCAATAATATTCTTCGTGAAGGTAGGACCGGTGAGATCAAAAGCATCGACTCCTCCGGTTCTCGTGAATGCGTACAATAGACCATCCATGTAGATGCACTGATCATAGTTCGACTCCGAACCCGGTGACAGCACAGTCCACTTACAATCACCTACCCTTGTAAAACAAAGCTGACTGTATGGCAAGAGGATGAGAACCACAATGTGGCTTCCCGTTGACGGATCAGGAAACACAAATGCCTTGAAGTAGAGGCAGTCACGGAGCTTGTCCAGATCATGGATTTCCACATCCGAGTCATAATCCCACATCTCATACTGAATAATTGCTCCAGCATTGTCTAAGATGGGCTCAACGTGCTCAATGGTGATCACAGGCGGGAGAGCTATCTGTTGGCCAGTTATGGGATTGAGAAGGTGAAGCTCGGACTTGTCATCTGCAGTCACTAACCATCCATGGGAGGACCCAATCAGATGCCTATTACGGATGGGTGGATCTGGAAGAGTAATATTGTAGACCTTATTTTCAGCGAGGCTGTAGAGACAAGCTACATTGTCAGCAGCAACAGAGTCAGAGGTGTAGAGGAGGCAAGGTGTCTGTGGCCGTTTGTAGTGCTCAGGCTGGCTGTGTAGGATGGTGTACGCGGAGCGCCAGGCGGAGCAGACAGAGCCCGCGCGTATGAAGTCGGGGATCTCTAGGAGGGCAAAGATATCCATCAATACATCCACCGACAGCTCCGGCGAATTCTGCACCACGGTCTGCGTCTCCATGAGCGCCAGCGGCGAGTCTTTTCTGAATTTCCTGTGTGCACCGGGCGAAAGAGCCAGCATCTTAGGCAGAACTCTAAAGGCAAGATGCCCTAAGCTCAATATCCTGGCGACACTACACGCGGCCATTAGAGAAAACCGCGGAATCTGGGCTTTTGGGAGATGAATCGCTTCTGCAACTATCAACCAAACTTGGAATTCAACCTTTGATGAAGCAGACAGAGGGGAGGCTCCTCCTTGCAGCACTTATAGTACGTACAGTACGGAGGCCTCACTCTAAATCGAGTAGGAGACGAGTCCGAATCCACGAGCGACAAGGCCCGGCCGGGTAACACCGTCAGGGAGTTTTCTGCAGTGGACACTTGGGAGATTATTCCGACTTCAAATCCTAACTGCTACCCGCGCACCTCGGAGTCGGACGGATCTCGGTTCTCTGTTCCCGCGACTAGAGGACAGGGAGAAGAAACTAACCAGCGGGAGTGGGCAGCCCGACGGTGCAAATGCGGAAGGCGAGCTGAGGGCTTCGTCGTCGTCCGTCGGAGCGAAGGCGGGTGGGAGGGGGCGGCGAGATGCCGCTTCATCTGCAGACAGAGTACCCGGGATTGAAAACGATTAGACGGGAGTACGGGACACCTCAGAACTGTAACGAGGGATGGCTGGTGACACACGTCTCCCATAGAGCACTCGGGACGACACACGGCGATCGGTGACGTATACGAATACGACCAATCTCCTAGCCTAAACTTCCGAAATAAATTGTACTCCTTGTTCACAAGATGTGTTTTTTAATTCTCTAAAATTTTCAGAACCAAATTTGAAATACACATCGAGAAAAAAAAATGAAAAGTCCCTATGTAAATAGTGTTTTTTTCTGTTTTTCTTCTTCTTGTGACACTATTCTTTTTTTTTTTGCGAGGGAATTTGCAGTTACATCCGACCAAGATTCTTACAGAAAAGCCCAAGAAACAAAGAAAATACACATAGGTCCCTCTCGAGCTCTGGCATCGTCTTCATCACGCGCGACGCCACGCCGGCGAAATCGGCCGCACCACCTCCATACGCTTGGACTGGGAGGCCCCCCGTGGGCAGAGAGTCGACGTTCCTCGGTGCCAAAGCACCTCCACCACGCACGACGGCGGCGACACCACCTTGGTCATCACGCACTGCATCTTCCAAGTCGTCAGACGCCGGATCCACCTGCACATGGACACCGGCGAAGGGGACGCCCTCTCGAGGCCTCCGCAGAGCCGCGAACGAGGGCCAGGAGGCGGATCCACGGCGAAGCTCCAGGAGCCGCACCACCGGAAGGGAAGACCGCCACCAACAAACTCCGCCGACGCCACCGCTTCCACCTCGACGCCGCCGGCAGCACACCCCACACACACCTAATTCACATAGCCGGATCCGGGGATTCCCCGTCCTCCCGCCGCCGGAGCGGCCGCCGGAGGGCGGGGAATCCGGCAGAACGCCGGCGAGGAACCGGAGCGCACGAGATTCGCCCAAAGAATCGCCTTTCACTGTAGCAGAGGAAAGGAGAGAAGGTGCAACTCGTCTCTCTTTAAACCGGTTTGTGACACTATTCATGTGTGGACTTGTCTTTTTTTGTATTTCTCTGCGTGTATTTCGAATTTGGTTCCACACAAATTTTAGGAGTCATAAACATACGGGTCGTGAACACACAAATTTCTTTCACATTTTCTGAAACTTACAAATTTGTATTTTAATAAGTGGTATCATGTATCATTATAGGTGTGGTATCAGTAAATATGCACTCCACGCTTCATGACTATCTACCAAAAACGTCATGTAAAAAAGGTTCATATTGTGTTTTTTATATAATTTTGATTTATTTTGCGCTTAAGTTTTACAAAGGGTCATTTTCACCCTCGATGGTCCTGGGCTTCTGGCGCTCGAGTCCATTGGGTGTTTTGGTTACCTTCACCCATTTTATCATTTTTTTTTTGTTTGCATATGTGGCCCTCTATATTGTGGTTAAGCAAAAGCGCGGAATGGACCAAGTTTCTCACTTCGTTTGGTTACTCGAAATCTCCCATCGTGAATGAATGGATTATGCTGAGTTGATGCAAGGTGATGTGTTTGGCATTCCACGTTTCAGATTTAAGGGTTAGATTGATGTGTTTAGTCGCACACTTTCAGCTCGATGTGTGTATCTTGTAGCTATATATATGTGGTTAGCTTACCAACTGACATTGATGTCTACATATGATCATACAAATTGAGGATAGTAACAAAAACACAATGACGACGAACTAGACGAGGACTCTGAAGCCTTTCAGGTGACCTCCATTTTGCGAGTGCTTTTGACTACTCCATTCGTGATGTTCTCTGGCAGAAGGGAGCTCTCCGACAATAGGGATTTAGAGTAAATGTCATCTGCCTCCTCTCTATTCTTAAACCGTATGTACAAGCTATTCGAGAAAGCATTCACATGCTCAGCACACGCATTTTAGAATACTGGAACGCTCCCTGAATACACCACATACCACTAAAATACTGAAAAATAAGAGTACAACATGGTAGACAAGAAACATAGGTTCACACAAAAGATATGCAACATAAAAAAATCATGCATTCATCATATACGAAAAGCACCACATCACACGTTTTTGCTGCCTAGTATGGCGTCAACCTTTCACCACGTTAAAAGTGGATGTAAAACTATCGCAAGGTCCGCATGTGAGGGGTTAGCATATGGTTTTCTATTTTCATGCCTCATTGTCGCTAGCTCTACGTGGTTATGCAGACAAGTGTAATATTTCCTCACTTTTGCCCTATTCCTTTGAAACTAGTCTCACAAATAACCAAATGTAGTGTTTCCTTTGGTCCACGCCCTTTGACCGTTCACGGACTAAGGTGTCACATGTGTGGGACCCACTTAATACTTACAAGTGGGGCTAGTTAGAAGCTTACATGCACCATGCGAACTTGTCACCTTGTGCGCGTCCATGCCGCTCAACTTCCCCGAATTAGCGCATCTGGCGCTGCCCGTCTCTGGCCGCCAAAATGCTACCTCGCCGTCTCTTATCTAGCCTGTCACACCACACGTCTAATTTTGCAAGCTAAATCCCGCTCGGCGCCGAAACGCTTCTTGTTTGCCATTACTACCGGTCCAGCCTCACACACTTACAAGGTGGCCATTTTTTTCTCCCTTGCATCCACGCGACCCACTGATCTCCTCTTTCTCTCCTTGCCATCAACGCTCTAGCAATGTGAACTTTCCATGGCTTGCAGTGGTGGTCGCTCCAACCCTGCTCACAGCAGTGTTCACGGCGGGAGCTGATGGAAAATACCTGATTACGGAGGTGCTTATCCATGATCTTATTTGTATCATTATTCGATTATTCTTTTGAAATTGCAGATGGATACTAGATATTGCACTGCACTTTGCACGATGGAAGCCAACAAAATTCCAGCAGGCAGCAATCACCAAATATAAAAGAGAAGCCACAATAGTATATGCTATGTAAAATCATGGCTATCATATCCATGTTACTGAATAGGATGACATTGCTCAAGATTATTGTGAAACATGGAAGGTCCAGATCCTAGTTCTGACGTCGCGCTGCTGGAAGGGTCCCCATAGAGAGCCTCGCTTCCGCCGCCCACTCGCCGCCCCGGCTAGGAACCACTGCCACCGCCGCCGCCCATTCGGAACCGCCACCTGCCACCGACGGAACTGGCCGAGATGCAAGTTCCACGGCCGTCGCTGCCGCCCATCTGGAGCTGCCGCATGCCGCCGCACGGCCAAGAAACCGTCCTGTATGGGTACATGCGTAGAAAAAATGCCAATAGATGAGTACCCCTTTATCTAAAAAGAACTGATGAGTACTCAGAATGTTCACGCGTACAAAGTTTGTTTTCCCCAAAACTTTAAAATATATGCAAGCATTAAGTGCTAGGAAAGACAGTTGAGAGGCGACCTATTGTATTAGATATATTTGAGTTCATATAAGTATTGGAGGTCTAAGAGATGGTTAGCATATCTACTTCACATATATAAATATAAGTGAATTAATTTTTGGTGATTCTATTAATGCACGTCGATTTTAATCCAATGACCTAGCTAATCCCGAATTTAGGAATAAATTAGTAGGACGCGGACTTTTGGCATATGCAGACAAGCGAGGAGGGGATCCAATGGCTCCTGGTAGCTTCAAGATTAGGAAACAAAGTAGCGTTTCTGGCTGGCTGATCATATAAATACAGAGCGCTGACGTCATAGAGACAACATATAACGACATCTAGTAGGGTGCATTTAATAAAAATACAGTGGATGTTAACTAGTCAACTGAAGTATGGTGACATAAATTTAATTGTGGTGAAATTGATTAGACAAGTTAAATGTTGTGACATTAATTTAATTGTGGTGAAATTGATTATTAGAATAAAAAATAATTTAATAATTCAATAAAGTTCAAAAAATTCGAACTTTCAGTCGGGCAAGTCAAAATACTGCACCCCCACAAAAAATCTAATTTTTTTCCATTTCTAAATATTTTTTAACTTTGAACATTTTCTCACTATTTACTACATTTATAAAAAATTTCTAAATACCTCAAATTTCTGAAAAAATCAAATATTTAATATGAATATTTAACTAGTATTTAGAAAACACTAAAAATACTTAATTTGAATATTAGAAAATATTTATGACATATTGTAAAATTATCTATTTTCCAAATATCCAAAAATTTGGAAAAACTAAATATATAATGTGAATATTTAACTAGTAAAAGGAAACATTTAAAATATTTAATTGGAATTTTTTTGAAAAATTATGACCTAATGTAAAATTCAATATTTTCTAAATACGTGAAATTTCAGGAAAAAAATATATTTATAGTTATTAAAAATTTGAGATTTTAAATATAAATATATAATTATTATTTATAAAATATTTAAATTATTTAATTTGAAATATTTGAATTTTTTATGACATATTGTAAAATTAAATATTTTCTAAATATCTGAATTTTTTGAAAAAATTGAATATTAATATTTATTAGTATTTGAACATTTTGAAATATGAATATTTACCTAGTATTTGGAAAACATTTAAAATATTTAATTGGAAAAAAAATTTGAATTGTTTATGACATATTGTAAAATTAAATATTTTGTAATATATGAAAAATTAAATATTTAATGCATATTAAAATTATTGATATTTTTCAAATTTGAACAGTTGTCAAATGACAAAATTTAATTTGTTTTCAATTTTATGAATCATTTATTTATTTTCATGTAATTTTATTGATTTTTAAAATAAAGTGCACATGAATATGTTTTTCCTGTGCAAAAAATTTATGAAACAATTGTGATGTCACAAGCAGTCATAATGAAAATATGCATGAAATATTGTGTTTCCAATACCATTTTCACCTGTTGATATTTGAGCCTTGTGAATAGATGCACGAAAGATGTCCAATATTGATCTTGTTTTCAGGATCTCCTCAACAAGTTCTCGAATATAAAAAATATATAAAAATCGGACATTCGGTTCAAAAGATATAAGCGATACAATGTTGGCAATAAAACTGAAAATGATGGGTGTGTGAATAGAATAACATATAATTAATCTCTTGATTAACCCCGCAAAAAAATTAATCTATTGATTAACTTAATGTGAGGTTGCATGCATGTCATTATTGCTCACGTGGGTTAGCTTAATGTGAGACTGCATGCCATTTATTGATGGGTGACATCACCACGTGGTTGTCCAGCCGGCCGGAGCTACCGTTATACGGTGTGCATACGCGCGGGGATACTAGGGGAAAACTAATCAGGGACGTTGAAAGGACAATGATGTCGCCTAGAGGGGAGGGGTGAATAGGCGATTAAAACTTTTCCGGTTTAGCCTTGATAATTGCGGAATAAAACTAGGTATTTAAATTAACAAGCGAACAACCTAATTAAACTAGGCTCACCTATGTGCACCAACAACTTATGCTAAGCAAGACAAGCAACAAGGTGCTAGCAATGGAATACTTCAAGCACGAAGGCTATCACAATGCAAAGTGCATAAGTAAAGAGCTCGGGTATAGAAATAACCGAGGCACGCGGAGATGAGGATGTATTCCCGAGTTTCTCCTTTTAAGGGGAGTACGTCTCGTTGGAGAGGTGTGAACCAACACAATGGTTCAACAACCACAAAGGTTTCACCTTCTTCTCTGATGAACCGCACCACAAAGGTTTGGTTCACCTTCCACTATCGGAATCCTTCGAGTCAGAAATCCGGAGCCTTTCAACAATGATCCGGGGCACAACCCACAACGGGATTGGGGCTCCCGAATAGCTACAAGTGACCACACAAGGGTCTCAACCACCACACGGGCGTCTAGGGTCCAAAGACCCAAGAGTAACAAGTTCACAAGCTTTCAACTTCCACGAATCCTCGTGGAGAGCACAAACCGATGCAACGAAGCAATGGCAAGAGCACACGTGCTCAAATCCTTCACTCTCAAATCCCACCACAAGAAACTAATGCTTATGGGGGGAGAAGAGAGGAAGAACAACGAAGAACACAACAAATGGAACTTCAAGAACTAGATCGAAAGGGTTCCCCTCACTTAGAGGAGAGATGGATTGGTGAAAATATAGATCTAGATCTCCTCTCTCTTTTCCCTCAAAGATATGCAAGAATCATGGGAGGAATTGAGGTAGGTGGAGGGGTATTTATACCCCTCCCAAAAATCTGGCGGTTGGAGAAACAGGGGACCGAATATTCCGGTCCAAGTTGGGGCCGGAATATCCCCCCCCCCCCCCCCCCGGAATATCTGGCCTAGAAAACAAAAGGTCCGGCCCAAATGTCCGGTTTTACCAGAGGCTCGCACTCGGGGCTCGAAACGAGGTAAAAACACTTTTTAGGGCCGGAATATCTGGCCCCCGACCCCGGATATTCCGCCCCCCCCCCCCCCCCCCCCGGATATTCCGGTTGACAGAAACAGAGATACAAAAACAGCAATATCTTTTTCATCCGGAATCCATTTTTGATGATCTTGGGCTCGTTGGAATCGTAACGAAGAGCACAATAAGATAATGCAGAGAAACTTCATAGTCCAACAATGGAGGATAAAACCAAATGGGTAAAGGTTAGACCTCTCGATAAAAGAACAACCGATAAAACCTCCAAACCAAAACCGCAATATGTTTCTCATCCGGACTTCGTTTTCTATGATCTTGGGCTTGTTAGAAGATACTCACAAGCTCTACAATATTATGCATATACACATCATAGTCCATCATGTGAGGAGGAAACCACAAGTAGAGAGTTTGACCTCTCTTAGAAAAGACAAACCGGTAAAACCTCGAACATAAAAAACGCAACAAGATATTCGAATGAAATCCGTTTTTGATGAACTAGAGCTTGGTATGGAGATGAACACAAACTCTAAATCCTCACATGGATAAAAGCCAAATAAGAACCAAGAAAGAATGATATGCCAAGTATGCAAAGATTTGAGCTCTCCACAAAGATGCGATCAAGTTACTCACTTGAGAGCCCCTCTTGATAGTACGCCGTTTATCCTATAACCCGGTCTCCCACATGAGACCGGTAAAATAGAAACCCTATCAAGATCATATATTTGCCTTGCGCATTCCACTTGAGCTAGATGATGAGGATCTTGATCTTTTCAAGTGGACCACCTTTCTTGATTGCGCTTTGCTTGGTGAAGACTCACATAACGCTCCCCCATACACCAAGATGGGAGTGCCTCTCTTAGGAACATCTTCACTTGACCATTATCTCCAAATGGGTTGCAAGCTTAAAACATATGATATCTTCTAGATGCCCAACTTGAACTTGCACATCTCAACCTTGATGACGATCACCACTTGACGTCATCCTCCATGAGCTATAAGAAATCTTCCTTTTGATGCAAGCCCATGGAGAGATACCTAACCCCAACAAATGAATGCCACACACACATAATGGGTTAGTTCACAAAGCTATATGGACAATTTCTTACCATACCATTGGATCACATGATCCCACATGGTATATCATTTAGCTTTGTGTGTTGATCAACTTGAAACCACTCTTTGCACTTAGTCTTGATCAAACTTGTATCTTTTCATCTTCTTGATCATATCAAATATGTCCATCATAATCAATGATCTTGATGGCATACAACCTTGAATCCAACACATGGAGTTCAAGCGATGCCAATGGACAAACCTACAAGAATAACTCACTACAAACATTAGTCCATAAGGATTGTCATTAATTAACAAAACCACACATAGGGAAACACATGCACTTTCAATCTCCCCCATTTTGGTAATTGATGACAATCCCTTTTACGAGGGTTTATATAATGAATTAAGCAACCATGCACAATAAAGAGCAAGGATGCAAGAGCATGAAAGACAAATGCTTAAGAATGAAACTAAAGCATAAAACCAAATTCCCTTAAACCCTCTAAACTTCTCCCCCATTGGCATCGATTGCCGAAATGGGTGAAAAATTAAGAAGGCCAATATAATAAGGCTCCCCCATAATGTGTGCATTTCTCATGATATGAGTGAAATCAAATGCACATATCCAATGACGAATAGATGGAGGGAGATCAAACTATATTGAGGATCCAAAAAATGCAAAAGAACATCAAAAGAAAGATACTTCGACAAAAGAAGCAAGCAATCAAAAGGATCCGAAAAAGTGTTCTAAAAATCAAGAGGGAACTCCCCAAGGTACGTGCACAAAGTAGGATTTTCATTTTAATATGTTGTGCACAACATGGAATCCTCACTCCCTCTAGAAATTTTGAACACCAACCAAACTTATTAAGATGCAAACGCATAACAAATAAAAACAAAGCTTGTGCCATTTAGAAACCACCAAAGAATCAAAAAGGAACAAAGGGTGGTCACTAAAGAATTGGAATACCAATTAAAGATGTAACTATTCTAATGTGTATAAGTTTCTAAGTAGACACCAATCACGAAGATATAAGTCCACAAATAAACATGTACACACACAATAGGTACAAAGGTAAAGAACATGATATCCAAGGGAAGTCATAAATACACCAATAAGATCTTTGCTTAAAAGCATAGCACAAAGCTCAATTTTATCTTAAAGGGATATAGATGAACTTCCAACACACACTCATCATAGCATCAAAAATATCCACAAGGGATAAGGTGATAAAAGGATGCTCCGAGAAAGATAACAAGTATCGCAAAAGGCAAATGATTTTGAAAAACATCAATATTGCATATGCGAGACATAGAGTAGAAAGTGCTAGATTAACATATTTGGGATTGGTGAATCATGAAAATGATTATATATATTCCCTTGATATGTAATCATCCCGGCTTACTCACATTTGCAATAAAGATGTTTTGCAAGAACCAAATGAATTGCAACAAAAGAGATTCATGCCATGAAACAACCTACACAAGGTTGAAAGCTAGAAAAGTATGCATGAGGTAGATACTTGTTACCGAGATAGCATTGGTGATGTAGAAGATAAGAGTTCATGATCATCCGAGCTTGGCTCCAATAAGCACATGGTGAAACACCTTCCTTGTAAATGAGACAAGCTTCCAATGCATCCAATGTACCTAAAACAAATTCAAGTACAATGGTACCCAAACTCATTGGGTCCAAAGTAGTTAGAGCAACTACAATACATAGGACAAACTCCACATAAATATGTGCATATTGATATGAAATTGAATTTCATGCACATCTTAGCCATTTAGGATTTGATGGAGTTTATCCTATATATTGGATCAACGAAAGTAAGCATGCCATAAGATATACATATAGTAAATATGCATGCACAAGACTTTCAAGAACCAAACGAGATACAATTTGGACAAAACACCAATTAAACCAAGAAAGCACACACAAGTGTGACAAGAAAAGAATTGCCCAAATTATATCAAAGACCCAAATCAACACATGATTGAAGATACCACTTTGAAAATACCAAATGAAAGTAAGATACCAATTGATGAAAATATCATCAAGGAATAAACCAAACCCTCTACACTTTTCATGATGGCACAAAGTACCAAGACGAAAATGTTTGTCTTCCAAAGAGACACGTCATCGGGATCAAATACCAATTGAAGACAACTAATGTTCAAAAGCATATAGGATTGCTCCCCCAAGATTGTGCATTATTTATGATCTTGCATTTGAATACAAAATGCACACAAATGGATCATCACTCTCCATACATATTATTCAAACACTAGTCATGTTCAAGAAAGCAAGAAATGCAATACCAATTTAAAGAACGGTGTTCTACTCAAAGTAGGATAGCTTCCCAAGAATAGTGCATTATCAAGAAGTATGACTTTTGAATGTCAATGCACAAGAATTGGATCATTGCTTTTCCTAACTCAAGAAAGCATAAAACAAATTTTGAGTAGAGCAACAAGGATCCAAAAGATACAAGGAAGACAAAGAGAGTTAGATCAAAACAAATCCTTGGCAATAAAATAAGGCAATTCAAAGCAAGAGCCAAATGAAGATGGTCTACAAATTCACCACAATTATGAGTATCACTTGTCATGGACAAGGAGTATAGAGATATTTCTCGGTGGTATATAGGAATGATAAAGACCAACTTCACAAAAATAAGCATATGGCAAAGAAAGATTTAAAAGCCATGCTTAATAGATAGATATTCTTGATAGCTTCAATATTCACGCGATCATGCAAAGCACTACAAAGAGTAGCTTGAAGCAATCGGTTTCCCAAAAGATATATGCGAACATATTTGGGGAAAGCCGTACCAAGAACGTCCATCACAAACAAGATCCAAAAGAGAGACAAAAACATTTAAGCAAAATGGAACTTGTTTGAGCAACATGCCACATAGGAATAAGATAATGAAGAATATCAATTCTAGGTGGCAATACCTCACATGTTCACATTTTCTAGGTTTGTAATATGCACAAGCTTATTACTCCCCCATAATGTGATAATCCATTTATTTTAAAACAAGAGGCAAACAAAACCAACTCGAGAAATTAATGGACATTATAGAATTTGAATTTCTCATGAGCATGACATACCACATAGAGAATAGATAATATTAATATGTCAACACTAAGTGGTATTCCTCATGTATACACAATTTTAGGATTGTGAAGTGCACGAAGCATATCACTCCCCAAAATAGGATAGTCCATTAATCTCTCAAAAAGAGAGCCAACAAGATAAGATATCAAATAAAAGCAATAAGGCTCAACACAAGTAAATGGTGTGCAAACCAACATACACATACTTGATTACTCAAGATAAGTAAGTAGAGAGCACAACACATACCAACACTAGCAAGGTACAAAACCTAACACATGCAAGGGTGCAAGCAACTTTCAATGTATATATGATTTAAATAAAAGTTACCGCAAGGAGGAACATTGGATATGAGATAGAACAATATAATCCAAATGACTTGGCTTGAGATAATATAATTGATGAAGATCCCTTAATTCTTCATGATGTAGCCAAGTCTCCAATGCCCTCCAACAACACCTATTGATCAAGTTTTAGCTTGTTGGTCCCCAACCAAGTTGGGTCCTAAGAGGTTAGTCACAATAGGCTTGGCAACCCAAATGGTTCTTTTCTTGACACCACTTTGAGTACCAACATATTTGGCAAACACATTGCCAACCTTATCCTTCCGAAGAGATAAACATCATAATATAATGGGGTTGGATAAGGTACCATTTGTGCATGAAGAAGCAAGTGACCCTTCTCACGGCATAGGTAGCAACATTTTCCTCCTTCTTCTTAGTTGGATCTTGACTTGAGGAGGGGTAGCTTGATTCTTCTTGGGAAGAGGCCGTTCTTCAACTTGAGGAACTTGAGTTTGAACTTGAGGCTTCTTCCCTTGTTGCTTCTCACTAAGAGCTTCTTCTTCAAAGGGCAAGATCTAACATGGTGCCCTTCAACTTTGCACTTGAAGCAAACAATCTTGGCCGAATCTTTAACTTGTTCTTGGCCCTTTTTCTTCTTGTTATACTTGGACTTGTTCTTGATATTGGAGTTGAATCCAAGTCCACTCTTGTCATTGGGGCGTCTTTGAACACTCAACATATTGTCAAGTGTAGAATCCCCAACATGACGCTTTTCCAAGTCTTTCTTCAAAGAAGTGACTTGGGCCTTGAGCTCATTTAATTCCTCTACATGGTTAGTATCAACACAAATACTAGAGGAAGTAGAAGCTTCATTGTTAGAGCAACAAGGCATGGAAAGTAATTCATCACAAGATGTAGCAACATTGTGAGTGGATGAATTACTAGGACTAGCACAAGACAATATAGCATTAAGAGTAGAAGTTGTGCCATTGTCCACATGAGGCTCACAAGATGTTACCTTTGACATAATAGCCTCATGAGCTAACTTTAGCCTTGCATGGGATGCTAGAAGATCTCATTAGAGCTAGAGAGCTTTTCATGACTTTCTTCCAATTTCCCATACTTGCTAGTTAGCAACTCAAGTTGAGCCCTTAGCTCAACATTCTCCTTCAAAATAGATGCTTCACGAGAAGTGGAGTTAGTAGCACAAGCATCATTAACATTAGAAATGGAAGAAGACAACTTGGCAAGCTCATCATTTTAGATAGTTGAGTTTGGAGTTGATCATGAGACTTGATAAGGAGAGAGTGTTCACTTTCTAAAGCCTTGTGAGCTTTGTCAAGTCTCTCTATGTCCTCACTTAGTCTAGCATTGCCAACACCAAATTCAACTTTTTCCTTTTTAAGCACTTTATTTTTAGCAATAGCATGATCTCTTTCCTTAATGATTTTAGCAATAATAAGATCATTTGTTTCATCAAGAGATTCAAGTTTCTCCTCAAGAGACACTCGAAGCTCTTGCTCTTCCTCAAGGGCATTCTCTAAGGATGCTTTTTCATAGCATCTCTCTCTCAATTTGACATTTCTCATCAAATTGAGTTTCCAAATCCTCAATGATTTCCCTACTCTTAATAACATAAGCAATGATTTCACATAGAGGAGGGATAGCTTTGCTACCTTTGGGGAGAGCACCAAAAACCATCTCACCCTTCTTGTTAAGGATTCAATATCAAATCTTCTCCATGAGAATCCTCATCCACATCATCACAAGATGTATCGGGATTCGAGGTAGAAGACCTTTGAATCCTTAGCCATAAGGCAAAGTGATTAATGGGTGAAGAGGATGAAGAATACTTGAAGCACCATTGAGGTCCATGTCTTGTTCCAACAAATGTTGGGATTCCTCTACATTGTTAGTCACAAGTACTAGAGGATATGGAAGCATTATTTTCATGGCAACAAGACATAGAGAGCATATCATCATGAGATTTAGTTAAGCAACTATTACATGATATGCAAGGACTATCAACTCTAGCATGTATGCATTTGGAGTGCTAGAAGAGTTTAAGTCCAAAGATAGAACATTGCAATGAGATAGAGATGAAGTATAGTCAATAGAATATTCACCATCAACAAAGCAATTTCTATCACCACTCACCATATCATTACCTTGTGACAAATCACATGTTGGTGAAGTGGAAGAAGTTGTGAACTCATCACGGCCGGAGGTGGAAGGAGAACAATCATCCTCAATAATGTTGGACACTTCATATATATCTTGAAGCTTGGTCCAAAGCTCATGAGCGTTCCGAAAAGGCATGATTGAAGCAAGAACTACATCGCTCAAAACACATATAAGGCCATTAGAAACAAGAGTTTCGAGATGAGAGTTTTCCTCATCCTCTAAAGATAATTCTTGGGAATCCTTTGGAGGAGAAAAACCCACATCTACAATCCTCTTAATATAATTTGGACCCATGGCCCTAAAAAGATTAAGCATGCGAATTTTCCAAACATCATAATTTGTGCCATCGAATATAAAGTGGGATCGTGCACTAATTCTCTAAACGACATCTTTACTCTCTAGGCGGTAAAGCCCAAAAAGAGAGCCCAGGCTCTGATACCAATTGAAAGGACAAGGATGTCGCCTAGAGGGGGGGGTGAATAGGCGATTAAAACTTTTCCGGTTTAGGCTTGATAATTGCGGAATAAAACTAGGTGTTTAAATTAACAAGCCAACAACCTAAATAAACTAGGCTCACCTATGTGCACCAACAACTTATGCTAAGCAAGACAAGCAACAAGGTGATAGCAATAGAATACTTCAAGCACGAAGGCTATCACAATGTAAAGTGCATAAGTAAAGAGCTCGGGTATAGAAATAACCGAGGCACGCGGAGACGAGGATGTATTCCCGAGTTCCTCCTTTTTAGGGGAGTACGTCTCGTTGGAGAGGTGTGAACCAACACAATGGTTCAACAACCACAAAGGTTTCACCTTCTTCTCCGATGAACCGCACCACAAAGGTTTGGTTCACCTTCCACTATCGGAATCCTTCGAGGCGGAAATCCGGAGCCTTTCAACAACGATCCGGGGCACAACCCACAACGGGATTGGGGGCTCCCGAACAGCTACAAGTGACCACACAAGGGTCTCAACCACCACACGGGCGTCTAGGGTCCAAAGACCCAAGAGTAACAAGTTCACAAGCTTTCAACTTCCACGAATCCTCGTGGAGAGCACAAACCGATGCAACGAAGCAATGGCAAGAGCACAAGTGCTCAAATCCTTCACTCTCAAATCCCACCACAAGCAACTAATGCTTATGGGGGGAGAAGAGAGGAAGAACAACGAAGAACACAACAAATGGAACTTAAAGAACTAGATCGAAAGGGTTCCCCTCACTTAGAGGAGAGATGGATTGGTGAAAATATAGATCTAGATCTCTTCTATCTTTTCCCTCAAAGATATGCAAGAATCATGGGAGGAATTGAGAGAGAGGCAAGCTTTGCGAGGTCAACAATGGTGGGGAAGAGAGAGAAAATCGTGCTGGGCAAAGCTAGCTGGCTAGAGGTAGGTGGAGGGGTATTTATAACCCTCCCAAAAATCTGGCCGTTGGAGAAACAGGGGACCGGATATTCCGGTCCAAGTTGGGGCCAGAATATCCGCCCCCCGGAATATCCGGCCTAGAAAACAAAAGGTCCGGCCCAAATGTCCGGTTTTACTAGAGGCTCGCACTCGGGGCTCGAAACGAGGTAAAAACACTTTTTAGGGCCGGAATATCCTGCCCCCGACCCCGGATATACCGCCCCCGGATATTCCGGTTGACAGAAACAGAGATACGAAAACAGCAATATATTTTTCATCCGGACTCCGTTTTTGATGATCTTGGGCTCGTTGGAATCGTAACGAAGAGCACAATAAGATCATGTAGAGAAACATCATAGTCCAACAATGGAGGATAAAACCAAATGGGTAAAGGTTAGACCTCTCGATAAAAGAACAACCGATAAAACCTCCAAACCAAAACCGCAATATGTTTCTCATCCGGACTCCGGTTTCTATGATCTTGGGCTTGTTAGAAGATACTCACAAGCTCTACAAGATTATGCATATACACATCATAGTCCATCATGTGAGGAGGAAACCACAAGTAGAGAGTTTGACCTCTCTTAGAAAAGACAAACCGGTAAAACCTCGAACATCAAAAACGCAACAAGGTATTCGAATGAAATCCGTTTTTGATGAACTAGAGCTTGGTATGGAGATGAACACAATCTATAAATCCTCACATGGATAAAATCCAAAGAAGAACCAAGAAATAATGATATGCCAAGTATGCAAAGGTTTGACCTCTCCACAAAGATGCGATCAAGTTACTCACTTGAGAGCCCCTCTTGATAGTACGCCGTCTATCCTATAACCCGGTCTCCCACATGAGACCGGTAAAATAGAAACCCTATCAAGATCATACATTTGCCTTGCGCATTCCACTTGAGCTAGATGATGAGGATCTTGATCTCTTCAAGTGGACCACCTTTCTTGATTGCGCTTTGCTTGGTGAAGACTCACATAACGCTCCCCCATACACCAAGATGGGAGTGCCTCTCTTAGGAACATCTTCACTTGACCATTATCTCCAAATGGGTTGCAAGTTTCAAGCATATGATATCTTCTAGATGCCCATCTTGAACTTGCACATCTCAACCTTGATGACGATCACCACTTGACGCCATCCTCCATGAGCTATACGAAATCTTCCTTTTGATGCAAGCCCATGGAGAGATACCTAACCCCAACAAAGGAATGCCACACACACATAATGGGTTAGTTCACAAAGCTATATGGACAATTTCTTACCATACCATTGGATCACATGATCCCACATGGTATATCATTTAGCTTTGTGTGTTGATCAACTTGAAACCACTCTTTGCACTTAGTCTTGATCAAACTTGTATCTTTTCATCTTCTTGATCATATCAAATATGTCCATCATAATCAATGATCTTGATGGCATACAACCTTGAATCCAACACCTGGATTTCAAGCGATGCCAATGGACAAACCTACAAAAATAACTCACTACAAACATTAGTCCATAAGGATTGTCATTAATTACCAAAACCACACATAGGGCAACACATGCACTTTCAGACGTTGGTTAGGTGTGAAGGCAAGGTGAGATATGGGGTGGGTGCGTCGCCGTGAGCCACAGCGTATTTTCGTAAATTAGTACCACTACTTAATTATAAGGTTGACTAGTGTTAATTTTTAGTATTTTATTATCCAGTGGCAATTGCAGAGCGACTTGCCTAATAAATGACCTCCCTTATTCAGATGTATTTATTCAACAATAGATATTTACCCCAACCTTGAAAGTGTGTAAACCAAGCTAATATTCACCAAACACAACGAGAACTAAGTTACATAAAAATCATGAGATACACGATGCCAGCTCATCCATATTGGAAATAACAAGTTTGGTCATGGCCAGAAAATGGTGAGTTAATTATTAAAATAAAAAGTGGATTTGAAAGGAAGTAATGCAAAACATTCTTCCTTACAGAAGTTACATGTATGCTAGACATCAACTTACTGCCACCTTACTAATAAATAAATAGATCCCAGGTTTAATTACTATAGTACAATTGTATAAATTGTAGTCGATCTTGATAAGTCAATTACTGTTTAACAAAATATTGAAATATATAAATCATGTGAGGTTTTTTATAAGACATTTTATTTGTGATAACACCACCTTGGTTAACTGAAAATAAAAATATGCGACAAAAAAATCTCCAAAGAATGTGGGCGCACACGCATATGCGTGTCTGTGTGACAGAGAATTAGAGAGTGAGAAGGATACACTACAAGGATTCCGGTCTATTGCAACAAAATCGTTTGTCGCAATACATGCCGATTTGTGGCAATAGGTACCTATTTCCACGAAACGACTTTCGTTGGCAGCCGTTGCAATTGGACGCATGGTAATAGGTTATCGCCATTTAACAAAATTAATATGTATTCCGATCAGGAAAATGTGTCCTATCCATTTATAAACTTTGTTCAATGTTTTGATTCATTAAAATTGGTGCAATTAATAAATAATTTAATTACTCCTTAAAACTTGCAAAAATCATAACATCATATCTATAAATCCCAATAATATAAATTATATGTCTATAATTATCAGATAAATGCATAGATGTTTTGTTGCTCTTTTTTCGCAACACTAGGGGATTGTTGCAATATGTTGTACATATTACCATGGATGGACAACTTGTCGCGTTATGCAATAGTTATTGCAACATAATGAATGTGAGGCAAAAAGTCGCCATATTACAACCAATAAATATTTTGTTGCAATACGAAGCCATTTTTTTGCAACAATATATATGACTAGCGCCACATGCCAGAATTGTTGCAGTATATGTCTGAATATTACCACAAAGATTTAGTTCGTTGCAGTACCTAGTCTCTATTGCGACAAAATGGCTAATTTATGCAACACAACGCAACTGTCGCAATATCACTACCATATTACAGCATTGATACAACTTGTGTCAATATTTGGCTTTTATTGCAACAAAAGGAATACTTACCGCGACGAAACAAAGTTGTGGCAATATGTTGCTCCTACTACCATGAAATGTAATTTTGTGGTAATATCGCGTTTTATTGCAACGAAACATAGTTGTAGCAATAAATTTTGTTGCAATATACCTGGATTCCTGTAGTGATAGAAAGAGTGAGAGTGAAACTGGAACACATATGAGATGCAATACAACCACTAAGAAGGTGTGTATACAGAGAGTTCTCTAAGTTCAAATATGGGCACATCCTACAAATGGATCGGTTATCGTTTATTCTCTTTTTATTATTTAATTTGGAATTATAAGTAGGAAGGTAGAAACTTGAAAAAGTATAGTCGGATACAAAAGCTGAAAATAATTTTTTAAAGCACGGTACGGTATACTTATACGAATACGATCTACATGAAAAAATCTAACGCCGTAAATGAGCGAGTTATAAAGCTTGAAGGTTCCACAAAGAGATTTTTGTAATAAATCGGTGATTGTCTATTCTATAGAATAAGAGTTAATGTACCTTAAGGTATAAGTTAGTGCATCTTTTTTTAGTATCATACTATTAGAAGCACAATATGGTAAACAAATATTAGAATATTACTAAATTTCGGCTATTAAAACAATAATGTATACATTTTTATTAGTCTATAGTCATCCATGATTACTACATGAAATTACTTTAAGATGTCAAAAAAACTTCATTTATAGCTTCTATAATTGATATATTATAAAATTAATGGAAAACAAAAAATAATACATTATTTGAATTAAAAACTTAATATTTATAAACATATTCATGCACAAAATAATGCTCATTTCATCTTAGAATTCTCTCTTTTGACTTAATTAAAGTGATTGTTTATTCCAAAATAAAGGATAATGTCATATGTTTTAAAGAAAAACATGATAAATCCGTGTAATGCAAATCTCCTTTTTGATTGCAGGCAAAAGAAATGAAGATCTATACAAAGTAGAAAATATCACTATTAGTTGTCAACAACTAAATTTTTTATTCCCTTATGTAATCAATTAATTTGTTTATTCGTTCACAATAGTTTCTAAAGAATAAAAAATGTTTTGTAAGCATCTCGAACAAATATAGGTACAATGCGGTTTTAATCAGCGACGTTCCACATAAAAATACGTCCTTCTTTTATACTCCCTCCGTCCCAAAATAAGTGTCTTAAGTTTGCCAAAAAATGAATGTATCTAGACATGTTTCATGTATAGATACATCCACTTTTGAGCAAACTTGAGACAGTTATTTTTGGACGGAGGGAGTATATTGATATGTGCGTTTGTCATATTAAGCTAAACATGCTCAGCCAAAAGAAACCATGAAGCTAGATAATCCCGCTATAAAGAAAACAATATTCCAACAGTCAGCCTTGCAACATATATTCTCAATATTTTGTTGATGGGTGAACGTTATTAAGTTGTAAAAGTTATGTAACATGATTTGATCATTGATTTTATGAACTATTTTTTACAACGAGCAATGATTAATATATTTTCGTTACTTTACTAAAACGTGAGACATTGATGGCATGGATGTCCTTTCCATTTTATAATAAAGTGCAATTTTAGTTGATCTAATCAATTACACTTATGTATCTTCTATAGTTTCTAACTGTTTATGATTTAAGTGTACATGTCATTGCAAACTTATTTTTTATTGTTTATGTTAATTTAACAAGGTGAATAACAAGTTGACCTAAATTATGAGGAACAAATCAAATGAACTTAAGTACCGAGATATGTGGGACGGGGAATCCAAGATTGGGGCTTAACATGAAGAGATGTACAAATAGATCAAACAAAGTAATTGATGAAGTTTTAAAATAAGGTGACATGGTGATTGTTAAAAGTCATAATACTTTCATCCATAAATTAAATTTATTCATATACACATGTGATATTATTCTTAACATAACATTTGTCATGGCTAAAGAGTAGTACCATGTAGAAATTATCATTTTCAATATTTACCGAGAGAGCCTTAGAGGATGCCCTCGCAACGTAGCTAGTTACCTCTAAAGTTCTCATCAACATTTGTCTTAGACCACTTTAATGCAAGTAACAAAGTGAGGATATTTTGTCACTAGAGATGATTAAATAACAGATGACTTCATGAAATGATTATCCGGAGGTGCCATGGTGTTAGCTCATTATGACAAGAGTTCCCCCTCTCTAGTGCAAATCCTCTAACCCCGGAGGCCAGATGTCCTCTAACATTTGTCATGGCTAAACAATTATACCATTTAGAAATTATCATTTTCAGTATATGCAGGTCCACCGAGAGAACCTTAGAGGATGCCCTCGCAGATGGCATTTGCGAGGGCAACGTGGCTAGTTATCTCTAAAGTTCTCATCAACATTGATCTTATACCACTTTAATCCAAGTAACAAAGTAAGAATATTTTGTTATTAGAAATCTCTAAAGTAACATTGGTCTTATATTTTGCGAGGGCCCGTGCACGCAGATTCAGGAAATGATTATCCTGGGGGTCCACGGTGTTAGCTCATTCTGACAAGAGTTTCCTCTCTCTAGCGGAAATCACTTCGGCCGACAGAACAGAAGTACCCAACGACTGTAATTGACTCATCAACATTGGTCCTTTCCCATTTTCTTGCCCAGCCCAACGAAATAACCAACAAAACGTAAGCCCACGTACAGGAAGCTAGCCCAAATCCCCACATCGACCTATCCTTCAGGCGTACCGCGTACGGCTGGAGCAGCACTTTGAATTACTATTTCTTACTCTCTTTCTAATCTTTTAATTTTGGGTTTTTGATTGGGCGTTTTGATATCTTGGCCAATCTTAAATATAACTCTTTTTTAAATTTTTTGATTCGTACGTATACGGACTGAAATAAGTGTATCAACATACTAAAATATTTCTAAATACTTACGAATCAACAAAAAGCCTTATAATTTGGAACGGATAGAGTATTACTGATAGTATTTAATTCTAGTTTATGTGCTTCCAAACTATGATAAATCTACGCATTCTCCACTTTAATACTTATATGTACCAAAATTTGGGTTACGATTTTCGCTATTTTGCTTAGCTTATGGTCCGCCCAGGCTCTTATTTTTTCTAGCTCCGCCACTGCGTGTTGGTGACGGTGCATCTGGACGTGCCGCAGCCGCGTGTGCAGACGACCGGCTCCGGCGGTGGGCTAGAATTGCCGCGCTGTAGGAGGAACCCTGCTGCCAAGAGGAGAACCGCCAGCAATCCTTCCATTGCTGGCCCTCGGTCATTAGTTTGCTGAATGGCATGATAGCATGGAGATACGCCTTAAAGATGTTGCTCACATATCAGGGCATCTCCAGCCGTTGCGCCCCCCAGGCCGAAAAACGGCGCTATTTTGGTCCGCCTGGGGGGCAACGGCGCTATTCTGGTTTCTGGGGTGGCCCGATTCCTAGCCGTGCCCAAACTCAAGCCTTCGGCTCAAAAATTCAAAAAGACGAAAATATGGTAAACTAGGCGAATTTCATTCATATATGGCGAAAATTCGCCGATTACATAGTACAAACTTAAAATAAAAACATAATAAAAGATAACTTGGCGATCTACGCCGTTCTACATGCCCAACTGGCTGTAGAACACGGTGTAGTCGCCGCCGTCGCCGTCGTCACCGTCGGAGCCGCTCCCAGCGGGGTTGCTTGGGCCTTCGTCGGCGTCTCCGCCGTGCCACCTGCTCGGCCCGGGCGCGCTGGGGGCGTCCTCATCCTCGTCGCTCGGGTCGAGGATGTAGTACTCCGGCGACGGCGGAGGCGGAATGCGACGGCCGCCAGTAGCCGCCGCGCGCTCGCGCTCCAGCTCCTCGAGGATGCGCCGCTGGCGCTCCACCTCCTCCTCCGCGTACATCCTCGCCGTCGGCGAGGTCGTCCGGCGCCGGGAGAACCTCGTCGTACAGCATGCGCGCCTCGTCCTTGCGGAGGTGGCGGCGGCCGAAGCCGTTTGCGGCGGCGTCATCGCCGGGGAATCGCTCGGCCATCGCGAAGAGGAGAACCGGGCGAGAGAGGGGAGCTCGAGGGAGGTGAGTGCGAGAGGGAGGAAGACGGCGAGAGAATGGTGTGGCTGTGCACGGCGAGGAGAGGGGATTTTATAGCGCGTTTGGAAGGCCAGACGGAGCGGCGGTGGCGCGCCATTACTACGCCGCGTGCCCCGCGATTGGACGACTCGGCCACGGCCGCTCACTGGGCGCTGGCCACGCCATTACTCCGGCAGCCTTTGACCGGTGTGGGAGCCGAGAGGATGAGGACGCGGCCGCTCACGGACGGTTCTGTTTCCGCGCCATTTCGCCTGGTCGCTGACAGCGCTGGCCTGCCTGTTTTTGCGCGCCATTTCTGCCCCCCAGACGCAACCCAATGGGCTGGGTTCCGCCTGGGTGCGCCGGCGCCAAAACGGCGCAAAGCGGCGCTGTTTCGGCTCCTGGGGGACGACTGGTAGAAAAACGGCGTTATTTAGCCCAAAACGGCGCTATTTTGGACCTGGGGGGCGCTGGAGGACGGCTGGAGATGCCCTCAGTATCCGTTTAGGTGTCGTTCACCAGCGATTGATTTTTTTGTTTTTTGTTTTTGCGAAACACCAGCGATTGATTGGACACGCCATCCGAAGGCAGCAAGCGTGGTAACATACGAGCGCTCAGTATTTGCTTAGGCCCGTTTGTGTCTTCATTTGACTGGCTTTTAAGAAGGCAATCGAAAGCGATTCATTTGATATAAGTTAGAGCATCTACGACAGCTGTCCTATATTAGCACTGGTGCCCTAAAAATGATTTTATAGGCCACGAAAGGGCAAAAATCCATCTCCAATAGCTGCCCTAAACGGTGCCCTATTTTAAAGCTACCTCAATTTTTGCTCCTCTCTGCGAGCCAAGCGGCCGCGCGCACCCTTTGCCCTATATCTTCTATTTCAGCGCGCGGTCCAACCGCTTTTCATTTGCCCTCCCCCCGCCGCCCCCGCGCGCGATTCGCCCCGCCCCGCCGCCGCTGCGGCCCCGATTCGCCCCCCGCCGACGCTCCCCCGCCCCGCCGACACTCCCCACCCCCTATCGCCGCCGATTCGCCCCTGATTCGGCCGCCACCGACGCTGGATTTGGCCGCCGCCGCCGCGCCGTGATTCGCTTGTTCTCCGGCCGCCTCCATGTGGCCGTGTCGCAACTCCGATGGCTACGGCCGCGGCTCAGGTGGCTCGTTGTGGCCGCGCCGCGACGGGAGGAGCCCCGCACCGCCGGTCCAGAGCGGCACGGGCTTCCGCGGTGTGCGACTCCGTGACTCTGGCCGCTACGCGGCCGAGATCACGGTAATCCACACGCGGATGTGGCTCGGCTCATTCCCCACGCCGGAGGAGGCCGCGCGCGCCTACTGTTGGATGTATGCCCAAAAGGAAATAAAGTTTAACATCTGATTCATAATTATGCTCCATGATTCTATGCTATAACTGCGGTGACTCCTGAATATGTGATTCAGAGAAAAACTCACTCGCACGTGTAGAAACATGAACGGAATAAAGTATACCCTAGTACCCTATTCGCTGTTCTGGCTGCTACCTACAGAAAGTAGCTGTCATGCACAAGGGTCATCTTTTCTCCCCTGTAATCTGTGGCGTCATGCAAAAACAGCAATTGCTTGGTTTCAGGCACAAGTGTTATCTTTTTCTCCCCACTAATCTGAGGCGGCATGCAATAGGAGCAAACATTTTTCTCTGTATTTCCACCTCCTTGTTTCTTTTCTGAACTATGTACACAACCTGAATCAGGTTTCATTCATGCCAAAAGGGTTGTCTTATAGTTGTACTTTTCTCCTCTATAACAAAGGCGTCATGCAATTGAGCAATTATCTTGTTTCTTTCCTAGCTATCTACTAAACCTGAATCAGCTCTCATTCATGGCCTATTTATATGATGTTTCTACTTATACTCTGATCCCCTGCATACAATGAAGCAAAAGGGTCTCTTCTATTGTTCTACACCCAAACAAATACAACTTTTTATGTTCTGCATTGTTAAAAAACAATATTTCCAAAATGCATACAGTTTCGTTTATTGATATTCATAGGTCAGTCCCTCGTGTTTTGGGAAGAACGACATGCCATTGGAACTGAAGTGATCAAGTGAAGTTGCATTATGTTAGGTAGATGAAGTACAAAGTTAGCAGAACTAATATAATATATTCTGTTATATGGTTTCAACACTTTGCTTGCACATTTTTTTGCAAAAATATGACTTTCAGAGATATCTTAAGGTATCAATTCATCAATATTTCTTTGACTTCGTTAATATTTTATTATAAGTGACATTCAGTGATGGCTTAAATTTTTTCATTTATGTTTGGTTTCAAAATGTAAGCCCTAGAATATTCCATAGTTCTTGTGTTTGTTGCAAAAAAATATTTAAAAAACAGAGATACTAAGCAAGAATGCTTAACAAGAAACCTGAAATTGTTCAGGTATGATAATAACTAGAAATCCAGAGCAGGGTTTCGAGGAATTGTTCGTGATGCCTGGAACTCAACTGCACCTTCAGACTGTGCGGCTGAAATGGTATGTGCTAAGCTCAGACGCTTGAGAAGAGTTTTTTGGACCACTTGAGAAAAATGTTAATAAGTATAGAAAGTTGCAACCAAACAGCTTGCTGTTGAAGAAATAGGCTTTCGCCCCGTTATATTAATATAGCAACCATCCGATACAACATTGAGACCACCGCTGGGGCAAACAGCACAATCAGGCCCAAAAGAAAAGGAAGAGAAACAGAAAAGAAAACAAAGCCGACACCGGCGGATCAACGAAAACGAAAGTAACCCACAACCGCTGCGCCCTCTCCGGCGAAGTCCCACCACAAACCTAGCACTCTAAATCACCGCGTACCAAACAGCACCTCCAAGAAGAAAGCGACGACGACGACGCTGCTGCCCGGACTAACCTAGGGTTTCCCCCGGTACGCTCCGAGGAATGGGTAAGAGGTATACCCGACGCCCCTCAAGAAGGAAGGGTGACACTCGCAAGCGTCACCACGTCGGTGCCAACGGCAGGGATTTCTCCCAACCCCCAGAAAACCACGTCTCGGACAATCTGTAGCGCACCACCCATCTTGCCGCCCACCAACAAACGCCACCACACGGTCTTGAAGTCACCATCGTCGTCTCACCATGGCAAACATAGCAGGGCCGGTCAGCCCGAGACGAAGCAGCCGTAGACAAGGTCCGACAGAGTCACAACCACGCGGGAGGGAACAACCTCCACCGTCAAAGACGATAGCCGACCGGACGCTACGACAAGAGCACACCGAGCCACATTGGAACTAAAGGGCGGCAGCAGCGCAGCCACCTGGAGGGCGTCCTCCACCGCCATCGGCGGGTGCTGACCGGATACGGCAGCAGGGACACACCAGGCCAAGCAGGCCCGGCCGAGCCCGGGGGCTCGTAAAGTCCCCGCCGCCATGCTGCTGCACGTAGGCCGCCACCGCCGCTACCCACTCGGTTCCTAGGCTCAGCCGGACCCAGCTAGGCCCGTGAAGCTCCCACCGCCACGCTGCAGCAAGGGTGGCGTCATCTCTGTCATCTCCGTCGCGAGCCGCTCAGCAGGCCAAACCGGGGGCAACTAGGCAAGCCCGTCCTAACCCAGATCGGGCCCAAAGGGCCCAGATCTGGGCCTGCAGGGCCGGATTCACCTCCGCTGCCCCAGCCACCAACGGCGGCACCACCACCACCTTAGCCACCCGTGCAGCACCAGGAGAGCCCCGCCACCGCGCCAGACTCGCCGCAGAGGAGCACCACCTGGGCCGGGCGCCGGACCGAAGCCGGACAGAGGAGCACCGCCGCCTAGCAGAAGGAGCCCCGCCTCCTCCCACCAGGCGCGGGGGAAGACAGGCCGGCGCCGCCGGCGCCGACCGGGCCGCGCCCGGTGGCCACAGCCGACGGCAGCGACAGGAAGAGGTGGGAAGAGGGGGCCGAGCAGGAGGAGGCCGAGGCCGCAGCCGGCCGCCGCGGGGGCGGCGCGGCCGCGCGAAGGGGGGAGAGGGGGAGGGAGGGGGGGCGGCGGCCGGGGAACCAAACAGCTTGATGTTAAATGCCCAAAAGCTTATTCTTTCCTTCCTCGTCCTCGGATGTTGATTCTTTCCTTCCTCATCAACTTGAGACACTCATGAGACCATTTTCTGAAACTGAAAGTTTTGAGGCAATTAAAACATTCCTACGGACAATATCCCAGGTCCTGATGATGTTGGTTCTGGTTTCTACCAAGGCAAATTATCGAAGAGGACATGCTGAGTTTCTTTGGGCAGTTTTACCATGGGACACTACAACTAGAAAACAATAATACATCATACATGATACTGCTGAGAAAGAAGAAAAGAAAATGACAGTACCCCGAGTAACTTCAGACACATTTCGCTTCTGAATTGTTCTGTCAAGTTGATAACATAGGTGCTGTCTGCAAGGCTTCAAGGTCTAATAAAGCTGATTGTTGACGAGGACCAATCTGGGTTTGTAAAAACTAGATGCATGGCCGACAGCTTTATGTACGCAATCGATCCGTCCAAGTTTGCATAAATGGGAAAAAGAAAGCGATGATTAAGAAATTACACTTCAGTAAAGCTTTTGATACAGTGTCCTGGGATACATTGATCAAAATTATGGAGTTAAGGGTGTTCGATGACAGATGGATCATGTGGGTGAAGATGCTTCTGTTATCTTAGAAAACAGCCATTTTTTACTTAATGGAATACCAGGAGAATCAACATGAAGAGAGGATTATGGTTTGGGGATCCTCTCTCCTCTGCTCTTTATAGTGGTTGTAAATTTCATACAGCAGGTGATCAAGAACTTTGCTGCGACAAGACAAACACACCTCGCTGTGTCTGATATACCCTGCCCGGTTTTGCACCACACCGACAAAACGTTGATCGGCATTTAAGGGGATTTGCTGCAAGCTAGAATTCTCCGAAGATTCTTGATGTGCGCGTAGCTGCTACCGGTTTCACAATCAACTTCTAAATCTAGTTTTTTCCTATTGGTCTCACCTCGAGCGTGCAGTCTTTGGTTGCCCAGTTTATTCGTTCCCTCAAACGTACATTGCAGCAATTGAGAAAAGGATTATTTTCACTTTTGAATTCATTAGTGTAGGAGGATTACCCTCACAAAATTAGTGCTCTCAGCTCTCCCTCCTCACCTCATGTCTTTCATTGAGCTATCTCAGTGGGTGATCCAAGAAACTGACAAGATTTAGAGATCTTTTTTCTTTACAGGAGAAAGTGTGGCCAGTGGATCTGTTGTCTTGTGGCTTGGGACACGGTGTGCAGGAGTATAACTGAAGAAGGGCTAGGATTTATACTGCAACCTTTCCAAGGCGGTCTCTTCGGTGGACGGATGGGTTGTGTTGATGAAGTCTTTTACATGCGATCGCTTTGGTGGACAAGGACTTTGACATGCTCAAGTTTTGCATCTTTTCTTAACCTGTTGTTCGCTTGTTCTAGTTTGTAGCTGATTTTCTCAGCATCTTAACCGTTTGGACTTTTAGTGATTTTTTGTAATGCTACGTCCTAAAAAGAACACAATTTTGTTTTATTTCTCATGATACTTGAGCAAACATTTATTTTTGAAACATCACAATTCGTGTAAGAGATGTGGGGACTGAACAACAACACATATGGTACAACCCAGTTGAGAGAGACTCGGCTATACGAAATATTGGTTGAACATTAAGCAGACGACAACGGCTTCAACAACCAGAGGTCGATGAGAGCAGCCATTTTCCTCACCGCCGGTCTGGCCATGATCCTTCCCCACCACGCTCCGACGCTGGCACGCGACTCCAGCAGCGGCGCGTACTCCGTGCCGGCCACGAGGCAGTAGGTGAAGGCGAAGTGGGCGAGGTCGGCCAGGCTGATGAACTCTCCGGCGAGGTACGACGAGCTCGACAGCCGCGCCTCGTACACGTCCAGGACCTTCCCGAGCTTCCCGACATGCTCGTCCACGACAGCCTGGTCGCGGGCGCCGCCGATCAGCGGCATGATAATGCACTGTCGGACGATGTTGGAGATGGCCGGGTGGTACTGGTGCGCTTCCACCTCCGACCACACGTCCACCATGGCCGATTCCTCGAGGCTGGATTCTCGTAGGAAATCTATGGTGCCTGATCCGTACTTGCGAAGGACATGCCGCGAAATTGCGCGAGATTCTGTGATGTTACCGATGGGGTTAGTGGTAGTTTACAAGACAAGATAAGAGATTATTTGTAAGTTAATTTCATACCGAAAAGGGTGATTTTTCCGTCCTCAAATGCAGGGATCTTACCGAAAGGCTGCAACAAACAGACGCAAATTTTATAAATACACGAAGGAAAACATCACAAAAACTTAATAGTCCTTTTGCTTTCAAAGATTTGAGGTTTAGGAAGAGCTTACGCTTCGGGACAGGTGCGGCTCGGACCTGTGCTCGAGCGCCGCCATGTCGAGTGGGACGAGCTCGTAGTCGGTACCGGTCTCCTCAAGGCACAACAACACTGTCGCGACGAACGGAGACGCCGCGACCCCGTACACCTTCACGGCGCCGCCCATCTCTCTCTCCCTCCCTCTCTCTGTCTGCGCGCGCGCGCGTGCGTGCTTGCTTTTTGGTTGTGAGAGATTGTTCAGAGGAAGGTGCTTGTTTGCTTTGTTTGTGCGTGCTCGCTAGTAATAAGAAGTTCAGAGGAAGGTGCTTGCTGATCATACTTTGACCAACTTGTACCTATGGGCTCCCATTGTCTAAAACCTATTGTTTTCTACATTGGTGTCATCATGGAAATAAAATTTTGACCATTGAATGATATATTTTCTTTTTACATAGATTCAAAGTAAGTTGCAAACAACACAAATTAAATTAAGATCTTTTGAAGTGTTGAATATGAATATTTGTAAAAATGAATTGCTTCTTCTAAAATAAAAAAAGCTTGTAAAATATTGCATAATTAAAAAAGGTTGACTTTATCCTTTTCTAAAATGGTACTCCCTTCGTTGCATAATTCAAATGTAAACTAAAACCACGACAAAAATTATGAAACGGGGGTAGTAACTTTTATTAGAGGATTGGAGGGAAGTTTGAATTTTTTGATTCATTCCCTAAGTGTGACTCTATCCTTCATAGTATCTATTGTGGGTGCTATCTTTTCTGTGTCTTGATGGAAGATTTGGAGTGGTTACGGTCAACCTAGTGGAGGATTTTTGTATCTCGACTTTTATATTAAGCCAGCAAGCCTTCATGTGCAAATAATGCTTCTATCATTGGCAGTTTGAGCTCTGTGGTTGTACCTTCTATCGGTGTGAGTCATCCCTGGTTTCCAGGCACGTTTGGTGTTTCTTGCAGATCTGAACTAGCAATATAATGTGCTAACAGGTGATTAAAACTGAAAGAGTTGACAACGCTTTAGGCTCAGAAACTTTGGGCAGTAGATTGAAAGAATTTTCTTTGAGGTACATATACCAAATCTGTAGCACTTGGGCTAATTTTCTGTTATTGCGAGCTGAGACTAAAGTTCTAAACAAATCAAAAACGAATTATACTCAACAAAACAAGAAGATTCGGCGGGCTTGCTTCCTCCAGTCGCATTGATCACCTTCTACTCTTGAAACGCCACGCCAATGCCCGTGTGTGCTACGCTACCCGTGCTGCCTCGATCGTCTGCTCCATGTCGAACCACCGCTGCCGGCACCCGTTGACATGCTCTCCCAGGAAGCAAAGGGCGTGCCGTCCGTCCAGCCGCACAGAGGGCAATGGGCGTGGAAGATGGTCGGTTTCCATCCCATCGTTCTTGGCGGAGGACCGGTGTTCGGGACGTTCTTGGATGTCGTTGGGGATTGGTCGGCATCGACATCCTTGGAGGCCGTCATATAGTAAGCGCGGTTTTTGGTGGAGGAGGCGGTGCTAGAGCGGACGAGTTAAAATTAAATAAATAGTTTATGTTCATTTTAATTGTTCGTTCCGGGGTGAGTTAAAATAAATATAATTACACTAAACTTTTATTATTTCTTAGAATTTTTATTACATTGTGTTTTAACAAATATATGTTGTATACTAATTAGTTAGCATTGTTTATCATACAATAATTTTTTCAATAAATTCTAGTATATAGTTCTAATGTATATCATCGAGAATATACGTGAGTTGCGCACATTTTTTTCCTTTGTGATATATTGTCCTCAACAAGAAACAAAACCTCCCTAAATGGGAAAACAAATATAAAACGAAAGCACACGGCTCCTTGTTTTTTTACAATTGATGAATTATATAGGGTACATTTATATTATCATGTGAATAATTTTCCATATTTTAGTAGTATTAAATATTTTGTGGAGGTTTCACAATATACAACCTAGAAATTATCTAAATAGAAGTATGTAGTGTATGATACATAACCAAGAACCAAATATATAGAAACTTATGTAGTATAAATTTAACATTTGGCAAGATAATTTTGTTTTCTTGTCTTACAAGTTACCATGTATGTTGATGATTTAGTTCTTTATTCAAGTAGCATTGTTTATAGTAATCACCGACGTATATAAAATATCAGGGATTCGAGTACCTTTCCAAAAAAAAATCAATTATCATATATGATCACCAGAATGCGTCTCTGTATACAGTTGCTCCTGTTAGTTTCACAAATAAGAATTCATGCATGAAATTAAGCATTGTAAATATGTCTAGCACAACTTCTTAGTATAGCATGTGTAAGACATCCATAGTGAAGACTAGATACCAGCGATTTAACTCGATTGTTCTTATGTTGTACTCCCTCCGTTCCCAAATGTAAGATGTTTTAGGTATTACACATGCTGTCTCCATGCACACTAAAATGAGTTAACATACACATAAAACATGTCTAGATACATTTGTGTGCATGTGAATGTGGATAAAACCTAAAACATCTTATATTTAGGAACGGAGGGAGTACATTATATTAGTTCCTCATGTGCAATTGATGACCAATTTTATATTATTTATAATATTCAATAGTCTCTTATATGTGACAGATACATGATAATATAAGAGTTATAACATACTCTCTCCGTTCATAAAAGGATGTCTCAATTTCTTCCAAACATGCATGTATCTATACAATAGATACATGCATGTTTGGAAGAAGTTGAGACATCCTTTTATGAACGGAGGGAGTACTTCAGTATTTGAGGCCCTGCTCGTGTCGGGGCCTGGGGGGTCGCCCTGTTTGCCCGGCCTACGAACTGGCTCTGCTCACCGACAATTTTGCTCTCGGTGCGGACTGAACTTGAAGTGGTGGTTGCTCTCAGAGAATGTATCTGCTGCTCTGAGGGTCCGTCACCCTTCGAGCCATGCAAAGGAGCCAAGGTGGCCTCTTCGATCATGGACGGATGGGTTGCGTTGCCGTGTGTCTTTTCTGAAGTACACCATGGCTTTTTCTTCCTATGGACAACGGTCTCCCATATCTTACCACATGGCATATGTGGTGAGCAACCAAATCAAAACGGTCTCCCATATCTTGGCAATGCATTTTTTTCTTGATTAGTAATCACTTTGGTGGACAAGGACTTTACATGCTCAAGTTTTGCGTCTTTTTTTTATCTGTTGTTTGCTTGTTCTAGTTTGTCTTTGTGAGCTTATTTTCCCAGCATCTTAACTTTTTTTTTCGAAATGGAGGGTGTGCCCCCAGCCTCTGCATCCAAAGGATGCACACAGCCGAATTTTATTAACATGGAAAAAAAGTAAGCACTAGGCTTTTACAAAGAAATACATCGATCGAACAGAAGAACCACCGTCCTGTGAAAACTCGCTACACCTACAAGCTTGATGAAGGGGGTGGACCAATCGGAGCCTATGCTCTGACCTCACACACCTACGCACATCATCTAAATCCGGAGGCTTCAACCAGGCTGCCCGACAGCGCGCCGGAAGAACAAACCTGTCCAGCCGATTCTCAGCGTACGCCGCATGCGCACACTCAGAAATCGCTGCCACCATCGTCCGCCATCCCATCTTCAGCAGCGATCAACGCAATGACCTTGCAAGGCCTGCCGTCGGCATCGCCACAACGCCAAACAGCTCCACCATCCTGCGCGAGTCCATCATCACACGCCCGTCGCCGAGACCCTGCTGCGCCACGCAACCGATTCCCGCTGACGTTGACGTGATAGCTTGAACCCCGCTCCACCTCTTGCCTCTTCCGTCCAGCACCGCTCCATGAACGATGTCCTCAAGAGGGAGAACGACACCGGAGCGCCGCCATCATTGGGGTTTCCCCCGGAGCAGGACGAGTGGTTAGACGATGGTGCAAAGGCGATGCCTTCAGCAAGGTAACGGCGCGGAGACGCCGCCATCGCCCGCTCGCCATGACCGGAGTCAGAGCTCGATTTTCACCGGCACCACGGCTCCCCAACTTGTCGCCGGGACTAGATGTGGGATCCAAACCACAACCAGCCATGGCCCATGGCCGACCGCCTTCGGCGAAGAAGAAGGCCGCCGCCACCATGCCTAGGGCTGCTGCCCTAGGCGTCCTCGTGCTGCAGGAGTAGCCCAAGATCGCCTCCGCGTGCCGTCACCGGAGCACCAGCAGGGGCAGTTTGGTTTTCGAAACCCGCCCGACCCAAAGGCCCAGATCGGGCCCGGTTGCCGCCGCCACCCTCTAGCGCCGCCACCTCCGGCCGTCGCAGCTGCGCCATGGTCGCTGCCACCCCCACATAGCACCGTCGCCGGAGAAGGCTGGATCGGAGCGCCGCCGCCTCACCCTCTAGATCGACTTTCGAGGAGATCCGCCGCCGCCGCCGTGCCGCGCGGGACAGACGTCCCCGGCGGCGGCGGGATGGGGTAGACCTAGAGGAGGGCCGAGAGGAGGCTCCGGTGGTGGCCGCCCGGTGCGGCCCGGCGTGGCCGCACGGGGTCGGGAGGGAGAGGGGCCGAGAAAAAATGGTGATCTCCAGCATCTTAACTGTTTGGAGTTTTAGTTGATTTTTGTAATGCTACTTTCTAGAAAGAACACAATCTTGTTTTATTTCTTATATATGGTACTTCGGGCAAACATTTATTTTTCTAGCAGCCAACCGGACTATACAAATTTTGCGGGAAATGCTCAAACAACCAGGCTATGCATGCAACATAATTTTTTGTCGAAACATGAGAATATGTGATCTAGTTTTGCAGCCTTCGTGAAGACAAACACAGCACGGTGAAGATGGATTGGTCGAACTAACGATTGGTGAGATAAAATATTTTAAATTTTTGAATTTAACAATGAATGAGATAATACTACTATGTGTTAGATTTCTTCATATATGTTTCTTCCCCTAGGGGAAAGATCTGTTCGAAACCGATGTACAGGGAGACAATTATGCGTAATTGTGCTATTAAGATGAACTTGTACGGGCTTCGCAGGTTGTAGTGCGTCTTGTAAATTGCTCTTTTGTTTAGATAGAAGGCATTAGATGACAAACTTTAAATTAATCAAGCCAGGGAGTATCAAAGTAGATACATGTTGCGGCATAGTACAACTTAACCAAGGGAAAACAAAGAAACAGGCACAACGGACTACATCCTGGCCGAAACCAACCCTAGTTACTAGGCCCTACCGATCGAGATTTGTAAATTGCTCTCACTTGGATCATGTAATTTTTTTATCAATCGTAACATCATTCAACGAATTCTGATCCGATCGTACAGAGCAGTTCATCTGATCTACCGGCCCTGTCCTATAGCAGCTAAGCAATCAAAATCCACTCTTAAATATAGTGACTGGTGTTAAGCCACGGTCTTATCAATTAAGAAGATTATTGTCCAGTTAACTTGTTTATTACACACCAAAAAAGCAGATTCGCAACATGTAGTCTTCAGAGAGCGAGTGGCAAAGACAAACCAGTACTAGCTGGAATTGTAAAGATATTTTATCGAAGAAACCAAAGCATTTCTGCAGTTCATTCGAGCGTGAAACACGAAAAACAAAACCAAAAACATTGAGCCATACACACGTGCACGAAACCGGAGACCAATGTGACCGGCTCTGTTGCCATCACTGCGCTGCCTTCTTTCCGAACCCAAAGTCCGCCGGCATGAACTCTGTGACTTTCCTCGCCGCCGGCCTCTCCTTGAGCTCCTCCCACCACGCCTTCACGTGCGGGAGCTCCTCCACCAGCGCCTTGTATTCGGTCTCCATGAAGTAGCGCATCATCGGGAAGTGGCTGAGGTCGGCGAGGCTGACCGTCTCCCCGGCGAGATACCTCGAGGCCGAGAGCCGCGCCTCGTACACGTCCAGCACCTTCTTCAGCTTGGTGACGTTCTCGTCGACGACGGCCTGGTCGCGCGTGCCGCCGAGGAGCGGGGTGAGGAGGCACTGCACCATGATGGCTTTAGTCGGGGCATGGTGCTGCTGCGCCTCCACCTCAAGCCACACGTCCACCATCGCTGCCTCCTTCAGCGAGCCGTCGCCAACCAGCAGCTCCGGCTTGTGCTTGCGCAGCACGTGCCTCGCGATCGCGCGCGACTCTGCCGCGTGAGGTTTCAGATCATAATCAGTTAAGACTAATCAGAAGGAAGCAGAGAGATTTGTGGAGTGAGACTACTATACCGAAGAGGGTGAGGTCGCCGTCCTCGAGGACGGGCACCTGGGCGAAGGGGTTGCGCGCGACGAAGTCCGGGCGGAGGTGGTCGCCAGCCTCGTGGCTCATGGGGACGAGCTCGTACTCGACGCCGGCCTCCTCCAGGCACAGCAGCACGCGCGCCACGAACGGCGACATCGCCCACCCGTACACCTTCACCGCCGCTGACGCCATTCTCTAGTTTTTTCTAGGCTTCCTCTCGGAGATCGATTGATGCGATGAGTCTATTCGAGCTCCAGGTGGTGCTGCGACTACTACTTACTGACAACTCCGCCGGGAATTAATAGAGGTGCGTAGTCGGGTGCGGGCGGGCGCGGCGTCACTGCTTGCGTCGCCTCCACAATTGAGAATTGACTATTCTTCGATGCTGTCACCATCCATGGCATTGCGTTCTCGTCTTCTGGCGAGATGTCTCCTGCCCAGTTCCTCTCGAGCTGAGAAAATTTACTTTTCTTCTTCTAGAAGTCATCGAGATGCGATCTCAGTTATGCTTTTGGGACCCAGTATAGTCGACGAATCCACACAGTGCAAAATAATGCGGCTTGAAGACCAGTGTGCTCACAGCTTTGGATGGCTGTTTTTCGGCCGGAAAGCATCGGGAAGAAATACGGATCTAACGACCTCCGTACATTTTACACGCAAAGAGGGGTTGAGAAATACCGGGCGGAGAAATCCACAACCGGGGCTAATAGTATAAGAAATACATCTTCGCCACAATTTGAAATTTCAATCTTTCAAATTCACATACACCGTTTGCCGCAAAGTGCGTCATTTTAGAGCTCGGACTCCATGGAGCCCTTTATTTAAAACAATCAAAAAGACATTTGTAAGTTTCAAAAACTTCAGAAAAAATTAGATGTAGATAATGATTTACTCTAATAGTGTGCAAATAAGATATGAAATAATTTATACTCTTGCTGAGCAAAAAAAGATAAGAGTGTGGATTTGGGTGCGGTGAACAAAGCACATTTTTAAATTTTGTCAGATTTTTTTAACCATAGAATACAAATTATTTTATTATTGTTTTTTCGCACTATTGTGGTGTTCGATATTATCTACCTCTAGGATTTGTTTCAGAGTTATTTAAAACCTTGAAACAGATATTTTAAATTTTCAAAAATCGGGCTCCATGGAGCCCAGACTCTTTTGAACTTTTCGGTTTGCCGCCCCCACGCTCAAGTGTGTAGAGACTCTCTAAAGGCCCAAGGATAGAGCCAGGGGCGAAGCCAGCCGAGAAGAGGACTGGGGTCATCTCTCTTGCATCGGTGTCATCTTATACAAATGATCACTAGCTTTCACTAATTTACCAAGGATTTGCTTTGGGTCATAGGGGTCATATGACCCCACTGATTGCACCTAGCTCCGCCCTGGATAGACCGCAATAAGAAAATGACGATTTTGGTTAACGAGGATCCGTGTACAATTAGGGAGATCTATAATGAATGGATAATAGAATAACTGAAGGCACTTTCAAGATATATAAAGGTAAAACGTATACAAACCCGAGAATCAATAATTGTGAAGAAACCTAGTGATCATAATGAGCTTTGTGCTCTTTCTCGGAATCATATATCAGCTTGATTTTATCAATAATGATCTTCTTAGGATAACGTGACGCACCCGATGGTCCAGTTAGTTGTTATTCCTCTGCTCTGCGTTTGTAAGTAGAATGTTGATTGAAACAATTAATGTCACATTGCCATAGTAGCTTGTAAACTTATCAGTCACCCTTTTTTTTTAAGATTACTTTTTAAAAATGATCTGGCAGTCTATAATTAACTAGCTACTCAACATGATGATTGGTTCTACTCATATCTAGCTAGATACTCAATATGATTCACACATTGCATCTACTGCTTTTTTGTGTTTTTTTAGTTCTCCCATGATTAAAACCATGTCACATTCTGCTCATTTTAAACTAACTAGCACTTTATGCAAGACACATAATATTTAGTTTCTTCATTGAACTTTTAGGGTTGTCTATAGGAGGAACAAAACGTTTAAATTCCTTGTTTGTTGACATCACTATCTGAGTTGCGGATGATTGAAATAATGCTTTGTTTTTGGCTGCATCCAACTATTGTATTTGGCACAGAACTGTTTAACTATTTATTGGTGTTCATTCTTGTTGCCGCTGATTGAAACGATCTGGCTGTTCATATGAAGCACACAATATTTGATATCTTATTTGTCTGAGAGATCTCGCTAGACTATGGGCACAATGGTTGTATTGCTTGTTTGTTAAGGAAATATTTTAGTTGGTCGATGATTAAAACAATGCCACCTTGATGAGTTGAGATCCCATGGTCGTAGGCATCATTGGCTAGTTCATATGATGCACACAACATACTTAATTGCTTATTTCGTTTTATAGGTAAATGCTCATGCTCTATAAGTTATAAGGAGCCCAAATGCTTGTGTGCCATGACTATAATTGGTAGATTTCTGTTTTACGATGATCTTGCTAGTTTATGTGGCACATAATGTTTAGTTGTTTGCTTCATTAAATTCATGTTTCCACACACTAGTTAGGTTATTCTGCGTGAGGCAGTCTGGTTGATTACTCGCTTTGTTTGTTATATCAGAGGCCAATGGTGCTTTCAAATTGTTTGACACCGAACATAGTAGTTTGTTCGCCTGGTATGCTATTGTAACTTCCTTTATTTTAGTTTCAGTCCGCATGCATGAAGGCAGGGGATAACTTCTACATCAAGTGTAGCGGTGGTTGTTCTAGTTTTTTCTGAAAAAAGATATCAATGTGACACTGGTGAATGTTCGCAACGGTACACGACGTCGACTGTTCCAGTTATTCCTGCAGGAAGATATCAATGTGACACTTTGGTTGATTTCTGGCTTTGTTTCTTTATTTATTATGCCAGTGATGCTCTCGAATTTCTTTGAAACTTACATGCCGGTGCATTCGCTTGGTAATTGACGTGGGTATACCCTTCGGGTACCCACCATTGATATAACTACTACCGTCTAGCCGAAGGCCCACCCGGTGGCCCACTAAATCCACCAACTCTGTAACCTACTCGGACACAGGCACCCGAGACCCAACCTCCTATATAAAGGCTGGGAGGGGCCGCCGAGCGGGGACACCTCTAGAACAGATCTAATCTGCACACACCATTGCCATTGCGGCCACCTTGTAACCTCACATAAATACAAATCGGACAAGAAGGAGTAGGGTGTTACCCTCCGAGGGCCTGATACCACTAGCGCACGCATTTTCCTCTCCTCGAATCACTAGTACCATCATCGATGGGTATTGTCGTGGTAACCCCACGTCACTATTCTGTTGTAACTTCTTTGCTCATAGTTTCAGGCTGCAAATATAGCTATGAAGACAGAAATAAGGACCCTTACATCAAGTAGATTGCTTCACATAGCAACATACAAATTGCTTCACAGAACAATAGTGACACTCACTCACAGAGCAGTAGTGACACTGACACATTCTCTCATTGGTTCTTAACGTCCAATGTTCTAGTTATTACGCCAGAAACAGATGTTGTCCTGCATTCCAAGATGCAGACGATATGATTGGACAGGAAATAGAAGCAATAATAACCACCACGCCCCAAGAGATAGAGAAATTGAAGATAGGCAAGCTCTCATGGTAACTCAGTTGTTACCTGTTTGGCCATGCAATCTTCATAAAGAGCTTTCTGTAACACTTGTTCATGTACCATTTGTCGGTGTTCTGAGAAAATTCCCATTGGTCGGTGTTTTCTAATAATTTTCAAAAGTCTTCATTTGATATAATATTTGATTTGTTTATCTTGATCATTTGTGCGTCACTGTAATTCTTGTATTATTTTATGTCTGAGATAATGTCTTGTTCGGTATTTAGTTGGCTGAAATGTATCGTGGCTTAATTTGGCAATGCGTACATTATAGGCCTATTGTTCCGACAAAAACCCAATGGGACGAGCAGAACTGTAGTACCGGGCCTGGCCTCTTAACATGACACATCGTCCCAATTATGGACGGGCCGATCAAATAAACCTAATACACCACCCCACGCAACCTTACTGGACTAGCCCAGTAACCTTGACAGGCTAGCAACGTGATCCTAAAGTGCGAACCCGGCTAAACCAAAAAGGCCGGCCCATTTAATGCTAACATGATGGCACCTTTATATTAGTTGGCCAGCCCAGTACCCTTAGTAGGCCGACTCATTCAACTTTAGCGGGCTAGCCCGTTATCCGTAACAGGTCGGCCCATTCATATTTAACGGAACGACCCACCTACCCAAGCAGGCCGGCCTACCTAACCCTAGCAAGTCGGTCCACCTATCCAGACAGGCCAGCCCACCTATCCTAGCAGGCCGGCCCATTTAACATAGCTGGCCAGCCCACCTACCCAAATAGGCCGCCCACTAACCCTAACAGGCCGACCCACTAACCCTAGAAGGCCAGCCTGCTTAACCTTAACATGTCGGCCCACCTAAGTTAACGGTTTGGCCCACCTAAGTATTACAAGCCGGCCCACCTAAGTTGAAAAACGTTTTATTAGGTGGTGGTTACTATTAACGATTATGTTTCAATAGAATCTAAATGTTTTCAACTTATGTTGAACCCTATAGGGTTTCCCATCTTAACAGGGAATGGGGGCAGCCACCCATCTAAAGAATTGCATAATAACTCGCAAAAACATTTTTATCACCAAAAAAATAAAGAATCTTGCTAACAATTCAATTTGTGCTATGGAAGTTTCTACATGTATGCTTCCTACGCATATATTAAAATGTATATTTGATTTTCGACCATATGATTTGGCGATTATTATCATAAATATGTACAATATATACAGTTCATACAACTGCAAAAAATAATTCACTAATTGAGAAAATAATGTAGAAAAATAGTTTCTAAATATTGCACAATAAAAGTTTATTTTTCATGGATAAAAATTACAAATGTATAAGAAACAAGACATTAACTAATTCAACAACTTTGTTATGTGGGTAATTATGTCCAATAATTAATACAAAGATATAATCAATAAGATAATAGCACGTTATAACAAGTTTGAAGTGTATTTTTTTAGTATAACAAATATAATTAAGACAGCGCGCTGAGAAAAGAAAGAATGGAAAGTAGTTGCCGCCGCCGCCGAGTAGGATTCGTTCGTGCCTCGGGTGGCAGGACTGGGTTTGGGTCAGACGATTGTCTATCGGTTGTAAGTCGGGACTCACCTGTCGGTGAGGCAGAGACGAGCAATAGACCCGGCCCCGACCCGCTGCCCACCACCGCTCGTCTCGTTGCGGAAAACAAAACTGTCGGCCCAAACCAAGCCTTTAGTCTTTAGGCCCATCGATTGTTTTTCTTTTCCCCCATAAATTTCCACCCTCCCTCTGAATCCTGAACTCACACCCGCAACTTGTTCGACAATATTTCAGTCATACTTTTTTTTTTTTTTTTTTCTGAACAATATAAGTTTCTGAACTAAATGCATCGTGAGTGTTATCGAAAAGAATTTATTTTATGAAAATATCAAAGTGAAACTGTAAGACAGCCCTTTTGGCAAGAATGAAACCTGAAGGTTGAGTACATTGTTCGGAAAAGAAACAAGGAGGTGAAGAACCGAAGATACAGAGAGAAATAACAAGGCTTGCTCCTAGTGCATGACATGGAAAAAATATAATCCTTGTGTGCCTGAAACAAGATATGCTCTTTTTACGTGACGCTACATATTACATAGAAGAAAATATAACCCATGTGCCTAAGAGCTGCATTCTGTAGGTAGCAGTTAGAACGGCGACCGCAATGGCATCAGATAACCATTGTGCCGGAAAGGTCGTTGCACTTGTTCAGTCCCTTTCTTCAGGTCCCATGTATGATGGTAAAACTGCCCAAACAAACTCAGCATGTCCTCTTCGATAATTTGCCAGAGTCTTGACAGAAACCGGAACCAACATCATCAGGACCTGGGGTATTGTCCGTAGGAACGTTTTATTTGCCTCAAAAAATTCAGTTTCAAAAATGGTCCCATGGGTGTCTCAAGTTGATGCCTGTTCAGGTATAGCTGCAAAAATTGAACATCCGAGGACGAGGAAGGACAGAATAAGCTTGTTGGCATTTAACAGCAAGCTGCTTGGTTGCAACTTTGTATACTTAGTAGTAACGTTTCTTCTCAAGTGATCTCAAAAAAAAAATCTTCTCAAGCATCTGAGCTTACCACATATCGTTGCAGTCGCACATTTTGAAGGTGCAGTTGAGTTCAGGCGTCATGAACAAGTTCTCGAAACCCTGCTCTGGTTTTCTAGTTATTGTCATACTTGAACAATATCAGGTTTCTTGTTAAGCGTTCTTGCTTAATATCTGTGTTTTTTTTAATATTTTCTGCAACACACCAAAGAACTATGGCATATTTTAGGGCTAACATTTGAAACCAAATATAAACGAAGCATTTTAAGCCACACTGAATGTTAGTTGTAATAAAAAGTTAGCTAAGTCAAATAAATGTTGATGAATTGATATCTTAAAATACATCTCAAAGTCATATTATTGCAAGTGAAGTGCAAGGAAAGTGTTGAAACCATATAACAGAATATATTACTCCCTCCGGTCCACTTTAAGTGTCGTAAAAAGACTAGTATGGTAGTACAAAATCTATACATAGCCACGACACTAATTCTGGACTGGAGTAGTATATTAGTTTTGTAACTTTGTGCTTCATCTAACTAACATAATGCAACAGCTTCACTTCATGTTCTTTTTTCTCTATGTAAAACTAAGGTTTTAATTCCTTTTTAAAGCAAGTACAGAATGGCAAAAGGTTGGTTTAAATACTTTGGTATAAACAGATCGTTGATCAAAACTTATAGGAGGCATTTAGCATATAGTAACAAGTTACCAATCTTATCAAGAACTTTGTTCACTATGGTAAAGGAGACTTAACTGGCACATGGCGACGTCCCCTCCCTTCTCAATGAAGCTGAACAAACATACCCCGTGCCCTGCCTTCTCAATGAAGCTGAACAACCATACAACAGAATATGATATTATTATTTTTAGCTATCTGCTTCATCTACTTAACATAATGCAACAGATTCACTTCAGTTCCAATGGCCAGATCAACAGCAGCAAAAGTGCAAAACCCAATAGCTTAACTCTTTAAAACACCCCGCAGCTGCACCTCTTCTGTGGACAGACCTCTTTCCTCTTGGGCTAAATCTTAACTGAAGATTTTATTTCTTCCTGCCAAGCGAGCTGAACCATAGCATCAAAACCACCATTGTATGCATTTTGGAAATAAAACATGTGAACAGCATTTTGGAAACAGAACATTTTAACAATGTGGCCCATAATTGCCATGGAACATGCATAAAAAGTGGTATTTGTTTGGGTGCAGAACAACATAAGAGAGAATAAAAGGAGACAACCCTTTTCTTCATTGTATGCAGGAGATCAAAGTACAAGTAGAAGACAATCCGTAAATAGGAAACCTGATTCACGTTCATTACATAGTTCCGAACAGAAACACGAATAAAAGGAAGATACAGGAAAAGGTAAAAAGGCCTATCTTTGCATGACGCCTCAGATTACAGGGGAGAAAAGATGACCCTTGTGCCTGAAAGGTACATTCTGTAGGTAGCAACCAGAACGGCGACCGGGATGGCGTCTGATAAAAGGTCGTTGCACTTGTTCAGTCCTTTTCTTCAGGTCGATGACATGCAGAAAGCTCTCTTCGATGGCCATGTGATTCAGAAAATATATGCAGTTGCCTTGCAGACCACCATTGCGTTCACCAGCCGAGCACGAGGCCCCAAAACAAGACTTCCCAATCCTGTCCCCACCGAGAAGGAAGACTCTATCAGCACCGATCTCGTCCACCTCGCACCATGCTTGCTTCGAGAAGTCCATCTTGTAGACGGCATGCTTGGCAATCTTGTGCACATTGTGGCCATCGAAGAAGATGACGACGTGGAAGAGCTCGCCAAGGGACTCAACAAAGTACATTGAAGCCATCGGCATGGTCAGCGGCAGGTCGACCATGTCAACCTCTATAGTGTCAATTGTTGGTCCCTCCTTTCCATTATTAAACTCAATAACCCCCAACTCATATGCTGTTAATTCAAAATAAATCTTGCCACCGACAGCTGCGATGCTGTGGGACATGGCTATGTTCTTCATCCTGGGAATCTTGCCCTGGATGAACATGGTGGGTTCATAGCTGAGTTCATAGCTGTACTTGTCCCAGTGGGTGGCCCCAATCTTGCAGAACCACATCTCACAGTCATCGAGATCAAAGACCACAACAGAGCAGCAGCCTGAAGCCGCATCTGGCCTGTCGGAGAGCAAGCACTTGCAGTGTTGTGGGAACCCCTGCTCCTTGGGTGGCAGAAGGATCCTCTCGCCGTCCTGAGGCCGCCATAGGAAGGTCTGGTAGGAGGCCGGGTCGAGAGCGAGAACCCAGCCCTGTGGCGTCTCGAAGCAGCGGTAGTGTCGCAGCTCGTCGACGGCTAGGGTGCTCAGGGCTTGGCTGGAGATGCTGTATTGCGTCTGCGAGCCATCGGTTCCAAGATCGTGCACAAGCACCGGCAACGGCGACAGCGGGACGCCTGCAGGTTCATCCACAGACTCCATCTCTATCGCCGGACAGCTAGAGCCTAGAAGATTTTCTGAACCCTGTTCCTGATCAAACTGTGTGTTCGTTGTTCTTCCCTGATTGAGGTGGCTTGTGTTTGATGCACCAGGTGCCTAGCCCGCCTTATATAGGCTTCAGGCTGCGCTAGCCAAGTCGAGTCGGAGATTGAACACCTCTTGGTCCCGGAATCGGACTGCTGCTCTGCGACGAGAAAGGGACGGAAACAAAGGTAAAAAAGAAGGTTGGATCTTGGGGGATAATGAACTGGTGTCCGACGGGAATTCGTACCTCGTGTTCGTCTTCTCGGATGCGGACTAGTTTGCCTGCGGCGGGGCGGGGTCGATGGATTTGGTTCTGGACTCCGGCGGCGGCTGGCACTCCGTGTGAGGAGCAAAGGGACGGAGCTAAGTTTTTTTTTTCGAGAGAGAATGGAGCTCAATTATTTACCAAACCAAAATGGACTATGTAGTACTCGGCCGGTTGGCCCGTATAGCTCCCCACCGCAAAAACTATTTACGTATGGCAAATCGCAAGCAGCCGAGCACTATATATCGCTCCCCCGCAGCAGCATCGCCATGGGCTGGCCCATTTTGACTATCTTGTTCATTCTCATTTTTCTTCTTTTTTTCCGTTTCTTTTTCCGGTTTTGTTTCTTGGCAAGTGCTAATCGTCAGTAGGCTGCAGCATCGCAGCCACCTTCTGCATCGTCCGATCCATTTAATTGACTCGAGATCCCGTGCGTACGACCAATGTAACAAAAACGTTTCGTGTGTAGCATTTGTTTCTATGCATGTAACATCACATGTAACAACATATTTCAGAAAATGTTGCATCCGATCAATAAAGCAAAATAAAAATTTGTTTTGCACGTGTAGCACGGTGTGTAGCAAAAAAATCCAGATTTAAAAACTTGCACTCTAAACACACCCATGTAGAAAAAAAACAACAAACTATGCAACAAATCCCCATTTGTTGTAGCAAAACGTCAATAAAGCTTCAACTTTGTAAAAATCATTGTAGCACTTTGCTCCTTCTTACACAACAAAGGCTATTTATTTTTCAAAAATCTGAACTTTAAAATTTGAATATTTTTTAAAAAAAGAACATTTTTTATAAATCTGAAGATTTTTTAAATTTGGACCTTTTAAAACTCTGAACATTTTTTTAATCTAATTTTTTTAGAAAGAATGAATTTTTTTAAAAGCTGGACCATTTTAAAAAATAAACAGTTTTCAAAATATTAACCATTTAAAAAATGAACATTTTTAAATTTGTATATTTTAAAATTTGAACATTTTCCATAATACTAACCATATATAATCTGAACCATTTTTAAAATATCAACATTTTCCAAAATATAATTTATAAAAATGGATAGTTAAAAATCTGAACTATTTAAAAAAATCCTGTCTTCGAACATTTATTCATATATTTATCCAAAAGCGAAACAAAATCAACAACAAAAGAAAAACATAAAAAGGAAAAAAAATTGGGCTGGCACATGTGGGGGAGCATGACGGCCATCTCGCACACGGGGAAGTCCAGCGTAGCGCTCTCTCCGACCGATGCATAAACGAACCCTTACCTACGAAATTTCTATATACCCCCGTTAGCGACACGGGGGCGTCATGTCGCTAACAGGAGCGACATACTGGGAGTGTTGGACAGGCCATAGTGGCATTTTTAGTTTGTCTTTTTTTCTTTTATGTTTTTTCCTTTTTTGTTTTTCTTGTCATTCATTTTTCTATTTTTGAAAATTGTTCAGATTTTCAAATGTTTCAGATAAAAAATGTGTTCAGGATCTGGAAATGTTTAGTTTCAAATAATTGTTCAAATTCAAAAAACGCATAGATTTTTAAAAAATAGATTTTATTTTTTGGATTTTGAAAATGTTTAGATCTAAAAAATCAGATTCAAAAATGTCATATTTTGAAAGTACTTCAAATTTTAAAATGGTTAATATTTAGAAACATTCAGATTTAAAAAAATGAATCTGAAAATGTTCAGATTTGAAATTTCTTCCAATTTTTAAAAGTTTTGATTTTTAAAACATATTCAGACTTTTAAAATATATTCAGACTTTAAGAATGCAAAAAAAAAAAATAAAAAAGTTTCTGAAAAACAAAAATCGTACTCCCTCTGTTTTTAATATAAGACGTTTTAGCCTTTGTCCACATTCACATGTATATAAATGTATCTAGACATGTTTTAGTATACATGTTCACTCATTTTAGTATGCATCTAGACAAAATGTGAAACATCTAAAACATGTTATATTTTAAAACAGAGGGAGTACCTGTTAATGTGGCTTAGGCGCCGCTAAGGAGGAGTGTATAGCACCTTACTTACCTGGTCTAACTCTCGCCTCTCTTCTCCGCAGCGAGGGAGGCCCAGTATTGCCTCGGACCTGGGGGCAGTGGAGCCTCACCACCTCTGGCTGCCTGTGGGCCCACGAAGCAGGACCGCCAGGTTGACCATGCTTTGTCGCCACGTCATCGTTCGGGGCGTGTGGACAGCCTTTGGCGCCACAGAAGCTGCCAAAGAAGAGGGAAATCTATTTTAACTCGTAGGTGTAGATGCACCCACTATTTAAAAGTCGTAATTTAAAATGTCAAACAAAAATTAAACTAAAACTTCATCTACACACAAAAAGTTGCGTTGTTGCGGGCTATGTAAAACAGACAAATTCTGTTTCTGCAAAATGATTTTTCAGGAGACATCTTTGTCTTTTTTATATAGGCCATAAAAAATGTATTTTTTTGCAAAACTTCTTGTGCAGATATACAATGTCCGGATGTAAAGCCAATTTTTTTTTTGAAATTTTTTACACTCTGAAATGCATTTAAAATACATTTTTCAAAACGGGGCATCAAGACCTATGAGACAAAACATCATGTCCGAACAAAAGAAGGCTTCTTTCTTCTCGCCAGGAATAGAAATATAATAAAACTGAGTAGAGATTTTTAGCTTCCGGTCTCCCCTGCTCTTTTATTTGAAAACAATAAAAATCATATTTCTAAGTTCTTAAAAACAGAAGGAAATCATACATGTTGGTAATGATGTATCCCACAAGACCACAAACATGTATAATCTCAATCTTAAATACTTTATATTCTAGCCTACACAAAAATGATAAATGTGTAGATCTGAGTATATCCAGCTTCTAAGTCTCCAAAATAACAAGATTTTGTCATTTTTTGTATCCCATAATATAAAGAATTTTGTATTGTGATTTTGCATGCTTGTAGTATGCATCATTTGACGACACCCATTTTCTTTTCAGATTGTTTAAAACATTTAAACATAGTTCTTGTCTTTCTTTTTTAATAGAGAGAACAATGGACCTCAAGGCCAAATGAGTTTTTGTATAATGCTAGCGTGATTAGTTTTTAGTGCGATTACTTTAAGAGCATATTCAAACAGGTTGGCCAAATTTGATACTATAGTGCTGGATCGGCAAAAGTACACTGAACCTTTTCATTTCATAGTTTGTTAGAACAGCTCGAGGTTATTATCGGTTCACTAACACTAACAAAACTTCTTCTCAAATTTCAGATACGATTACCCCGTCAAGAGCTTAAATAGTAACATGCAACTAAAGTCCTGATTAACTAAAATAAAACAAACTTTGTCTTTTTTCCTATGCACAAAATTGCAGTTGACTAAAATCTAAATGAATTGGCTGCACAAATACGACTAATGTATAAAACAGAGCTGGAGCTTTAATTAGGTACAAAAAACTTTGGCGGTAGCCTTATCTCCTACTACAATCTTTCATCAAGTTGATTGTGATTAGCACTTGGGGAAGATGCAACAATAGATACTTCCGTAATTCACATCTCCCTATCATGTTGGTCATCTGTCTCAAATAGTAGTGTCTGCTTAGGCCGTTGTACTAAACAGTCCAGGGCAATCACACAAATTATGAACAAGGGACAATAGAAAATAAATTTTTATCTCAAGAAGGACATGACATCTAAAAAACAGTGACAGTGTCTCTCAAGAAAGGCAATTCATCTAGAGAACAATCTCGAGAAGGACACTTCATCTAAAAAACAGTGACAGTGTCTCTCAAGAAGGTCAGTTCATCTAGAGAACAATAGTACTCTACCACATCATCAATTGTACATGAAAACAGTCCACCTCTCTATTTCTAAACAAACAATGGATCAGATCAAATCAATCAATTATCATCGGTAAACAAATTAGGATACATGCTTGCTTGCCTTAGCCTACCAAGAATGGACAGGCTCAATGGATTAAACTGCTTCACAACTTAAGATATACAAATTGGAGAAACCATGGGATAACAAATTGACGGGGAAAAAAAGAAGAAAAAAAGCTAATCGTCGCTAAGATGGCATGTCTTGGAGGATATGGATATTTGCTCCACTCCCTGCAGGCCTTTGCGTCTCGAGGGTAGGTGGGGTCATGGAGACAAAAGAACTGGGGGCACAGAGAAAGGAGGTCATCATGGTCGATGACACCTCAAGCCAGGACAGTACGAAGCAGCATAAAAAAACTCACCTTCAGTCCTTAACAACCACAATTATTAACAACTAAAGAAAGTTGCATACTTGCATGAGCTTCGGACCTGAACAGTAGTGTTAGCATCAGTACCACAGTTAAAAATATCTAAAATTCCGAATAAGTGATATTAGATGCTTTGCAGAATATTTTATGTCATGACACTTGTATTATACCATCAGTGCCAGTTAACAGCAAAGAATGAGTAAATTATCCATCTGGCAAGGTGCTAGTACTTGAAACTATAGTGAAGCAGTTCCACATTCGCGAGATGGCAACTAATTTGGTTTAACAGAAGAGTAGCAAGAACGTATGATGTAAATGAGGATATCGTAGTGCTTTGCTGCTCCAGTACCAAGAACCAAATGGCCCTAATTAGTTTGACCTTGCCTCCTCCGTCTTGCATGGAACCAAATCATAATTCTCTACATTATCTGTAACAAAAATCAATAACCAAATGAATCAATCCACAATCACACAAACAAACTGCCATTTTCTATAAGCCAAATTCAGAAGAGAAGATAAGTTATTGTTGTTGGCAAATTAAGAACAACAACATAAAATGCACAGTACCCATCAACTTTGAAATTCCCCAGAAGGTTGAAGTGGACATTGCAATTGTTAGTATCATCCTCTGCCTGCTTTGGGCCAATGCTAAGATCTGCATAACAATTTAATAGAAAAAAGGGCAAACATTAGATTAATTAATTCGTCCATGAACTCAAGGATATTAACTTTTGATTTCTAAAGTAAGTATCAGATTGACAATCATTAAGACTGAATGGATTCTTCTTTCTTTGTTGGTTTGCAAACGATACTAAATCAGTCCAACAAAATTAGAGCAGGGGGGTGAGTGCAAATTTATAAGTAAATACAAACGTTGCGACATTATAGGTTCAAGCATAACCTCAAACATTTGGCGGGCCGGTGGCTAGCTGTACTACAGCCGGGGCAGCGGTCAAGACCTCAGGAATGTCGGGGCGACATAATCCGACAGTATCAAGGTTATGTGCTCCATTGAGGCTATGTGCTCGCAAGCAGGGGCGAGACTTCAAGCTGGGGCGTGGAAAACGCGGTGCGGGAGGCGGACATGACGAGGATAAGGATATCACGAAGGTGCAGAGAGAGGTAAAGAAATTTTGGTGCGTCGGGGGAGGTGGAGGTGCTGCGTGCGGAGGGAAGAACTGGGCGAATCAGGAAGGGAGTCACTGGCCTGCCTGCCAGCGGGGCTGGAGCCGGCAGCGTGGAGGTAGAACACATGAGAGACCGAGAGAGGGAAAGACGAAAGGGATGGGGCGAGGTATGGGTGTGGTATTGCTGTTGGACTGGATTACAGCAGAGAGCTTCCTATTCCTATTTTTTGGCGAACTGTCTTGCTAACCTTTGCATATTGTTGCTGTTGTAGAGAGTGTACAAGGAAGTTGCACCATCAAGAAACTGGAAGCGTCGAGAGCGACTCAAAAAATCTGCCAGCACCGGACAAGCCCTGCGAGGCCTCTCAATGCAGCATTTCTTTCCAGTTAGAGTTTCTAGTTCTACCAATACGTACGGAGCGAGAGCCAAAAAGCACACAAATCATGGGCGCTTCCAAATACTTCCTGTATTCCCTTATTTAACAAATGAAAACAATGAACGTGCATAAATTTATTTTATGAATTATATGGCAGCAATACTAGGGATCTGGGCTTTTGGAGGTCCACGCGTGGTGGTTGGCCTCCAAGGAACCAGCAACAATTAATGAACTGATTGGTTGTGCGCAATGCCTTTAGTAAATCATCTAGTGACAAGGTTCACATGGTGATCAACTTTTCTGATGGCGATGTTCTGCAGGGATCAGTGCTCTAAGTAAACGCAGCAGAAAGGAAAGAAACTAAGTTTGCTTGCTCAAGGCATCCATGACTATGAAGGACCGATGGTTATTGGTTCGACGGCCATATGTAGTACATTAGTTGGTTTCTTAATCAGTGACAGCGGGTCGACGGTGCTAACAAAATAATATCGGTTCCTCTTGTTTCTTTGTGCCGATACGTGTAAAACATTCGCTAATTATTGCATCAGTGGTAGTGTGGCACTCGCCACACCTTAATCCAGAGATGAGACACTATCATGTGACTCTATCTCGCCAACCAGTCAGAAGGCATCCAACACAACGGTGTTATCTATAAACTGGATTTCTGAGATACAAGCTGACCTTAAATGTTGAGTTTTGCCAAACAAGACGACTTTAAATGTTAAAGGAAAAATATTTGGAGATTGTTCTAGAAAAATGTGTGGAATTTCACGAAATTTTAATCTCTTCTTTTTTACAGAACAAGGCAGAGCACTGCATTCAGAGTAGAGCATGTTTAATACCTTGCATCTTAACTGAAAATCCAAAAATACAGCATGTTTACTTATTCATTCTTATTAAAAAAATACTAAATAGTCGAGAAAATAAAACTCTGCAAAAACACATCTTAGTTTTAAGCTTTAGCATAAACTTTTGAAAAAAAAAATCGCATAAGGGTCATTAGCAGTGGAGTCTTTGTTTCACATCTCTGGTTCCTTTGGTCACCTTCAACATATAATTTCCGAGGGCCTCAGTTCCGTCTCGCCTTTCCCCTCTCTGCTACAGTACACAGCGGCGAAAAGGAGGCGATCTTGAGTTCCGCCGGCGGATCCGATGGTTCCCTCCGCCTCTGGCGCCGTTGCGGCGTCGTGAGGTGGGGGGAACTGCTGGATCTCGCCGCGCGGCAGTAGTTAGGCGTAGTTTAGGTCCTGCTCCGCCGGCGATGGTGGCGGTTGCGGAGAATAAGGTAGGCTGCGCCGGTGAATCTGCCGCTTCTCTTCGTCTCCAGCGCTGTCTTGGCGTGGCGGGATGGACAGAAGCACTGGATCTTCTCCGTGCGTGTAGTTTAGTACTTGGTGTTCTTGTTTTGGTTGGATCTACCGGCGGCATCGGATCTGTGTCGGTGGCGGCGGTGGTGATGTTTTTGTCCTCCTCCCTTCTCTGGCTTGGCGAGTCTTTCGCCGGAGTGGTGGTGGAGTCAGCTTACTCCTTGCAGGGGGCCGATTTGGCGTCGTCGGTTGCTCTGCGCGATGGAGTCCTTTACCTGCAGGTCTGGCGTTGCTGCGTCGCCTTCTTCCCCAGGGGCGGTTCGGGACCTGCGAGGTGCTGTGATGGGGTCGACCGTGTTTCCCCCTTCTGGCCTCCGTCTCGCGGCGGAGCTGGTTGAGTGCTGGTGTTGAAGGTGCTGCTGATCTGAGCCATGGCGTTCGAGTTGACGGAGCAAGGTGGAGGCTCTTCGGAGTTCGAGGTTCGGCGACTTCCCGTCCGCAGGGGGGCGCCTCCGATCCAAGGTTCAAGGGAGGTGCAGCGGCGGCGCGCCGTCGGCACGTCTTGCTTGTCGTTGACGTTGACGAGTTCCAGAAGGACCAATTTGTATTTTCTTTCTTTGTTCTAGAGCTTTCTGTAAGAACTATGGTTTTAATATAAGGCAGCACTTTCTCTCGCAAAAAAAAAAAAAACATATAATTTCCGAAACAAAAATATAAACGCATGTATGATTAGCAATAGGATTGAAAAGGCAAAACTCTCTCTCTAAGTTGAGTTCTTTTTTTGGTGAGGGTTCTCTAAGTGGAGTTCAGAATAGCATGTTACTCTATCTGTACGAGTGCAGATTCAATGACCTTATGCAATAGTACTTTCTCAAGTAAATGTCCATCATGTGCAAAGTAGAAATGGAGATGGAAGAGACATAAAATATAGTAAACATGAACAAACATGAAGGGGGCCTTATCTCATATGGCTTCCCATAAGGAGGTGCCTGAAGACCAAGGTCATCCATAATTGAAAAAAAAGGAGTGGAAAAGCAAGTCTTTCAAATCCCTGACTACTGTACAAGCTTCCAGTGATAGCACTCCATGTTTCATCCTGCAGTTTTGAGATAGTATATCACATTAGCATGTATAAAAAAATATACTACAAAGCAATGAACAGATGGCTTTTCTTTACCTTCCCCAACTGCATCCAAAATGGGCATTATTGGTCCTAGAAAGCCATATATTAATACAAAAAAAGTGTTTCCCAGGATGCCAACTACCAACGATAAGATCAATATTATAGTTTAAGTAGATTTTGCTGAGCTTCTGCTTTGTGCTTTAGAGTTTCTGGATTCCGCTTCATTAAACATGTGAAAATTTGAATAATCCAAGGCAAAGCTCACAGTTTTAAGACTGTTCGTACTACATTGGATGGATGAATCTGCCATGTCGAACAAAGGGGTATTCACAAGAACTCAGCGTTTTTCATCAGTATACATTCCTCGCCATTGTATTTAAATCGTCACAAACTTCAGACTCTTTGGCTTTTAGATCATCCCAACAATCAGTAGGTTGCGTTGCATCAACCAATGCAAAGAGATCATTTCCACAGTTCTCCATGGTAATAAAACCTTGGCCACCCTCTCCTGTGCCAGAACAATAAACTATCACTCAGTACCCGAACAATCTGAATGGGTAATTGATTGTGAGACCAACCAGAAAGCAGTTAATACAAAACTACAATAAAACAAAAGCAAAACACAAGGTGCGAACTATGGAGGCTACAACTGGTCCAAAAGCATCGAAAACCTCCTTTGCTAGAAAGTTTGCAAATGCAATTTCTGGTTCAACCATCCAAAACTCTGCCAAATATCTTGACGTATGTGAGTTCTCTGCCCGGAATATCAGCCCAAATGTTAGCCTGAAACAGTCAGGAAGGCTTGGCGCTTGAAGAAGTCAGTCTCGAATGCAATTGTCCCATCATCCTTGTGCGGAATTCCAGGTCTCGACGGAAGCGAACGGGCAGGTAGGGGCGTGGAAGCAATCCTCACCGGCATGGCCTTTGGGAACCTCACCTAATTCTCCATGTCAGCTCATGCTCCCAATGACACCTAAACCAATCCTATTGGGCATAGCCATTTGGAACCTCACCGACTTTTTCACAGCATCCACTTCAGCTAAGATAGATGACATGGTAAGCAGGCAGAGCCCACCAGCACTGTCCTCTCCCAGCTAAGGCATCACCCTGTTTTCAATCACATCATCACAATGAGGTCCAGAAAAGTTTCTAGATTCAGTGTAAAGGATAAATCAGTGTTGATGGGCATTTCTCATTACAAGACAGCATCCTCAGCTTCATATTTTCCAGATCAACGGAGAGCACAGCAGAGAATCCCCATTGCGCAAGAACACGACACCGGCTCATGCTCCCAATGACATCCAAACCAATCATCCGCGGCATCACCATTTGGAACCTCACCGACTTCTTCACAACGTCCACTTCAGCTGACATACATGGGATTTGGTGTTGAGGTCGAAGTAATATTCGGTGTTCTTTGAAGCTGACGTATGTTTCAAAGCACTCAACTTGTCCTGCTTGTTCTTCATTTTCCAGACCTACAAATCAATAATTAAGTATACCCTCTAATCTCAATTGGGAAATCAGAAAAAGAAGAAGATTGAAGCACTCTGCCTGCACTCGCGGACTGAAATTGCTGCTGCAGCAGCAGCAGTGCCACCGTTCTTGCTGCCGGAACACCGAGTTCCGGAGCTCAGTGTGGCGGCCTGGCAGGGGGATCAGGGGCGGAGAACGTGCTGGAGCGACGGAAGCGAACGGGCGGGTAGGGGCGTGGCGTACAGGAGGGGTGGCGGCGGCGGAGGAAGAAGACGCGGCACGGCGCCGGATTTCGCCGGCGGGATGGGAGGGTTTGCTCGTGATGGGGGTTCGGTCGGTCGGTCGGTCGGTCGGGTCAGAGTTTTAAGTCGTAACACTCTGGACTCCACCTGTCGGTGAGGGAGCCGGACCTGGCCCCGGCCCGCCGCCCGCCACCGCTGGTGCTGGTCTCGTCGCCGTCATCGGGCAGAGATGAGAGCAGCCTTCTGTCGGCCCAAGCCTTTAGAGTTTAGGCCCATCCGTCCATGGACAGTTTTCAGGACAGTTTTCATGGACAGTTTTCCTTTCGCCCATATATTTATTTCCCCCCTGAATTCCTCTGAACTCACACCAAGCTGTTCGACAGTCGACACCGCTCCCTGCCTTGCTCTCCCAGCGCCCACGCACGCACACACCGGCACGTCCCCCGCCATGGACCTGCTATCCCTCCTCCGACTCGTCTCCGGGAGCGACCTGCTCGCCCTCCTCCGCCTCGTCTGGCGCTGGGCGCGTCCAGCCCAGCACCCACGGCCACGGGCCGCCACCGTCTCGGACCTCCATGCCGGCTCTGCTCCGACCTCCGCCTCCGGCTCCCTCTACGTCTCCCCCGCTGCCTCCTCGACGGCGGCCTACAAGAACATCCCCGACGCTGCCTCCTCGCCGACGGCCGTCTCCAAGAACGCCGACGCCAAGAACCGCGACGCCACCTCCTCCTCCCTCGCCGACGCCACCAACGCCAAGAACCGCGGCAAGATCGTCGACGCCGCCTCCTCCTCCCTCTTCGACCCCAAGAACTGCGGCAAGATCACCGACGCCACCAACCACAAGAACCGCGGCATGATCGCCGACGCCTCCTCCTCCCTCGCCGCCGTCCCCCGCTCCACCTTCCGCCCCTTCATGGCGGCCTGCGCCGCCGCCCGTGCGTCTCGCGGGGCATCGACGACGGCCGTCCTCTTCAACGTGTATTGCCGTCGTTGCGGCTGGGAGAGCCGGGCTTCCATGGACGTCTTGGCCAAGCACGCCAACCGCTGCCGCCACCGCAGCTTCGACATGGAGCAGGAGCTGCGGGAGGCAAGGGCAGCGAAGAAGGCCGGAGCACGGGCAGCGGCGGCGCGTTCCAAGAGAAGGTGGTGATCGTTCCACGAGATCGGGCGCTTACTTTCTTCTCTTCGAGACGAAATCATCGTGAATCCTTAGTTCTGTCGTACGTACTTGGTTTTTAGTTTCTGAACTATTTTAGTTTCTCAAGTATCGTCACTTGAACAGTCGTGGTGTCAACTTCTTTAGATTGTTAGGAAATTTTATCTACAGCAGTCATGATGTTACCAATCTTTGAAACAAACAAGCCAGGCTGCTTCTTGTTACTTCTGTGATCAAATTGCAGTCCACTCTTGATCAAATTGCAGTCCACTCATGATGTTACCAATCTTTGAAACAAATTGCAGTTCAAAAGAACACATTTGTTTAGCAATCGTGTATGGTTTTTTCTTTTTAGAGTTTACTACCAACTCCCTCTGCTTAAACGCAGCAAAGCAGATACACCAATGGTAGCAGAATGTTTATAGGGACTTCTGATAAAATATGTGACAATAGATGCAATTCTAACAAGTTCTGGACGCATCACGTCAAAGAAATCACAAATACAACCACTAAACATTTCACTGCCAATGTTTATGTTTCAAGAGTTGAAAACTCATCCTCAGCGCCATTTGATGTTAAGGTACAATCACTGACCCTAGACATTTGACTGCTAAATAGAGGTGTCCATGATCCTTCAAAATGTCAAAAAGCACTCCTACAGCACTTTTCCCGATAGTTAGCCTTGAATCAGTTGTCAATCTGGCTAAACCTGTAAGGAGAGGAACTAGAAGGAAACAGAATCATTCTTGTTCAGAGTGGCATTTCCATCTACTATGTCTGAATTGCTAGGACTATCATGTAAAACAAATCCTTCCTCAACAAGTTTAACAACACAGAATCGGAGAAATGCAATAGCATTGAGACTGGCCTCACTATTAAATCGGCTACTTGTAAATACAATAAGACAATGGACACAATCAGTAAATGTTGTGGCATCAGTCTCAGTTATGTATCTAAAGTAGTCATGTACAATTCTTTCCAAGAAATTTGTTCAGTATGGTTCAAGAACGACTAGGGCCACATGGTTGTTCAGCAGGGATAGGCATTTTTCCTTCAGAGATAACTGGGAAACCTAGCTCCTGTACTCTGCTGCAGCTCGGGTACAATGGAAAAGACTGATTCTGGCGCTTTGCGTTATTTCATTCGAGATAAATGGAACAGGGGGAACCCCTATTTTCTAAAAAACAATCTGAGAGGAAAAGGAGACTTAACTGTAAAATAGACACAAGAAAGTCCTCTTGCCATACATCTCGGCAGTGGAAAAAAGAATAGGCTTCTCCCTTGATTTTATTACTCGTGGCAGGAGACTGACGCTTACCAAATCGGTACGGTCAGCCGCTACCTACATTCCTCATGTCTTGTATCCAGCAGCCACAATGGGTAACTGATGAGTTGATTAGAAAGGCTTTCTTCTGGAAAGGTAAAACCACAGCGAATGGTAGTGACTTTTTGGTAGCCTGGGGTTATGTTTGCAGAAATGTTGATGAAGGTGGTCTGGGAATTAAAAGCTTGAGGATCCAAAACGAATGTCTGCTGACCAAATTTGTTCACCGACTCCTAACTGAACCCAACTCACCATGCGCTAGATGGGTGATAAGCTCACACTTAATGGGTAAGGATTTTTGGAAAGATCTTCCACCAAACTAGAGCTTGGAAACAGATAAATGGGCTCATTGACACGTAAAGTTACAGAGATGCAACTTGTGTGCAGCTTGGGGAAGGTGTAAACATGTCCTTATGGAAGGCTAAATGGACAACAAATGGATCTTACTGTTTTTGATTTCCTGCGCTGTTCTCCCATGTTGTCAGGCCCAACATTTCAGTTGCAGACTGTTGGAAAGATGGGGACTGGGTTATACCACTGAATCATATTATTTCAGACCAAGCTGAATGTGAAAAGGAGGTTCTGATCTCGTTTCTCAGAACCTGCACTCTCCACGGCTCTGACAAGGATACGAGGGGGTGGAGGATAGACAGTTCAGACACCTTCTCGGTGAGTAATCTTTACAAGATCATGAACTGTGGAGGGATTACGAATGTAAGTGCAGGTACAATTTGGAAGTATGCGGCGCCAAAAAAGGAAAACTGTTTGCCTGGTGAAAAACAACTTACTAGTGAATAGAAAGAAGTAGAAACTGCTCCGCATGCCGTCCCTTCCTCAAGCAAACAACGCGAGACTTAGTTAACGAAACAGGAACTCCATCCCTTGACACTAATTTTTGATACGGAAGTAGAATCGGAAAATAGTATTCAATATTGAGAAAATGTTGCGTAACTGCCCTTGCCTCAAGGTCTTGAGAAATGCTGATCAAGGGCATGAATGCATGATCAAGGTGCGAACTGTTCTGTTCCAGCAGAAAATTGTTGATGGTGAGATGCGTCCCTTTGGTTGCAAAACGAGAGAGACAATGGAGCATTTTGCTACTGACTGTGGAAGAACATCCCACATTCTATCTTTGCTAGGAATTAGCCTAAACAGGATGGCAGATCTTGCAAATATCTATGATGAAGCTAGGGACATATGCCAGGTCCAGAAAAGGGGTGCCTGGGACCTGGTGATAACTGCATCGCTCTGGAGCATCTGGTTGTCAAGATAGACCAGAGAATGAAAATTGCATTCTTGAACAAAGCCGAGAGATCAGAGACACTCTCTTCAGATATTAGTAGCCGTTGTCCTTCATTGACAAAACTAAGTTTGCTTCGACTAGCCCCGCATTGGCCGTTAATGCCCGTAAGTGTGCAGGAACGGTTCTTGGAACTTGAACATCTCATAAAGGTACAATGGCGTCCAATAGCTTCGCTAAATCATGTGTTTAGCTTGTCATCGCAACTCTCTACCTCATAGCTTAAGCAATTTTCCAGGATTAATGATCATTCTGAATCCGAATCTACCAGTAAACTTGAAAGAATGTAACGAAATAAAAGATGCAACCTAAATAACCCAAGACTATGGATGGATCCGAGCAGACCTTTGGAAAGGCTTGCTCCTCCCCGTCGACAGCAGAACTAGCAGTCTCTACAACGCTTCTGTCAAATTTGATTTGGGTGATGGCAATTTGATCAAGTTTTGGCGTTTTGAACCCAACCGACTTCTCTACAAGCGTCCATGTCAGCTCACCACTGCCATGCTTCCAACCACCGCAAACCTCGATGCAGAAGCCGCACATGGCGACGTCCCCTCCCTTCTCAATGAAGCTGAACAACCATACCCCGTCCCATCCCTTCTCAATGAAGCTGAATAACCATACAACAAAATATGATATTTTTTTTAGCTTTGTGTTTCATCTACTTAACATAATGCAACAGATTCACTTCAGTTCCAATGGCCGAATCAACATCAACGAAATCCAATAGCTTACTCTTTAAAACAAACCGCAGTTGCACCTCTTCTGTGGAGAGGTCTCTTTCCCCTTGGGCTAAATCTAAACTGAAGATTTGATTTCTTTCTGCCAGGCGAGCTGAACCATAGCGTCAAAACCGCCATTGTATGCATTTTGGAAATAAAACATGTGAACAGTGTATGCATTTTGGAAATAAAACATTTTAACAGTGTGGCCCATAATTGCCATGGAACATGCATAAAAAAGTGGTATTTGTTTGGGTGCAGAATAACAGAAGAGAGAATACAAGGAGACAACCCTTTTCTTCATTGTATGCAGGAGATCAAAGTACAAGTATAGAAGACAATACATAAATAGGAAACCTGATTCACGTTCATTACATAGTTCCGAACAGAAACACGAATAAAAGGAAGATACAGGAAAAGGTAAAAAGGCCTATCTTTGCATGACGCCTCAGATTAAAGGGGAGAAAAGATGACCCTTGTGCCTGAAAGGTACATTCTGTAGGTAGCAACCAGAACGGCGACCGCGATGGCATGTCATAACCATTGTGCCTGAAAGGTCGTTGCACTTGTTCAGTCCCTTTCTTCAGGTCGATGACATGCAGAAAGCTCTCTTCGATGGCAATATGATTCAGAAAATATATGCAGTTGCCTCGCAGACCACCACTGAGATCATCCGCCGAGCACGAGGCCCCAAAACAAGAGATCCTAATGTTATCCCCACCAAGAAGGAAGACTCTATCAGCACCGATCTCGTCCACCTCGCACCATGCTTGCTTCGAGAAGTCCATCTTGTAGACGGCATGCTTGGCAAGCTTGTGCACATTGTGGCCATCGAAGAAAATGACGACGAGGAAGAGCTCGCCACGGGACTCAACCAAGTACATTGAAGCCATCGGCATGGTCAGAGGCAGGTCAACCATGTCAACCTCTATAGTGTAAAGTTTCAGTCCCTCCTTTCCATTGAACTCAATGACACCCAACTCACAGGCTGTAAATACAAAGTAAATCTTGCCACCGACAGCTGCAATGCCGTGGCACTTGGCTATGTTGGTCATCCGGCGAATTTTGCCTTCGAGGACCATGCTGAGTTCATAGCTGTAGTTGACCCAGTCGGTGGCCCCAATCTTGCAGAACCACATCTCACAGTCATCGAGATCAAAGACCACCACAGAGCAGCAGCCTGAAGCCGCATCTGGCCTGTCAGAGAGCAAGCACTTGCAGTGTTGTGGGAACCCCTGCTCCTTGGGTGGCAGATGGATCCTCTCGCCGTCCTGAGGCCGCCATAGGAAGGTCTGGAAGGAGGCGGGGTCGAGAGCGAGAACCCAGCCCTGTGGTGTCTCGAAGCAGCGGTAATGTCGCAGCTCGTCGACGGCTAGGGTGCTCAGGGCTTGGCTGGAGATGTTATATTGCTTCTGCGAGTCATCGGTTCCAAGATCGTGCACAAGCACCGGCAACGGCGACAGCGAGACGCCTGCAGGTTCCTCCACAGCCATCTCTATCGCCGGACAGCTAAGAGATTTTCTGAACCTGTTACTGATCAAATTGTGTGTTCGTTGAATCGTTGTTCTTCCCTGATTGAGGTGGCTTGTGTTTGATGCACCAGGTGCCTAGCCCGCCTTATATAGGCTTCAGGGCTGCGCTAGCCAAGTCGAGTCGGAGATTGAACACCTCTTGGTCCCGGAATCGGACTGCTGCTCTGCGACGAGAAGGAGATGGAAACAAAGGTAAAAAAGAAGGTTGGATCTTGGGGGATAATGAACTGGTGTCCGACAAGAATTCGTACCTCGGCCCGGATACGGATTAGTTTGCCTTCGGCGGAGCGGGGTCGATGGATTCTGGTTCTGGACTCCGGCGGCGGCCGGCTCCTCTGTGCGCGCCGCCGCTCCGTGGTCCTCTCCTCGCCTGCCTACTCTCACTTCTGCTCTGCTTTTTTTTTTTGAGAGCCTAAGGGTCTGTTTGGAAGCGAAGTAATTTTGAAGTATTATGAGAATACTTCGGTATTCTAAAATAATAAAGTATGCAATACTTCAAGGTGTTTGGGTCAACAAAAAACCGTGTTTTAGAAACTGAAGTATTCCCTAAAACTTCAGTTTTTTTGACGTATAAAATACTTCGGTCCCGACCTCTTTTTTCCTAAACGGAGAAACACAACTCTCGTCTCCTCCTCCACGTAAAACGCATCCGCTTCCTCTGCCGCCCGCCGCCGTTGTCTATGTCGCGTGCGGCCATGTCCTCTTCATCGGGGCATGGAGAAAGCAAGCTCAGAAGGAAAGGAAGGTTCGTTCTGAGTCCAGCGCTTGTGCAGATCTATTTCGTAGATGCGTTTTGATTGTCCTCGGTGCCGGATCGCTCCACCGTCTGAGCCAGACCGTTCGGCTGTTCGGCACCTGGTGTTCAATGCGATTCTCCATCACCTGGTCGCCGGCGCCGCCCAAGAAAATCATGCACCAATCGGTCCTAAGCTAGCTACCCAGGAATCACGATTAGTGCACTGGACAAAACAAAACTCAAACAATGGACATACAAGTAACTTGGTGCAGCCCAAAGCTAGATGCTTTTCTTGTTTTCTTTACCTTCAACTTGCAGCCCAAATTATTCTGACATTGCATGCAGCTATCAGCCCAATCTATCAGTCAAATGGACCATGCATGCACCGTACCCCTCGGTCAAAGCAGCAGCAAAACGATACTTACCAAACGCCTTGCAGTTTTGCTAAAACTGAGAAAATACTTCGGTATCAACAAACTGAAGTATTCATCCGCCTGGCACTCAAATACTTCAGTATTAGGATACTTTGGTTTTAAAAAAACTTCACTGCCAAACTAGGCACTTTATTAAGCGATAACAGAAGTCTTGATACAAAGACCGGCAGGGGGCTGGAGGAGCCAAACTTGACGCCCAACACTAGCAGAAACTGCAGAACGAGCTAGTCTATGAGCTTCAGAATTAGAAGCCCTATTTTCATGTCTAAAGGAAGCCTCCACGAAGCTTGTATAGGTAGTTTTTATTTCATCTAGTACCATACTATAACTGCCTTCAAAAGGTTGAGACAGAGCGTTGATCACCGCGAGGCAATCGGACGCAACTGTGATGCGATGTTGATGCAGGTCTTGCGCCAGAGCTAACGCTTCCCTGCAAGCGATTGCTTCCAGAACTGTCGGGTCAGAGATTCCCTCGACAGTCAGAACCGAGGCGCCAAGGAAGACACCACCAGCATCTCTGCATACTGCCGCCACTGCACCGCCCGAACCTTGCTTTGCCATGGCCGCATCAGCATTGATTTTTACGCAGCCCAGTACCGGCGGAATCCACTGGGGGTGAACCTGTCGAGGTGCTGCAGCTGAACTTGACCCCTTCGAGTCCTTAATAGAGAGGTCCCGGAGGTAACTTTCCACAAAGAGATGAGTAGACAAGGGGCTTTGGAATTCACCCTCGAAGATGATCTTCCTCCGAGCATACCAAATCGCCCACAAGGTAACGGCCATCCTTGCGAACTCATCTCTTGACATCGACTCCATCATTGCAAACAGCCATTGCTTTGCCGATGGTTCTTCGTTTGAGCACATATGCTCGGCCACTCCTTCATCAGCTAGAGCCCACACGCAGCGAGCCACTGTGCAGCTGAGCAAGGAATGCCGCCACGAGTCCTCCGCGCCACAGATGGAGCACACGCTGGACTCGGCCATGTTCCGCTGGCACCGAACATCTCCCGTAGGCAGGGAGTGTCGTGCTAACCGCCATAGAAACATCCGAACTTTAGAGGGAACCTGGGTTTTCCAAAGACACCGCCAAGCTTTCTCCTCGCCCGCCGTGTTTGAGCCGGCAGCCCGACCTTCTAGCCAGTCCTCCCTCATCTTCTTGGTCTGCACAAGGAGACGATAAACAGACCGAACAGTAAGGATGTCGTTCTTCTCATAGTGCCACGCCCATCGATCAGAGATTCGCCGCGTGCTCAATGGGATCGCCTTGATTGCTTCGACATCCATTGGGAGGAAAAACTCGTGCAGCAACGCTGAATTCCAGCTTGCCGACGAGGAATCAATGAAGGAGGCCACCAAGATAGGTGGATCCGCCTTCATACACGCCAGAGGACGCAGCATGTGATCACGCGGGAGCCAGTTCTGACTCCATGCATGCGTCTCTTCCCCGGTCCCAATCCTGCGAATCAAGCCTTGTTTCATCGCATCTCTTCCTTCAACGATCGCCCGCCAAACTTGCGAAGGGTGGGATCCCAGTTCAGCTTCCAGAAAATCCGTTGAAGGAAAATATATCGCCTTCAAGATCCTAGCACTCAATGTTCCAGGGTTTTGAAGTATGCGCCATGCTTGTTTAGCTAGCATGGCCAAGTTGAACAATTCCATGTCTCGGAAGCCCAAACCACCAGAGAATTTCGGTGTGCACATGGACTCCCATGAAACCCAGCAGGTTTTGCGCTTAGCGTCTTTGCTTCCCCACCAAAAGCTGTGTAGCATCGCATTGATCGCCAAGCACAGCCCACGCGGTAATTTGAAGCATGACATCGAGAAGATGGGGATAGCCGCTGCAACAGCCTTGATCAACACTTCCTTCCCTCCTCCCGATAGAGCCTGCTCAAGCCAACCCTGAATTCTTTTCCAAATTCGATCCTTCAGGTATTTGAAAGCCCCGTTTCTCGATCTCCCCACATCAGAGGGCATTCCGAGGTACTTCTCGTTAAGGGTCTCATTAGGGACATGAAGGATGTCCTTCACCGATTCCCTCCGATCCTCTGGACAACCCTTACTGAAGAAAACAGAAGACTTGTCCAGATTTACACGCTGTCCTGACGCATTGCAGTATTTTTCCAAGATCTCCATAACTTCCGTAGCTCCTTCATCACTTGCTTTAACAAACAGCAGGCTATCATCCGCAAAAAGGAGGTGATTCACAGCCGGGGCCGTGGGAGCCACCTTGATCCCTTCTAAATGCGATGACTGACGACTTTTTTTGAGGAGGCCCGAAAGGCCCTCTGCTGCAAGTAAAAAGAGGTATGGGGATATAGGGTCCCCCTGGCGGAGTCCCCTGGAAGGCCGAAACTCCTCAAGTGGTGTCCCATTGAACAACACTGAGAAGGACACCGATGAGATGAGATTCATGATCAGATCCACCCATCTCCTATGGAAACTGATGCATGTAAAATGCATACATGAACTTTGCACTTTAATTGGTTATATTCCAATCATATTTGCATCATATAAGGGTTATATCAATGTTTTATCATGATTTTGGAAATATCTTAATGATTTCCTATTTTTATGGAATTAACCCTGCACAGGCAGAAAACCCTAGTTTTGTATTTTAATGTTTCAGGGACCCAAACGTCAACGAAATCACCTGGAAATTTACGGGCGTCAATATTTGGAAGGAAGAAGACCTGTGGGCGAAGGAAGCGAACAAGCGGAGGCCCGAGGCCCAAACGGGGGTGGCCCACGCGGCCAGGTACTGTGGCCGCGTGGGGCCCACCCGTTTGGCCCTCGTGGCTCCGTTGCCGTCGATCTTCGCTCCACCGACATTGTCTTGACCTAAAACGCCTATAAAAAAGGTCCCCCGACGTTCTCTGGAAGGAGCGCCGCACAAACACAGAAACACCGAAACGGAGATCAGGAGCTGCAGATTGGAGGGGGAAAACTCCGGCGGGGCGCTGCCGGCGTGGTCTCCATCTTCTCCATCGACTTCTCCACCGTCTCCATGATGAAGAGGGAGTAGTCCACCTCTGGACTATGGGTTTGTGGAAGTAACTTATGTATCTCTCCTCTCTTGAGCTTCACTAATTAGCACCGTATGAGCTGCTGAACATGATTACGGTCACCGTTGTAATACCTTTGTGGTGGATCTTTATGAGTTAATATATGTTTGAGATTGCAATGTTTGTTTCAGTTATGAGTATAGATGCATATTATGTACCCCGTTCTTGTTTACCTGTTTTGATCAAGCATGTTTATGAGAGCGTGTGTGGGGGAACGTGTGCATTAGTTGGAGTAACGGGGGGTGGCTAGTGCAGTGAACGTGAGAGAAAGTTCTGCGATCCACTTTGGTATCTTTACCTTACTTTGTTGCCTCGCTGGGGATAAACTAAAATACCATGCTACCGGGGATGTGGGCGTGACCATTGCCACTACTCCATGACTAGATCTAGCATGTTCTTATTTTCACTTCATGTCATGATACTTAATGCTATACTCTGAGTTATCTTAATTACTGAGGTGTTATGATTTAGTTCGCATCTTGGTGGAGTATAAGAGAGGTTAATAACCAAAAGATCTCTATGTTAGGACGTGATGCCCATATTTAAGTAACTTGTTATCAAACCCTGTGTTGCAATCTCATATGTTAACTATGTGTGTTCCATTGTCTACCACTTTATAAAGAGAGAGTGCATTTGTGAAACCATTAACCCCAGTCCATTTTTAATCATAAGAAACACCTTTCCAACACCATATACCACTTTTCTATTTTCAGCCATCATTAAATCCGAAAATACAAAAATACTTTTCATCTTGCATACATCATTCAAAAACCCAAAAATATCATTTATCATTGCATCCACCATCATTGCATATTTATTTCTTGTTTGCATTGCATAATTATCCTGATATCATTCTTACACCTTGTGCTTGACAACCACAGGTGAGGTTGAGGACCAAAACATCTAACCTTGTTTTGTAGGTAACCAAAAGAAGGATAAGAAGATAAATCTACCACTTCAGATTCCCCGAGAGTTCGATATTAAACCCTCGAGTCACCCCTCGTGGGGAAAACTGTCTTCCACTTACTATACACTCTGCACTTGGAGTCTCAACCTAAATCCCGTTTATTTGTGCAGGCATCAAGACTTGCCCTTCGGGATCATCAAGACGTTTTCTGGCGCCGTTGCCGGGGAGCGAAGAAGCAACACCGCATCAAGATTCCCTCGTCAACTACGCGCCCGTCATAAGTAGCATCATTGGGCATCAAGACGTTTTCTGGCGCCGTTGCCGGGGAATCGTAGCTGAGAGATTTATCCAAGGGTGTGCATCATCGCATTCATCTCACAACAAAGTCAACGTCACCAACTTGTGCTAACACCTAAGCTTGGGGAGGTTGCACCTACGTGAGCACCATCTTATCCATCTTTACTTACAAAGCAATTTATTTGTTTTGTTAGTGTCATTGCATATCATATCATATTTATTTCAGTTTTGCATAAAAAATCAAAAATACCAAAAAAAACTTGCTAAAATGGGAGAAAGAACTAAGTTGCGTGACTACACAAACACTCCTAATGATCAATTTATCACGAGAGCTATTGCCACACCTGAGATAAAAACTGATAGTTATAGAGTGAGTTATGGTTTATTACACTCGATAACTAGGAAACAATTTGGTGGTAAAGGATGGGAAGATGGTCTTGAGCATCTTAATATTTTTACCGGCATTTGTGTGGCCCAAAACTTTAAGGAACCTGATAGCGTGATGTCAAAATTATTCCTTTTTCGCTAAAGGGAGAGGCAAAAGAGTGGGTGTATTCCTACCTCTTGCTATAGCTAAAACTTGGAGAAAACTAGAAAAGGCATTCTTTAGAAAATATTATCCCATTTTTTGGGCACATAAACCGGTCAATTCTATCCATGTCAAGAAAAAGACTAGAAGTGGGGAAGTACCCCCTGTTAAGAAACAAGTTTGGGTTAAAAAGGAAAAGAAAGTTGAGGAAGTTAAAATGCTTAATGAAGTCAAGGATCCTTTGCTTGACTTAGAAAATTGTAGCTTGCATGAATTAATATCTATCTTACAAAAATTTGCAAGTGATCCTTCCATCAACACTAACCAAGCAGGTTTTGGTTCTTATATTGCTAATCATGTCTTGAAAGAAAAGATTGCTAGGTACAACCAAGAGGCTATGATACCACCTAAGCTTGGGGATATGTGGATACCTAAGGTACTAGTAACTATTGGAAAAGAGACACACCATGCCATACTTGATCTAGGATCTAGTGTCTCTGTTTTATCTAAAAAACTATATGAAGTGCTTTAATTGAAAAATCTTGAAAAATGCTCTATTGAATTAGCACTTGCTGATGACTCTATTAAACATGCTTTGGAAAAAGTAAGTGATGTTATGGTAGAGTTACATATGACTTTTGTGCCTGTGGATTTTCTAATCATGGATATGGGGAATAAAACCTCTAGTCCTATTATTCTTGGAAGACCTTTTCTTCGTACCACAGGTGCTATCATTGATTCAAAGGAAGGGAATGTAAAGTTTCAGTTTCCACACAAGAAGTGTATGGAACACTTTCCAAGGAAGAGGGAACCACCAAAGTTCAAGCTCCCTCATGAGCTTCGTCCACAATAAAACAACAAGAAGCCTAGCTATATGGCTATAAAGAAAGCGCTTTGCGGGAGGCAACCCGGTTATTTTTGTGTGTGATTTTTCTTTGTGTCCTCTTGCTGTAACAAGAGATTTTGTGTCTAGTTAGGTTCTGGAGTTTTTAATAAAGTGCCAAGTTTTACCCTTTTTTTGGTTTGAAAAGTTGCTTATAGCGTTCGGAGATTTTATTCCTGCACGAGTCAGTGCACGGTATGATTTTTAATTCTTATTCTGTAACTCCGAATGAGCTCATATTTTAACTATAGTTGCAACTTTTCATCCTATGTATGCATGAATTTTTTCGGAATTTTTAGAGAAAGTTTGGTAGGATAGAAAAATACGTTTTGCTGCTGCTGTTTTTCTAGACAGATTCTGTCTCATTTTGTTTGATGCATGCTTTGAGCTTTTAAGTTGAATCTTTTTGATCCAATTGAGTTTATGAGTAGGCATACAACATTATACACTTTCTGGACAGTCATATGAATTTTTGTTCAAGGATTATATGCAGCAAGGAATCTATTTGTTTATCACTATTAATGCACCCCACAGAAAAGAGATGGGAGAAACGTTGTTTTGAAGTTTTTTCACAGGGATTGGAGGAGATGCACCAAGAGCTATCCAAGGATGGTGAAGACCATAAGCTTGGGGATGTGAAGACAACCCACTGGACCTACACACTCTCGGTTTGCACACGTCCAACTTCTGTTTTTCGATCGAAACACTTTATCGCATAAACTTGGAGCGTCGTTTTTTGTTTTTGTTTGAGTCTTGAGAGACCACCACACTATCAATTATATATGAGAGAGCTACTGGAAATATGGGTTGAAATATGTTGGATGCTTTTATAAGATTGGGAAAAGGGATGTTTGATTTGATTTTTAATGATACATATAGTTGCATGATTTATGAGCTTGTTTATGAGTAATATTTTGCAAATTCTTTTTGTAGAGCTATCACTTATTCATGTTTTGGTGCTGATTGTTATTTCACTTGGTTTAACATGGATTAGTTAGTTCTATGGACACTCATGCATGCATCTAGATGGTCAACTTTCTCCCTTTTGCTAGCCCAAAAACTCCAACAAGCAAAAACTTGTTTCCAACACCTTCAACCAAAGTTATTCCAGTGAGTCCACCATATCTACCTATTGGCTTTATGCTATTCCGAGTATGTTTAACATGTTGTTTGTGTTATCTTACCTCTGAATGAAAATGTTTATGTTATTGATTGCAACGGAAAAAATTGGTTATATAGCTCTCTCGAACTTGATGCACAATGTTCTTTTATTTGCATAATAAAACTTGACCCATTGTGATTAAGATTATGATGTTTGTGGCTTGATGAATGTTTTGGGTTGGAAGTTAGCCCATATGTGCTTTCACATGGCAAGCTTTCTTCATCTCATTTAGTTGATATCATGTGCTTTTGTCTATGGATGCTTGTCATGTTGAAATAAATGTGGAGATAAAGTGAGTTTAAATGAGTTTGTGTAAATGGTTAGAGAGACGCCTGGGCCGCTAATCTAAGCCATGCATCATTCATGGTGGAAATTTACTTACATACTATGATGAACCTTCTGTGATACACCTTGCAATAAAAAACTATTCCAAATGGTAAATAAAAAGGGTGTTGAGATTGTTCATTTTGTTTGTTTGTCTTGTCATTTTGATATGGGCTTGTTCCATATCTTGGGACAAGAGGTACCCCAGTTGACGCTCTTGATGATACTATTATGCTTACAATGATATTTAATTGAACTTGCTTTGTTTCCCAAGTTGAGTAACACATGGTGTAAGTACTTGTATTCAAGGGGCATGAGACATTCAACCCATTCTTTATCAAGCACACTACTCATATTGCTTTCACTTTAACCTTAATCATTCAAGATGCTATGATAGGGGCAATGAGAGCTTGACACCAATGAATACCTTATTGCAATCATTAACTTAAGTAGAAGAGTTTGGAAGTTGGATGAAACTTATGCATGCTTTACCTCTACTCACATATACATCTTTCCAAAGTGTACACCTATCATATTCAGATTTTCATCTACACTCTATGACCATTGTAGGATGTTCTACTTATCATTATGCATACATGTGTTCCATATTACTTGCTACTATGTTACACTTTGTGAACTATCAATGAACATCCTTGTCTTGAATACTTGATATCACTTCATAAACTATTTGCATATTGCTACTCATTTGAAGAATGAATCATTTGACTATATGTAGCAATAATAATCATCTTTGATATCCATTGTTAAGTATTAAATTGCAAAGTCCATGTTAGTTTTATCATCTTCATACTCGAGGACGAGCATGGATTAAGCTTGGGGATGTTGATGCATGTAAAATGCATACATGAACTTTGCACTTTAATTGCTTATATTCCAATCATATTTGCATCATGTAAGGGTTATATCAATGTTTTATCATGATTTTGGAAATATCTTAATGATTTCCTATTTTTATGGAATTAACCCTGCACAGGCAAAACCCTAGTTTTGTATTTTAATGTTTCAGGGACCCAAACGTCAACGAAATCACCTGGAAATTTACGGGCGTCAATATTTGGAAGGAAGAAGACCTGTGGGCGAAGGAAGCGAACAAGCGGAGGCCCGAGGCCCAAACGGGGGTGGCCCACGCGGCCAGGTACTGTGGCCGCGTGGGGCCCACCCGTTTGGCCCTCGTGGCTCCGTTGCCGTCGATCTTCGCTCCACCGACATTGTCTTGACCTAAAAACGCCTATAAAAAAGGTCCCCCGACGTTCTCTGGAAGGAGCGCCGCACAAACACAGAAACACCGAAACGGAGATCAGGAGCTGCAGATTGGAGGGGGAAAACTCCGGCGGGGCGCTGCCGGCGTGGTCTCCATCTTCTCCATCGACTTCTCCACCGTCTCCATGATGAAGAGGGAGTAGTCCACCTCTGGACTATGGGTTTGTGGAAGTAACTTATGTATCTCTCCTCTCTTGAGCTTCACTAATTAGCACCGTATGAGCTGCTGAACATGATTACGGTCACCGTTGTAATACCTTTGTGGTGGATCTTTATGAGTTAATATATGTTTGAGATTGCAATGTTTGTTTCAGTTATGAGTATAGATGCATATTATGTACCCCGTTCTTGTTTACCTGTTTTGATCAAGCATGTTTATGAGAGCGTGTGTGGGGGAACGTGTGCATTAGTTGGAGTAACGGGGGGTGGCTAGTGCAGTGAACGTGAGAGAAAGTTCTGCGATCCACTTTGGTATCTTTACCTTACTTTGTTGCCTCGCTGGGGATAAACTAAAATACCATGCTACCGGGGATGTGGGCGTGACCATTGCCACTACTCCATGACTAGATCTAGCATGTTCTTATTTTCACTTCATGTCATGATACTTAATGCTATACTCTGAGTTATCTTAATTACTGAGGTGTTATGATTTAGTTCGCATCTTGGTGGAGTATAAGAGAGGTTAATAACCAAAAGATCTCTATGTTAGGACGTGATGCCCATATATTTAAGTAACTTGTTATCAAACCCTGTGTTGCAATCTCATATGTTAACTATGTGTGTTCCATTGTCTACCACTTTATAAAGAGAGAGTGCATTTGTGAAACCATTAACCCCAGTCCATTTTTAATCATAAGAAACACCTTTCCAACACCATATACCACTTTTCTATTTTCAGCCATCATTAAATCCGAAAATACAAAAATACTTTTCATCTTGCATACATCATTCAAAAACCCAAAAGTATCATTTATCATTGCAGCCACCATCATTGCATATTTATTTCTTGTTTGCATTGCATAATTATCCTGATATCATTCTTACACCTTGTGCTTGACAACCACATGTGAGGTTGAGGACCAAAACATCTAATCTTGTTTTGTAGGTAACCAAAAGAAGGATAAGAAGATAAATCTACCACTTTAGATTCCCGAGAGTTCGATATTAAACCCTCGAGTCACCCCTCGTGGGGAAAACTGTCTTCCACTTACTATACACTCTGCACTTGGAGTCTCAACCTAAATCCCGTTTATTTGTGCAGGCATCAAGACTTGCTCTCCGGGATCATCAAGACGTTTTCTGGCGCCGTTGCCGGGGAGCGAAGAAGCAACACCGCATCAAGATTCCCTCGTCAACTACGCGCCCGTCATAAGTAGCATCATTGGGCATCAGAAACCCATGCGAAGCATAATGGCCTTCAGATATGACCACTCCACATGGTCGTACGCCTTGCGCATATCCAACTTCAACGCGCAATGCCGATGTTTTTTTTGCGCCGTTCCTCTTCATAAAATGAAGACACTCATAGGCTGTTATGATATTATCCGTGATCAGCCTCCCAGGCACAAAGGCCGACTGTTCTTCCGAGATGATCTTTGGCAGAATCACCTTCAGCCTGTTTGCTAACACCTTTGATGCAATTTTGTATATAACGTTACACAGGCTGATTGGGCGGAATTGGCCCAACTCTTCTGGAGATGCAACCTTCGGAATAAGCACAATGAAGGTTTTGTTAATACCCTCCGGGCTGTCTTCACCACGCAGAATACGTAGCACTGCCCTTGTCACTTCTTCTCCACATAAGTTCCAGTGTTTCTGAAAGAACTGGGCCGGGAAACCATCCGGTCCCGACGCTTTTAGAGGGAACATCTGGAATAGAGCTTGTTTAACCTCCTCATCCTTGAATGGCGCAATGAGCTTGGCATTCATCTCATGAGTTACAGTAACTGGAACCGACGCAAGTACCTCCTCCATACCCGTCGTCGCCTCCGATCTGTAGAGGTCACTATAGAAAGTTCTTGCCAAAAGGTCCAGCTCCGCTGTATCCTCGGTGACCACGCCATCAGACCGGCGTAATCGAGTAATCCGATTCCTCTTTTTCCGCTTACTAGCTGATACGTGCATTTTATATCATCATTTATATAACTTTTAGTATCATACTAGAATGTTATTTGCATGATTATATGATTGTTTCTACATGTTTTAGATGATTTTGGGGACTTTCATACAAAGTCCCTATTTTTGGTATTTAATTTCTGGGAGGCAGAAAACCCCTTTTCTTGTCTTTAATGTTTCAGGAGCTACAGGACTCAAATAATAAAAGGAAAAATACTGCGTCAGTTTTTCATCGGGAGAAAGGCAGAGGGAAGAAGACCGAAGAGAGGAGAGCCACGAGGGCCAAATGGGGGTGGCCCACGCGGCCCATGTACCTGGCCGCGTGGGACCCACCAAAGGTGCCTCGGGCACCTCCTCGCCTGGGGCTTTTTATCGACGCCTTCGTCTCGCCCGAAAAGTAACGCCCTAATTTTTCCAAGTCCATCCGAGGTCGCGGCGGCGGCGAAACTCCTGATCCCTTCCGAGGGGGGTCAGATCCTGCTGCTCCGGAACTCCGGAGAAGGGGGAAATCATCGTCATCGTCATCACCTCTCCTCCTTGGCGTGGGAGGAGGCCTCTACATCATCACCCCCATCAAGACCAGCACCATCACCATCATCATCACCGTGATCCACTCCGTTCCCCTCGCAGTTTGAGAGTTGCTATACCCTAGATACTTGTCTTGTGCTACTATTCATGTTTGTGATTGAGTACTTGTCATTATTTGGTGGTGAAGTTATAATTTCAGATTGTGTTGTACCACTTATGCCACTGATATGATCATGTTCGCACGTTGTGAGTAGTTCCCGTATGTTCCTGAGGGCATAGGATGAATTGGCAATGATTTATATATGACATGTGTTGGTATTTTGTCAAGAGTTTATCTTTTATGTGATTCTATGATGGTGTTGTGCGAACGTCGACTGCACAACACTTCACCTATATGGGCTCATAGGAGAACACCGTAGTGTAATGAATTGATGGAGACTTGGGAGGACACGTAAACCTGAGACCGAGTCATGAAGTTATATTATGAGGGTATTAGTATCGGGGACCTTAGAGTGTAATGCTATGGTGGGACTTTATGTCTTAATAATTCTTGTGCAGTCATTTGCTTGGCCACATGATCCATCATAAGGGGTTGTAGTTTATTTATTTAGCTATACCTAATTATGGCTCCGTCCAAAGAGATTAAAACTTGACAAGATATTCAACGTGTTGTTTAATAAATCTCTATGCCTAGCATCATCCATGCCGCCCTCGGGAACGTTTGCCACATATAAGTTACACATCACTTGAGCTTGTCCTCTTGCCACATAAGAGGATTGGGCTTTCTCTCTTTGAGAGCTTTCACTTGCTACTGTTATCTGCTTGCAATTATACAACAAAAATACCAAAAACACTTGCATCTTTTATTGTTTTATTTATCAATCTTACTAACCAATACCTTCAGCTCCTCGTGGGTTCGACAACCTTTTCTAATTGAAAGGTACTACAATTGATCTCCTGCACTTGGGAGCCATCAAGATACTTTTCTGGCGCCGTTGCCGGGGAGCGTAGCGCTATTGGTAAGAAGTTTGGTAAGGAAACTTGAAAGCTGTTTATCTCATTGTTACTATGGCATTTATGAATCGTGCCTCGCTGCATCTTGCTCTATATGAAAGTGCTTATGCCACTACTGCAAAGGTGGTTGAAACTACTGTGTCTGAGGTACCTAAAGTGGGATATAAAATTCCCATGGGTCATGTTAAAAGAGTTATGAAAAATCCATTTACAGGAGATGGAACTAAGTCGGCACGCGAGCACATGGAAATAATTGAGGACATATGTGGCTTATTCAGACTACCTGGTATTTCAGAGGATCAGGTAAAAAGGAAGCTATTGTATTTGTCTTTATCTGGTAATGCTCGTGATTGGTACAGGTCTTTGGATGAAGAGGTCCAGAATGAATGGAGTATCTTGAGGAAGGTTTTCTTTCTTAAATATTTTACTCCTAAAGAAGCTTATGATAACCGCTGCTATATATTCAATTTCTGGCCACATCTGGGAGAGAGTATTACTCAAGCTTGGGGGAGGTTAAAGGAACTCCTTCGCAAGAATCCATGTCATGATCTTACAAGGAAACTTATATTGATAAACTTTTATGTGAGACTACCTATGAAGCACAAGGAGATTCTGGATAATTCATCTGGTGGAAGTTTTACTAATAACACTGAAGAAGAAGCATGGAATTTATTGGAGACTATTTCTGAAAATACTAGCCACTGGGATCTTGATAAAGGTAATGAGCCATATTTTGATTATAATATTCATGTGTAGAGAATTTCTCTACTTCTATTTGTTTAAAAATCTGAGTGATACTTTTGGTCTTGATCCTTATGTTATAATTGAAATAGCTAAAGGTTTTGCTGATCATATCTGTGTTCCAAAAAGTGGATTTGAAGTTTATGTTGAACCTGTTAAACAATCTATTGTTGTTCCTAAAGTTATTAAACAGGTTGAACCAATGTCATCTGTGACAATTGAGGAGTATGTTGAACCACCTCCATTTCCAAACCAAGTTAAGGAGAATTTACTTAAAGCTGTTACTAACAAGAGTAACAAAAGATGTTCTCAGCCTTATGAACAGGTGGAAGTCAACACTCAAATTTCTGTTATCAAGCAACTAAATGAAGAAGACCCAGTGGATGTTTATCTATGTGAAGATGCTACCAAAGTCATCAAAGGTAATTCGGCCAAAGTTGGGAAACCTGTTATATCATGCTCTATTGGGACTTCAAGTTATCATGGTCTATGTGATATTGGAGCAAGTATTAGTGTCATTCCATATTCTCTTTATCTTGAGATCAAGCCTGATATTGATCCCATTGTTATGGAAGAGACAGGTATGACAATTCAACTTGCTAATAAAGATTATATTAGTCCATTTGGAATTGTTAGAGATGTTGAAGTATTGTTGGCAAAATAAAATACCCTGCTGATTTTATTGTGCTTGGTTGTCCTCAAGATTCATTTTGTCCTATCATTTTTGGTAGACCTTTCTTACATACTGTTGGTGCTGAAATTAATTTGCCTAAAGAGAAAGTGTTTATTAAATGTGCTGGTGAGAAACTTGAATTTAACTTTTCCAAATTTGCTGATAAACATGTTGAAAGAGCCAATTCCTAATTTAATTGAAACTCTTGCTCATATAGCTGTAGCTTCAACTGATGTTGTAGAACGTTATATGCTTAATCAAGATGAACCATTTAATGATGAGGAAAAAGAGGCTTTGGAACAAATATTATGGCAACAACCACCACAATTACAATTGCATATCCCACCTGATAATTTAGGAGTGCTACCACCACCTAAAGGGGATCCTAGTTTTGAATTGAAACCTTTGCCTGCAAATCTGAAATATGCATATTTGGATGAGAAGAGCATATATCCTGTCATTATTAGTGCTAACCTTTCAGCTGAAGAGGAAGAGAAATTACTTGATGTGCTAAAAGCTCACCGACCAGCCATTGGATACTCTCTTGATGATCTTAAAGGTATAAGCCCCGCTCTATGTATGCATAAAATTAATCTGGAGGAAGATGCAAAACCTGTTGTTGATTTTCAACGCCGCCTCCATCCAAAAATGAAAGAAGTGGTAAGAAAGAGGTAATAAGACTTATTGAAGCTGGTATCATTTATCCTATAGCTGACAGTAAGTGGGTTAGTCCTGTTCATTGTGTTCCTAAAAAGGGTGGAATGACTGTTGTTCCAAATGAAAAGGATGAACTTGTGGCTCAACGTACTGTAGTTGGTTATAGGATGGTTATTGATTTCAGAAAATTGAATAAAGCAACTCGAAAAGATCATTATCCATTGCCATTTATTGATCAAATGCTAGAAAGGTTGTCTAAACACTCTCACTTTTGCTATCTAGATGGTTATTCAGGTTTCTCGCAAATTCCTGTCCATAAGGATGATCAAGAAAAGACCACTTTTACTTGCCCATATGGTACTTTTGCTTACAGGAGAATGCCATTCGGTTTATGTAATGCTCCTGCTACTTTTCAAAGATGCATGAATGCTATATTTGCTGATTATATTGAAAAGATAATGGAGGTTTTTATGGATGATTTTTCTGTGTATGGTACTTCCTTCGATAATTGCTTGTTCAACCTTAACAAAGTTTTACAGCGTTGTGAAGACCAACACTTGGTTCTTAATTGGGAGAAGTGTCACTTCATGGTTACTGAGGTATAGTTCTTGGGCATAAGATTTCTGGAGAAGGAATAGAAGTTGATCCAGCAAAGATTGAAGCTATTGAAAAACTACCATATCCAAGGGACCTCAAAGGTATAAGAAGTTTTCTTGGGCATGCAGGTTTTTACCGTAGGTTCATTAAGGATTTCTCCAAAATATCAAAACCTCTAACCAATCTTCTGCAAAAGGATGTTCCTTTCTCTTTTAATGATGATTGCATTGAGTCCTTTAATATTTTGAAGAATGCTTTAATCACTGCTCCCATTATTCAACCTCCTGATTGGAACTTGCCTTTTGAAATTATGTGTGATGCTAGTGATTATGCAGTTGGGGCTGTTTTGGGCCAACGTGTTGATAAGAAACTGAATGTTATTTATTATGCTAGTAGAACACTTGATGCTGCTCAAAAGAATTATGCTACAACTGAGAAAGAATTTTTAGCAGTACTGTTTGCTTGTGACAAGTTTAGACCTTATATTACTGATTCAAAAGTCACAATACATACTGATCATTCTGCTATTAAATACTTGATGAATAAGAAAGATGCTAAGCCTAGACTAATAAGATGGGTACTTCTATTGCAAGAATTTGATTTACACATTGTTGATAGGAAAGGGGAGGATAATCAAGTTGCTGATCATCTCTCTAGGATGGAAAGCATACCTGATGATCCTATTCCTATTAATGATAGCTTTGTTAATGAACAACTTGCAATTGTTAATGTTTCTAGTGCTAAAGTTGCATCTCCTTGGTTTGCCAACTATGCAAATTTTATTGTTGGTAAAGTTTTGCCTCCACACTTCACTTCTCAACAAAGAAAGAAATTCTTTTATGATCTTAGACATTATTTTTGGGATGATCCTTTCCTCTATAAGAAAAGTGTGGATGGTATTATTAGACGTTGTGTACCTGAGCATGAACAACAGGCTATTATAAGAGATTGTCATGACAGTCCCTATGGAGGGCATCATGCAGGAGATCGCACAGGAGCAAAGGTATTACAATCTGGTTTCTATTGGCCTACTTTATTTAAGGACTGTGCTGAATATGTTAAATCTTGTGATAAATGTCAAAGAGTAGGAAACATTGGTAGGAGGAATGAAATGCCTATGAATTATTCATTGCCACTTGAACCATTTGATGTGTGGGGTTTTGACTTTATGGGTCCTTTCCCAGAATCAAAGACAAAGCATACTCACATTTTGGTTGCAGTTGACTATGTTACAAAGTGGGTGGAAGCAATTCCAACCAAAAGTGCAGATCATGCCACAGCAATGAAGATGCTCAAGGACATCATTTTCCCCAGGTTTGGTGTTCCTAGGTTCTTAATTACTGATGGTGGTTCTCATTTCTTGCATGGTGTTCTTAGAAAAACTTTGGCAAAATATGATGTTAACCATAGAATTGCATCTCCTTATCATCCTCAAACAAGTGGGCAAGTTGAATTAAGCAATAGGGAAATTAAACTCATTTTGGAAAAGACAGTGAATAAGTCTAGATCTGATTGGCCAATTAAGATTAATGATGCTTTGTGGGCTTATAGAACTGCTTTTAAAAATCCTATGGGAATGTCTCCTTATAAAATGGTTTATGGAAAAGCTTGTCACTTACCTGTTGAACTAGAACATAAAGCTAGATGGGCTATTAAACAACTGAACTTTGATTTTAAAACTGCGGGAGAAAAGAGAATTCTTGACCTAAACCTACTTGACGAATGGAGAAATGAAGCTTATGAAAGTGCCAGGATGTTTAAAGAAAAAGTTAAGATTTGGCATGACAAGAAAATTAAGAAAAAGGAATTCAAAGTAGGTGATCAAGTTTTATTGTACAACTCTCGTTTCAAGTTTTCTGCAGGGAAGCTAGCTTCAAAGTGGCAGGGACCATTAGTGATACAGGAGGTGTACCGTTCAGGAGCTATCCGTCTTCACGGTGACATGAAAGGTAAACCTCATGTAGTCAATGGACAACGCCTTAAACCTTATATTGCAGGAAAGAGCTTCATCGGAAGGGTGGAGGAGTTGAATTTACAAACACCGGAGAGGTAATTGAGAGAAACCGTGCAGTTTCAGAAACCCAAAACAATAGAAGGTAACTTACTGTTGGAAAGTTTCTCGGAATTGCATAATTTTACGGAGTCATTTTTATGGAAATTAACGTGTGGGACAAGAAAACTGGACGAAACGGAGACCCGAGGGAGGAAAGAGGGGGCCCACGCGGCCCATGTACCTGGCCGCGTGGGCTATCCTTTTCCACCTCGGAGTCCTTTTCGTCTCGTTTTCGATCCCGACGCTTCGTCTTGACCTAAAAACCCTCAATATATACCCTCTCTGCCGATCTAATCTCGCACCGAGCGTTCTCGAGCGATCTTTGTTTCTGCTGTTTCTGCCTGTCAGGTTTTAGCCATGTCTTGCTCCGGATCCAACCAAGAGGGGGAGAGCTCTCCCAAGGAGGTGTTGTGAACCGCTACCTCAACTCCGTGATGACACCACCGAAGACCGTGTGCTTCAAGGAGGGCGTGATGCTCGTGGAGGAGGTGAAGGCTCCCAAGGCCACCGGCACGGTGGAGGAAAGGCTGGATGAGTTAGAGGACAAGACCTTCAGGTATGGCACTGTGGTTTACCGCAGCCTTGATGCTCACCACTTCATGAACCTGGAGCTGGAGAAGAAGGTTGAAGAGTACAAGAAAAGGCTTGAAGATCTGGAAGATAGGTACAAGGACGTCATCAACAATGGGAGAAGTTCCAATGCTTCATGTGGGATGTAGAGAACCAGAACTGCGAATATGAAGAACGCTTCAAGAAGATTGCAGCAGCCGCCACCCTCAGGTACAATGATCCACCTACATCTTTCCGTGATGGAAGGCCTTTCCCATGGAAGATGGCTGAATGGGAGGAAGAATATGAGAAGGAGGAGGCTGCAGCAAAGGAGAATCTGGAGGAACGCCAAGCTTGGGGGAGTTCCATCTAGTCTTTCTCTTTATCAATCTATCATATCTATCTAGTCATGGTGTGCTTTGCTTTTATCGTTTAGTTATCAATATCTCTTAGGCGTGTGTGAGCTCATGGAGCATTATCATGTATCCCTATCTTATGGTTTATCAATGAATATTAAAGTATGGTGTCATCCATGATTCTCTTGTTTGGGGATTTATGGGTAACACTCATGCAAATGAGCGTGGCATATTTAGAATTTCAATCACATCTTGCCTTGAAATTAATTAACTTGAGTATGTTGGACAATTATAGAATTATCTCAATATAGAAGAAGTAAAAAGACTTGTGAATTAATAGTTTGAGGTTAAGATATAGTCTTGTAGGATAAGAAGTTGAGAAGACTTAATGAAAAGGATATAAAACACTCTTGTTACAACCTAGTATCTTTTGAGCAAATTAATGATCATGGATATTTCAATACTTATGCTCTTGAATGTGAATGAAAGGAAGGCACCTGAAATTTCAGCTAGCCATGGAAAGTGTAAGAAAAGGTTGTGTAGAGCATGGGAACTTGATTGAGATATCCATGACTAAAGTTTGCACTAGTTACTAGTCAAGCAAGAGTGATAACAATTTTTATATCTATCTGTCTTTTCATTTGTCTTCTTTTGAACTTGTTATCCAATGAGAGTTTATCTTGTCTTTGAATTTCAGCAAAGTATAAAAGATTATAATGCTTGCCATGAAGAGCAAAAGCATGTGAAAAACAATATGATTCGATTGTCCAACATACAATGGTTATTTGCTTTCAAAAGTAAGGGGTGATTGCTAGAGTTCTACTTATGTTGCCCTCATATGTATGAGTTTTAGATCATTAATCTTATCTTGCAATTGAATATGATGATGATACAATGCCCGTATTTATTTATCAACCATAAGTCCATTGATGCATGTAATGATCTATGTCCTTACTTACTCGAGGACGAGTAAAGGTTTAAGCTTGGGGGAGTTGATACGTGCATTTTATATCATCATTTATATAACTTTTAGTATCATACTAGAATGTTATTTGCATGATTATATGATTGTTTCTACATGTTTTAGATGATTTTGGGGACTTTCATACAAAGTCCCTATTTTTGGTATTTAATTTCTGGGAGGCAGAAAACCTCCTTTTCTTGTCTTTAATGTTTCAGGAGCTACAGGACTCAAATAATAAAAGGAAAAATACTGCGTCAGTTTTTCATCGGGAGAAAGGCAGAGGGAAGAAGACCGAAGAGAGGAGAGCCACGAGGGCCAAATGGGGGTGGCCCACGCGGCCCATGTACCTGGCCGCGTGGGACCCACCAAAGGTGCCTCGGGCACCTCCTCGCCTGGGGCTTTTTATCGACGCCTTCGTCTCGCCCGAAAAGTAACGCCCTAATTTTTCCAAGTCCATCCGAGGTCGCGGCGGCGGCGAAACTCCTGATCCCTTCCGAGGGGGGTCAGATCCTGCTGCTCCGGAACTCCGGAGAAGGGGGAAATCATCGTCATCGTCATCACCTCTCCTCCTTGGCGTGGGAGGAGGCCTCTACATCATCACCCCCATCAAGACCAGCACCATCACCATCATCATCACCGTGATCCACTCCGTTCCCCTCGCAGTTTGAGAGTTGCTATACCCTAGATACTTGTCTTGTGCTACTATTCATGTTTGTGATTGAGTACTTGTCATTATTTGGTGGTGAAGTTATAATTTCAGATTGTGTTGTACCACTTATGCCACTGAATGATCATGTTCGCACGTTGTGAGTAGTTCCCGTATGTTCCTGAGGGCATAGGATGAATTGGCAATGATTTATATATGACATGTGTTGGTATTTTGTCAAGAGTTTATCTTTTATGTGATTCTATGATGGTGTTGTGCGAACGTCGACTGCACAACACTTCACCTTATGGGCTCATAGGAGAACACCGTAGTGTAATGAATTGATGGAGACTTGGGAGGACACGTAAACCTGAGACCGAGTCATGAAGTTATATTATGAGGGTATTAGTATCGGGGACCTTAGAGTGTAATGCTATGGTGGGACTTTATGTCTTAATAATTCTTGTGCAGTCATTTGCTTGGCCACATGATCCATCATAAGGGGTTGTAGTTTATTTATTTAGCTATACCTAATTATGGCTCCGTCCAAAGAGATTAAAACTTGACAAGATATTCAACGTGTTGTTTAATAAATCTCTATGCCTAGCATCATCCATGCCGCCCTCGGGAACGTTTGCCACATATAAGTTACACATCACTTGAGCTTGTCCTCTTGCCACATAAGAGGATTGGGCTTTCTCTCTTTGAGAGCTTTCACTTGCTACTGTTATCTGCTTGCAATTATACAACCAAAAATACCAAAAACACTTGCATCTTTTATTGTTTTTTTATCAATCTTACTAACCAATACCTTCAGCTCCTCGTGGGTTCGACAACCTTTTCTATTGAAAGGTACTACAATTGATCTCCTGCACTTGGGAGTCATCACTAGCTCGCAGATGGAAGAACCGTGTGTTGCGATCTCCTTCTGCTAGCCATTGTATACGTGATCGCTGACGCCACATTGTCTCCTCGCGGTGTTGGAGCTCAACGATGCGCTCTACTGTCCGGCAGTGCTCGCTGTGGTCAGGTCTCAGCTCCCTGTGGTCAGGTCCCACTCTATCCGGCAGTGCTCGCATGTCAGCCAGCTCGCGCTTTAGCTGTTTCAGCTCCACACGGACATGGCCAAAGGTGTTGAGCTAGAAAGGCTTTTGAGCTTCCGCTCTAAACCGTGCATGGATATACACGTATCCTCTTTCCACACCTGCTCGAGAGTTGGTGCAAATTCCTCGTGAGACTCCCACATTGCTTCATAACGGAATAGGCGTGAGGCCAGCGCTCTCTCCTCCATTGGCGCATGATGGAGAAGGATAGGTGAATGATCAGATGCCGCCGCCGTTAGGTGCTGCAGTGAGGCTAAAGGAAAGCGTTCGCACCAGCTAGCCGATGTCAAAGCACGATCCAGACGCACCCTGCAGTAGGAGCCGCCCGCCACTCGCTTCTCAAAAGTCCAGGGCGTGCATGTATAGCCAAGATCCATAAGTCCGCATATATCCACCGTTTCACGAAACGCTTGGATTTGGGAGTTGCTTCTTTCGTTGACTCCCACATGCTCCTCCCTAAGGAGTACTTCATTAAATCTCCAATGCACAACCACGGTAGTGGAGATGAAGCTTTGATGAACTTCAACATATCCCACGTTTTGTGGCGTTCATTAACTTGAGCCTCTCCGTACACACATGTTAACCGCCAAGGTGCTGCCGCGGGGGGAAACACTACAGCGTCGATATGATACTGAGAGTAAGGTAAAAGGTCGATCTTTATTTCATTATTCCAAAAGATGGCCAGGCCGCCACTTCGACCCGTACTACTAACAGCAAAAACATTGTCATAACCCAAAGTTCCTGCTAGACTCTCAACCCTGGATTTATGGACCTGAGTTTCCACCACACACAGGATTGAGGGAGCAAATTCCTTCGCAAAAGTGCAAAGTTCATTAACTGTCGCCGCATTGCCCAAGCTGCGACGGTTCCAAAGATAGGTACTCATTGCTCCCGGCGGTGCTCCACGTCGGAGCCCGCCGATCCCAGTATTTGCTTATCTTTTTTGGGGGTAGAGTGCTTTTTTGCCTTCTTCAGCTCCCTCGCCGATGGTGGTGGCGGTGGAGTGCCCGAGCGAGGCTGGTAATTCTTGGCCTCTGCCCCTTCCTCGAAGTCCAGCTGCTTCTTTGCCCCACTGTCTTCTTCCACAGTGGTCACACCCTCCTTCGACCACGCCAGCATAAGTGGCCGGGAGGTACTAGCATGTGTGTCTTTGGCCGGGCTAACCTCTGACAGCTTAGCCTCGGCAGAATTGTGTTTGCGGTTCTCCGAGCTCACGAGGTCAGTTGGGCCCCGCCCCCTCCCACCATCACGTCCTCCACGGCCTGCCGCTCCACGCCCTCTGAAGCCGCCACCACGCCCTCCGGTGTCAGCACGCGGTGGTGACATAGGTTTCTGGTGCTGAGATCCCTCTTGGACTTGCGTACGATTCCAGGCAGTGTTCGCCAACATCCACTTCCCAAAGCGCTCCGCTTCCGCGGTATGAACACCGCTGCCGCATTCTTCCTTGACATGGCCCATCCAGCCGCAAACGGAACAGAAGCGAGGCACCTTTTCATACTTCACCTCATGATCACCGGCTTCTCCCCTTCCAGTATGATCGACACAAAGCGGGTGAGCTCTTTCCTCACATCGAGCCACACACGGACTCGCACAAAATCTCCTTCAATCATCGAGCTGTTCATGTCCACCGTGATGACTTCACGGCATTGGCTGCCAGATCAGACACGATCTGCTTCTTACGAAACATCTCTGGAATATCATGGATCTGCACCCACGCATGGATCCTATTCAGCTCAACCGACGAGGTTGTGCAGCTCCCGTCGTATTTTTCAATCAGCAACCCCTGGTCTCTGAAGATCCACGGGCCCTACTCAGTAATCCTCCGCCAATCGCCCAGGCAATTGGCCTGAACCATGAACTTTCCATCATCCAGATCACGGAAAACCACCTCCTGGGCCGGAGACAGGCAAACCTCATCGTCTTCTTCAGCGAAGTTGCACTGAAGGGTTTGGATGTCAGCAGCTTCATCACCGCCATCCACCTCGACCCCGCCTTCAGTGAAGCTACATCTTCCTTTGCCACAGCAATCCCCTTGATGTCCTCACCCTTGATGTTCAGGGTGCGCAGCAGCTCCTCAAGCGGTGGTGCACCCCGCCGCTCCTTCACGCCACTGCCCCCCCTGCTCATTGGTCGCCGCCATCCCTCCGCAAGTCAAAAACCCTAACTAGGGTTCGCCAAGGCCGGGTAGTCAGGCTAGCCGACCCCGTAATCAGCCCGAGCAGACACCTAGATCAGGGAAGAAGACTCGCAGGATGAAAGCTTGAGATGCAAGCCCCGTTCGCCGGCGATCTGATCGCCGGTGATGGTAGGAAACCCTAGTCGCCCGAGCCGCCTTATCGCGGGTGTAGGTACTAGGTCAGCTTCGGCGGTCCTTGTTTATCCCGTACTTCTGCTCTGCTGCCTGTGGGCACGGGAAGCGTCGGGTTGACCTAGGCCCAAACAACGAGTCTGTCGTTATGTTTTTTTCTTCTTCTTTCTAGCCTAGGTAGTCTCTCTCTCAGCGGACTCTTTTGCTTTCTTTCTTGTCTTGTCTTTCTTATTTTTTGTGTTCCATTTTCTTTTCCTTATTAGTTTAGCTTAGTTTAAAGCACTGTTAATGATATCGGCCAATATTCCGATAAATCGGTCGATTTATAGCTTACCGATGTTTGACCGATAAGTTAAAGTTATCGGCCGATATTGCGATAAACCGGACGATTTATCGCTTAACGATGTTTAATCGATAAGATAAACCGACAGATAAATCGGCCAATATTGCGATAAATCAGCCGATATGCAGATAAACCGGACGATTTACCCCTTATCTTGTGTCGACTGATAAGTTCCCCATAAGCGATATCCCCAACATTGGTTTAAAGTCAAATTTCTATTTTTCCAAGATTTTATGAAATTCATTTCGCAAGGTCCAAATTTTGTTCCGCTTGTAGTCGGCATTTTTTTTGTTACTCATGTATTGAAATTTTGTTTTTTCTAGTATAAACATTTTTTCGTCTTGTGCTTGTCATTTTATTCCATTTGCTATAAATTGTTGGTCAATTTTTGTTTCCCATGTAGATTTTTTGTTCCATGGGGACAAAGGTTTGCTTCCATTTGGTCAAAATTTGCATTATGGTAAGACGTCATGATTTGTTCTATGCGCGCTAAAAATGATTTCTTGTTTATTGGGCACCAAAGTTCCAGTTCATAGTTTAAATTTTGGTTTCATGGGTGTTAAAACTAGGTCCAAAATTTTGTGTTGGCTTAGAGTCGGTATGAGTGTTCCGATGACACTAATATTTTTGCTTCACTTAGTTAGTTACTCCCCCGTCTCAAAATATAAGGCGCCCTTAAATTTTAGTAAATATTGCAGTTATAATATGTCCACAAAAATTAGTATGATGATATATGAAATGAAATAAGTTTGTAAGACGAATCCAACGGCACCATTTATACATTCTCATAACCGATATTTTAGTAAATATTAATGGTCAAAGTGAAGCACCAAAGACCCGCACAAAAATAGCACACTTTATAATTTGGAATGGAGGGAGTATTATTTTCGGTTCTAGATGTGATTTGTCCTACTAGCATTAAACCTTTCGTTCCTTTTAGTCTAAAATAATGTTCCACTTCTGTAGTCCTGATTTATTCCAAATGTTTTTCTTTTTTTACGTTAAATATTAAATAGATAGAAGGCCTGATCTGTTTTTTTTTTGCGAAACACAGTACAATGCAGACGCTCACATACACGCGCAAACACTCATCCTATGAACGCACGCACGCACACTCTACCCTATGAGCCCTCCGAGAGATTGAGCCGGCGGATCAGGTCTTGAGATTGACGAAGTCGCCACGGGCGCCTCGCTGTCGACGGGAACGTCGTCTCCCACTGAAGAATATTCCGCCTAAATGAGAAACACCAGCGTCAAACTGGGGTTTAAACTCTAATGGCTGGGAGTACAACCACCATCCTAACCATTCTACCACAGGCAGGTTCTCAAGACCTGATCTTGTTAGGGACAGTCCTGAACCAGAAACCAACAGTGCCAGTTTTGCAAGCTCACGAGCAACAATATTACAATCTCTTTTAACTAAGGATATCGAGAAATAAAAATTGTTTCTTCTCAGCCGATCGATCTCTCTACACATGGAACAGAGCCTTGATAAGTGAGAAAATTCCTTGTATGACACTCTGTTAAAATTATGTTCCTTATTTGATACTGGTAAATTTTTTCTTCCCTATATGACCTTTCTCTGAAATTTCTTTCCTTATATGACACTCTAGTGCATTTTGTGAATAAACGGTGCTAAAGAGGGGTATGAAAAGACCTTTTTACCCCTGTTTCATAATGTGACAAAAAAATCTGTACAGGAAAATAACGTGACTTTTCAGCGCTTAGCCACTTTAACAGGAAATTAATTAATCGCTTGGACCCGCAGGTAGGCCTGGGGCATTCGTTTTAACCGAAAATTCGGTTCGGTTTATTCGGTTTTTGAGTAATTCGGGTAATGAGAAATGTGCACCGAAATAATTTCGGTTTTCTAATTAACTTGTAGTTTCGGTTAAACAGAATTTCGGTTCGGTGTTCGGTTTTTAACCGATATGGTTGTAGCAGTGTGACCACCGGCCGGCAACGAGCCAACGAAAGCATCGTCATACACCCTGCCGCGTATGTGTGACTTTGTTGTAGCCGCGTCGCGTCGGCCAGCCAAAGTCAACAGAGGTGGCGGTGAATGCCAGCTAGCTAGCGATGTTACTATGCAGACAGCTAGCTGACCAGGGCGACACGTACATCGAGGCTAGGGAGACTAGCGTACGTCCATGAGAATGCCAAAATTGTGGGTGCCTTTCTTCGTGGGCTGCCAGGAGGAGATGTAGGTGCATGTGCATGGGGCTGGTGGGTTTCCTTTTGGGCCGAGAAGGGAGCACAAACGCACAACAATCGATCGCCTCACGGAAGTGTTTTGCTCCGTGGCGTCTATATCTCGGTTTGTTCGGTCTTTTCGGTCATCTCAGGGCCAAAACCGAAATTTTATATTTAAATTCGGTTTATCATATTTACGCACCGAAATTAGTCTCGGTTAATTTGATTTCGGTTTATTCGGTGTTCGGTTCGGTTAATTCGGTTCGGTGTTCGGTTTTCGGTTTTTTATGCCCACCCCTACCCGCAGGACATGTCCGCTGGCCTCCGTTCCTCGGTGCGCATCCCAGAGAGCAGCTGCAACGCACACAAAGAAACGAAAATAGCTAGCAAGAATCATACGAGTGTATAGCACGGGTCATGATCTGAATTTTTTAAGAACCTGAACTTCGTTTCTCTGAATCCTCAGGAGCGCCGGCGCCAGTCGATCAGCTCGTCCAGCTCCAGCGACGCACCAGCTCGCCACCACCCGCGCCAGTAGCAGCTCGGTGCGCTCCAGCTCGCCACCACACGCCAAACCTGCTCGTGGTCACTGTGCTCGACGCGCTCGCCGGCATCCTCGCTCGTAAAAGTCGCGCCGGATGGGAAGAAACTCGAGCCGGCGACGCGCTCCTCGCGCTCCACCTCCGCCGCTGCCTCGAGCACCTCGGCGTCACCGTCCGCCTAGACACGGCCGCCGCCAGCGCCGAGCCCACATAGGAGGACGCGGCCGCACCACCGGAGGCGCGCGCGAGGCGGCGTACCAGGGCGCGCATCTCGTGGACGGAGACGAGGTGCACCAAAGGGTCCTTGGCCTCGAACTCCTCGGACTGCCCGCGCGCGCACATCACGGCCGAGCTTCGCCTCGGGAGCGCCGACGCGAGTCGATCTGCCTCGTCCACGCCGGGCGTCGCCAGGCTTGCCCACCTCTGCCCAGGCAGTGCTATGCGGCGCCGGCGCGGCCTCCACGGCAAGCACGAGCGTCGGTAGGCTAGGGTGAGGGAGAGGCAAGCACATGTCGTGTATACTCGCCTAGAAGTAGCGGCGGCCGCTGCCAGTATTTTTCCGCGAACCTCGTCATCGGCGCGTCGGTCGCCGGCGCGACCCCCACCGCTCGGAGGTCCCTGCTGCAGCAGTCCTCAGGCCGCCGAACGCCCGGGTCATTCAGGTCCGCCTTGCACCCAGTGGCGCCGCACTCCGCTCCGCCCGCGCTTGCTGCTCACCCCGGGCACAAAAAACCGAAACCGAAGCCCGAACCCGAAAAGACCGGGACCGAAACCGAAATACCCAGAATTTCGGGTAACCGAAATAATATCGGTCCTGAGAATCAAGTAACCGAAATAATATCGGTCTGTTCGGTTATCACGAGCTGAGGACCGAAATGACCGAAGGGACCGAACCAGCGATGCGAATTAGACATTCAGGCCCAACTCGTGTACTCTAGCATGTAGCACGGCCCATCGAGGCCTAGTTCCCTACTTCTTTTCCCCAATTTCAGCACTAGCGCTCGTTTCCATGACCTAACTCCATCCCCGCCGCTTGTTTCCCTCGAATTTTGTGGTACGCATACGTATCCATCCATCTTGCCGCCTGGAACCAGCGACCTCCATCCATTCTCCGCCTCCTCCCATGTCTACTAGAACAAGAGATTGTGGTACGCATGCCAAGCACACAGCAAGCTTGGTTCTTGTTTCCCTGTAACATGAGGATGAGCTGAAGGAATATAACTATGAGGATGAGCTAAATATAACAAGAGATTGTGTTGCTGTTATTTCCTTTTTTCGGTCTATTTGGTCATGACCGAAGACCGGACCGAAAATACCGAAGACCGAATACAAAAAGACCGAAAAGACCGGCCGTAATTCGGGTAGCGTTTCTAGATGACCGAAATTTTGGATGACCGAAAAGACCGGACCGAGCAAACCGAACAGACCGAACGCCCGGGGTGACTTGCTGCGACCTGCGGGAGGCCGGCCATGGGATGTCGGAGCCGGCCAGGGTGAGGGAGCAGGGCGGCCAGCAGTCCGCCGGCGCCGCCGCCGCTAGGGCTCGGGTCGGGTGGGGAGAGAGAACGAGAGATCGAGATTGCTCAATTCGGTTCGGTCGGGTTAGTTCCTTTTGGTTCGATCGATAGGACAGAGACGAGGGCATTTTTGTCCGGCCGATTATTTTTTAACGGAACAGTGTAACGGACCTCACGTTAGTGTCGCAAAAGGAAAGAAATTTTGAGAAGAGACATATAGGGAAGAAATATTTTACCAGTGTCAAATAAGGAACGTAATTTTAATAGAGTGTTATACAAGGAATTTTCTCTTGATAAATCTTGATGTCCCGCGTTGAAAGCCAAACACACAGCTGCACAATCAGTCTCAATCATCGATGGCTGGAGTTTTTCAGCATCGCAAAATGAAAGGCATCTAAGCAGAACTTTCGATTCAGATTCCTCAACATGACTACAAGTCTGAGGGTACACGGCATTGAGGCGGATGCGCGCGGCGCCGACGAGCCGGGGCTCGCCGGTGCGCAGGCCGAGCCACTCCTCAGTCACAACGACGGTGGCCGAGACGCCGTCGCGGGCGGCGACGATGCGGCACAGGTTGGCCCCGTCCTGCACCGTCGTTGTCGGATTGTCCAGGCACGATGGGACGGCGAGCAGCGGCCACCCCGCCCAAGTCAGCCAGGAGCGCGCGGGTGGCACCCTTGGGCACGGTGATGACGAGCTCGCCCTGGGCGTAGATGGATGTGGCCATGGTGGGGCGCGTGAGCCAGGGAAAAGCCGTCCGCGGCGCGACGAAGCCGTGACCCAGATTGATTCATTGACCAACCAGAAAATGATTTAATCAATCACCCAATATTTCTTCTGCGGTAAACATGTTGCATATGCGCGCCGCGGTGCTGCACAACACAGAACCGAACACTCCGTGACTCCATCGGTGACCGTCGCCGGCCAGCCAGTGTCGCTGTCATCACTAATTCACTACTGCTCTGCTTTTTCCCGAGCCCAAACTTCTGCGGCATGAACTCCAATCTCCGTGACCTTTCTCGCCGCCGGCCTGGCCTTGAGCTCCTCCCACCACGCCTTCACGTGCGGGAGCTCCTCCACCAGAGCCGCGTACTCGGTCTCCATGAAGTACCGCATCATGGGGAAGTGGCTGAGGTCGGCGAGGGTGAGCGAGTCCCCGGCGAGATACCTCGACGCCGAGAGCCGCGCCTCGTACACCTCCAGTGTTATGGATGCAACTTGTCTATATTGATGGCCCAATGGGCATATATATATTACACATGACTTGGAGAATAAGGAAATAATATCTAGACTAATACGGACTCCTAGACGTATACTAATACTCCTTAACACCCCCCCTCAAATGCAAAGCGTATGCAATAGCATTGCATTTGAAGAAGTGTAACACTAGAAAAACAAATGATAATCCAAAATCCGCGTCTTGAGAATGTTGTCGCAGCATGAAGAGTCTTCAAAACCTGTGGAGTCAAGCCAAACAATCGATCTTAGAAGACCGACGGAGACCGATAGACGATCAGAAGAAAGATAGAGACCAAGAGACGATCAGAAGTAGAGCATGTCATAACAGATCATAGCACAAGGAACCAATGGCATAAGAAGCCCACGGCAAAAGAATGTGCGTAGATCAACAATGGCAATGCGAAAGGAGGCCACAAAAATCCTACAAAGAGGACCAGGACCAAGAAAATGAGGCCACAAAAGGACCGAGGCCACAAACGGACCGAGAAAAATGAGGCCACAAAAGGACGAGGCCACCAAACGGACCTAGAAAATGAGGCCACAAAAGGACCGAAGAAGAGGCCACAAACGGACCGAGAAGATGAGGCTGACAAATAAAGGCATGGTGGACTCTCATGACATGAAACACGAAAAGAAACAACGGATTTGGTGGACGCAGCGAAAAATAATAGAATACTAGAAAAGCGAAGCGACGAACGGTGGTGGCAGCGGAAGTGAATCACGGCGCAGAGGGCCAGGACCAACCAGAGGACCCGTGATGCGCTCCTGACTGTGAAGACGATGGTGTCTCGGAGCTAGATGAGTTAGCAACAAGACCGACAGAACCTGTTGAGGAAGAACCTGAAGCCATAAGTTGACGCAGAAGTCGCACAATATCTTGCTCAGTCACGGACACTGGTGAAGGCGTCGAAGGCGTCGGGGTGGGAGCACGAGTCCCCGGAGTCTCTGAAAAGGAACCACGGGACATGTCCCGCATCTTCTTGAAGCAGTCAAACTCAATGTGACCAGGCTTGCCACAGTAGTCACAGTGACGACGAGGACGGGATCCACCATTGGTAGGAGACGGAATAAGAGCCGGAGCACTGAGGCAAGAAGTATCAAGTGTAGTAGTCGGCGTAGCAGGACCTCGAGCAGCGAGTACGGAGGGAACTGCAAGCAAACCAGCACCACGGAGACGGGTCTCCTCAGCACGAAGCTCAGAAAGCACCTCCGAAATAGGAACACGGCCACGAGCCAACAACTGAGCACGACGTGGCTCAAACTCCTGACGAAGCCGAGACAAGAACTCATAGACGCGTTGAAACTCCAAGTCTGACCTCACAGTCCGGCAACACGGGCAAGTACCACAAACAGCAGTGCGAAGAGAGTCAAGCTGACGCCAGATAGCAGAGCTCTGCGTGTAGAACTGATCAATGGTGGAGTCACCCTGCTGTAGAGCATGCTCCTCACGAACCACCGACAGATAAAGAGCATCCCCGGACGGCTGATGGCGCTGACGAAGGTGAGTCCACATATCAGCGACAGTATTGAGACCCATAAACTCAGAAGCAAACTGCGGGAGAACACTGGCGGTGAGAACAGCCGCAGCACGAGCATCATCATCACACCACTGAGTGTAAGCTGCCAGCTCATTACGATAAGTGGAAATAGCAACCGAGTAATCCGAGACTTTCTTGTCGTAAGCAGCAACCGCAGTATCACCAGCACTTTTGGCCGCATCCTTATCAGCCTGAGAAGCATCCGCAGCGACAACCACTGGTGGCGGCGGAATAGGAGCAGCAGGAAGAACCGGACACGGCGGACAGGAAATCTCACCAGATAGAACGCCCCAGAGACGAAGACCACGCATATGAATGCGCATAAAGCCGGCGAACTCGGTGTAGTTAGCACCATCAAACAACACCGAGCAACGAGGGATGGCAACATAGCCTGATGACGAAGACATTGCTCTCACATGAAGAGCAAATAGCCAAGAAGAACAGAGCTCAGAACCAACCCAAACAGCAGCCAGCAGCCTAACGAGCTGAACACAGGAGCAGGAGTCAATAAATCCTTCCCCGTTCGGAAACAGATCAGCTGCTCACGATCGATCTGACGAGGACAGAAGCTGAGCCGGTTGGAAACAGATCAGCTGCACGAATCGATTGGATGAGTACAGTAGAATACTTCCGCTACAGCAGCATACGCCCACAACGATGGGGGCCGGCCGTGGATGTGCAGAGGACTCGCGGCAGGCTGCCGGCGACGACGGAAGTCGGGCGGAGCTGCAGCCGGCGGTCGCTGCAGGGGGCGGCGGACACCCGGAGGAGCAGAGGAGCAGTCGGACCGCGAGCCTGGGAGACGTGCGGACGCCGGCAGAGTCAACACGGACAAGCTCGATCTGGGAGCAGCTTTGGAGAAGCAAGATCGGGAGTCCACAATATAAAGAAAAAGGATCAAGAAAATAGAGGAGACCACAGCGGATCGGTAGACCGAAAAAAAAATCGATCAAGATTGGATCGGTAGCACGAGTTGCGCGTGCGGGAGAAAAATCAACCCTAAACCTAGGGCTTTGATACCATGTTATGGATGCAACTTGTCTATATTGATGGCCCAATGGGCATATATATATTACACATGACTTGGAGAATAAGGAAATAATATCTAGACTAATACGGACTCCTAGACGTATACTAATACTCCTTAACATCCAGTACCTTCCTCAGCTTGGCGACGTTCTCGTCGACCACGGCCTGGTCGCGCACGCCGCCGCGGAGCGGGACCACGATGCACTGCATCATGATGGCGCCCGTCGGGGCGTGGTGCTGCTGCGCCTCCACCTCCAGCCACACGTCCACCATCGCCGCCGCCTCCGGCGAGCCGTCGCCTGCCAGCAGCTCCGGCTTGTACTTGCGCAGCACGTGCCTCGCGATCGCGCGCGACTCTGCCGGGTGAGGTCGGTCAGGTGTCAGATTGTTCGTGCAGGAATTTGATGGAGAGATTGTTGGGAGGGGGGGAGGGGTTGCGTACCGAAGAGGGTGAGGTCGGCGTCCTCGAGGACGGGGACCTGGGCGAACGGGTTCTTGGCGAGGAAGTCCGCGCGTAGGTGGTCGCCGGCCTCGGGGCTCATGGCCACGAGCTCGTACTCCACGCCGGCCTCCTCCAGGCACAGCAGAGCGCGCGCCACGAACGGCGACATCGCCCACCCGTACAACTTCACCGCCGGCGACATGGCACGAGCCCTGCTTACTTGCTGTTGAGCTGCTTCTTGGTGCTGCACTGCTGTGACTACTGAGTACTGACAGCTCCGCCTGGGGATTAAATAGTGGTGCGTGCGTGAGGTGTGGGCGCGGCGTCACTGCTTGCGTCGCGTTCCCCTGCAGTTGACTGTAGATCGATGATGCTGTTCCGATCCATGGCATTGCATTCTGGTCTTCTCTTGGCCTACACCAACCTGTCGAAAGTGTCAGTTCGTGCTCATGCTGCTGAAAATTATTTTCCCTTTCTTTGAAATGTCATCGAGCTGCCAATCTTGAATTATTTTTCTGTTCTCAAAGTCAATGACGCAGCATTCTTTTACAACAAAGAAACGACTTTTTTTTCTATTTGCATTTTCAGGACCTGGACAACTTTATACAAAGTTTCAGGATTTTCATGGCATCCTTGAAATAGCTTAACGATCTATACTGCATTAATGCTCTTGACTGCTCAAAGTGTGCTCACACCTAAGAGCAGAAAAGAGTATTTAAAAAACTGCTATTTTACTACATTGATTGAAAAAAAAGGATTTAGCAGATACTCAAAACACAAAAACGTTAGATTTTGTGGGCGGGAAATCTACGTAGCACGTTTTGTTTTGCGCTTGAAGCCTCTGGAGTCTGTACCAGCCCCAATTCCTACGAAATTCTGGCGGTTTCGTCCAAATTGTCTAGGTCGGCTTTGAGATCGCGTTTTATGATGCTCCTTGCCCGCCTCGGCCTGCTCTTCCTGGCCACCGGCAAGCTCTCCTCACACGCGGTGGTAGGGAGGGGCGATGGCCAAGACTAGGGAGCTGAGGGACAGTGTCTGTTCTGGGACAGGACACCACCACGTAGTGAAAAATGTTTTTCCGTATACTGAAAACTGGTTTTCAGTATTTTTCTTTCTTAGTATTAGAGTTGCTCTATATTACAAATTACATTGCCATTCTTTACTTCACTTTGTATTTTCGATCTTTCGAAATCTCACTTCACAAACACCGTGTGCGTGTTCACTTCACAAACACCGTGTGCGTGTGGAACAAACCCCAGCCGAAGGACGTGATTGGAACGCAGCAACATCACAGAAGTTCAGTTCACGTGGATCCATGTAAATTCCAGCGATATACAGTAGACGGATAATAAAGTTGGAAGGTAGTTTCAACATCTATAATAGCAAAAATACAAGCCTGGCAATCAACAGTTGTGAAGAAAACAAGGACAAGAGAAGACAGAGACCGGATCCAAATCAGTGTGACCAACATATAACCTAGACATAATTGTGGAGCAGGCAGCAGCCAAACCGAAGGAGGCCATCGACACTGTCCAAAATCACCAATCGAAGTGCGGAATTTTTCACATTCTATTTTTAAGGCAAAAAAGGGTATCCTTGAAATGGCAATGAAGTGCGGGATTCACTTCTATTGTTGAGGCAGAAACGTCGACCCTTCAAAGATCAGCCCTACCAGGGTATCTTGGGAACGGTATGACGTCTCTTATGTTGTCGAGACCAGTGGCGAAAAGGATCATCCTCTCGAAGCCAAGGCCAAACCCGCTGTGCTTCACAGACCCAAAGCGCCTGAGATCCAAGTACCACTCATACGGCTCCAAGGGCAGATCTGCGTCGAGTATTCTGTACAACAAGATGCACCGTAGTCAGCTCAACAGTCATACACAGAGACAATTAATGAATTCGTACTGTATTCTATATGTTGCACCTACAACATCACTCAAGGCCGTGCTGATGCAAGTTTTATTCATTGACATTGATTTGCACAAAGGAGGTTTATAAAAGAAATTCACAAACTCAGCAGAGAATGTAAACTGGTTTCATATTGCTAGTGTTTAGAAAACCTAAATCATAGAGCATGATGCAAGTACTGTTCATATTCTTGTCAAGTGTTCAGATCCAAAACGGAGTTCAATAGTATTAGACACCATCCAACAAATCTCATACGTTAACAAAACCAAGTTTCTATTTGCCACAAGCGAAAGCTAACACCTTCAAGTATAAAGTCAAGTTGTAAACAACTCTCCAATAAAAGGATGCAAGTACTACAAATTGAATTTCTACTTGCGTAAGAAAAGTATAGGTGCATGATCAAATAGTTGATGCCGATGTAAACAACAGATCTTCACTCAACAATGAATTCATACAAGAAGCAGCAATCCATAAGATATAAAATACACTAGTTCAGTTAACAAAGCAGGGTGATGGCACCTTTGTTTCAGAACATCAAGACGCTCCTCCCTTTGGCTTCCACCAATCAACTCACCAACCTAGTAAACATGGTATTCAGAAAGTGAGCAATCATGGCTATATATTAAAGGCATGAATGATCAAGCGTTCAATCCAATAGAAATAGAACATACTTGGGCACAATGCCCACTGTCATGCTTAATAGACAGACGCAGAGAAAAAACATGAAGCGTGGAATAAACATCATTGAAAGACAATGCTCTGTAAACAGTCTAAAGGAGCACTCGGTACAATAATCTAATAGACGCTGTACCTTGGGAACAAGCACATCCATTGCAGCCACTGTCTTCTGGTCATCATTGAGCCTCATGTAAAATGCCTTTATTCCTTTCGGGTAGTTATAAACAATAACTGGCTTCTTAAATATCACCTCAGTCAAATACCTACAAATTGAAAGAAAGAATTATATATCTAAACAAGGTACACTAACTGATACAAAAGTAGCAAACCAGTTATGATCTCCATACCTCTCATGCTCAGACGCTAAATCAATTCCCCATTCAACCTTGTTCTCAAACTTCTTACCTGTACCTATTAAGATCTCCACAGCCTTTGTATATGAAATGCGTTCAAATGGTGTAGAGGAAACAAGCTCCAGACGCTCAATTGCGGTCTTGTCCACATGTTTCACCATAAATTCCATGTCTTCACGGCAATGCTTGAGTAACCATTTGCAGAGGTATTGTACGTAGCTCTCTGCACAGTTCATATCATCCTGTGGCACGGTTTTTTATAGTACAGCGTTAATACTGGTAAAAAAAGTCTCAAGTAATAATCTACTCCCTCCGTCCAAAAATAACTGTCTTAAATTTGCCTAAAAGTGGATGTATCTAGTCCTCGTGTCTAGATACATCCAATTTTGTGCAAATCTAAGACAGTTATTTTTGGACGGAGGGATTACATAAAAAGCCAAGACAGAAAAATCTGAGTTCAGTTTAGGATGAGCTCACATGCAAGTTTGCAAATGCAATTTCTGGTTCAACCATCCAAAACTCTGCCAAATGTCTTGACGTATGTGAGTTCTCTGCACGGAATGTCGGCCCAAAGGTATAGACGTTGCTGAGAGCGCAAGCATAAGTCTCAACCTGAAGTTGACCTGAAACAGTCAGGAAGGCTTGGCGCTTGAAGAAGTCAGTCTCGAATGCAATTGTCCCATCATCCTTGCGTGGAATTCCAGGTCTCAACTTAGACCTCTCTTCCAGCCTTAGAACATTCTCTTTCGCCTGCTTAAGCTCCGAAACAGCAGCAGCTATATCTTGCTTGCTAGCTTTTGCTGCTTTAAGTTGCACAACTGCCTCTCCCTTTGCCGTGACAACAAGCTTATCAGCCTCGACATCAGCTTCCGATGGTGCAGGGTTCTCCTTAAGCTCCTTCTCAACCTTTTCAGCCTGGCTGAATAAGGAGGTGACTTGGAACATCTCACCGGCACCCTCACAGTCGCTGGTGGTTATAATAGGTGTATGGATATACAAATACCCATTTTCATCGAAGAAACTGTGGGTTGCATATGCAAGCTGATGCCTTATCCGAGCAACCGCGCCTATCTGAAAAAGGATTGGAGTGAAGAGTGTCAGTATATTAGCAAATTCTATACCACAGTAACCAGATTTTCACGAAACACATTATTTCCATTGAAGTGACAAGATTAGAATGAAACAGGTAATACCAATTCCATATGCAGATACTTTGATAACTGTGATATCAAGCACAACCAGTTACATATATAATAACACACCACATCCAAGCAACCAAGCGTACAAACTGATAGTATGCTGAGAACTCCGTAGCTTCGATTAACAGTAACGCACCAGAGAAATGTTAAAAACGATAGATAACAATTGAACTATTCATTAAATGATAAAGTAGCGTGACTGAAGCCAAAGGACAAAGCACATAAATTCTGAAACTGTACAATTGCAACCAAATCAAGGGTGGCTAGAAATGAGCAGACACTACATCATTGGTTACTACTGTACTCCGTCTATCCGAAAATACATTCGGTAACCGTTTGACCATCAATTACTCTACTAATATGCAACAGATGAGACATAAAACTGATGTCATTAGATTCGTATTCCAAAGTAGTTGTTTGCGGTTATGATTTCGTATCACAATAGCAACGTAACATAACACCCGAGATCCTCATATTACGACTGCATCATCTGTCTCCACGACATAAGCTAAAATTAACCCATTGTAGAATAGGAACAAGCTTCAGAATTCATACCGTGTTGGTGCGTGCGCGGAGGTGGACGAAGTCCCTGAGGGTCTCGAGGGTGATCTTGGTCTTGGGCAGCGGGTAGGCGGCGGCGTCCACCTCCCCGACCTCGAGGACCTTCACCGCCTCCAACTCGATCCGCTCCTTCGAGTGTGACGGGGCTTCTTGAGTAAGCCCTCTACGAGCACGGAGGTGCCCGTGTGGGTGAGCGGCGCGAGCGGGTGCACGTCCTTGTCGACCATGACCTGGAGGCTCCCCTGGCAGGACCCGTCGTTGACCTCCAGGAAGGCGAACTCGCCCTTGCCCTGCTGGCGGCCGGTCTTGACCCAGCCGCCGACGACCACGGTCTGCCCGGCCAGAGAGTCGCCGGCGTCGAGGATGGCGCGGATGCGGGTGCGGGTGGTCGGCGGCTCGAGGTCGGACGGGGCCGGTGAGGAGATGGAGGCGGCGGCCAGCTCGGCCGTCGGCGGCGCCGATGCCGCGTCGTCGCCATGGCGGGATCGAGCGGGCGGCGGCGGCGGCGAGGGGATTAGGGTTTTTCGGTGGTGCTGGTGCGCGCGTCTGCCTGCGTCGTGGTGGATAGGCTGCGATGAGAGAATGAGGAGGGCGAGGATTCCTCGACCGTCGGATCGGTTTTTGAAGGGGCTGCTCCGACAACGTTGGGATCTGACTGTCCTCTAGTATCTTGGATGCCAAGGTACCAACCTAAAGAATCGTCCAAAAATTGTGAAAAGAAAAATCACTTAAAATAAGATTCTACGAGAGAATCTTTTAGGAGATTCTAGCAAATAGTGTAATACCCATCATTTTCGCAGAGAAATAACAAGTTTTTTTTAGCTTGGAACAGAACGATTAGAAAAAATTTCATTGGCCGGCTCGCTCGTGGCTCGTCTCCTCATTATCTCTCACGTGAGATCCCCTCCACTAGAGTACCTAACTACCTATGGAGCAGAAATCATTTTCGCCTCATAGGTGTAGATGCACCCACTACTAAAAAAACTATTTTAAAATGTCAAAAAATTATAAACAAAAATTTCTTATATATACCCGATTTTATGTTCGCACGAAAAGTTTCGTGAAAAAATAACATTTTTGTGGCATGTGTAAAAAAAATCAAACTTTTTGTGCGAACATAGAATATGCGGATATATATCCAAAAAAATTGTTTGGAATTTCTTGATATTTTAAAAAATATTTAATTTTTTTTTACATAACGTGTGCATCTAGACCTACGACCCGAAACACCGTGTCCACCTATGGAGTACCTATAACACATCTCTCCACTTGCTCGCTTCCTTTTGCCCCACCTCCTCCCTCCTTGCACTAGGTGGGTGTCATGGGGTAGGTGAAAACCCACACCCTTTTTGCCCACCAAGCTCCGGGGAGACGTCGAATAGTACGAGGGCTGATTTGGGGTGGCCTGCTATGGCGATGGAGGGGTGCCAACAAGATAAATTCGTCGTCGGTGAGCCCAGGATAGCGAGGACAATGCCTTCGTTGTTGACGGTGGAGGTATGTAGTTTCTGGGAATTTCTTATGTTTCTTACAATATTTTGATTTGTTGTAAACTCGAGTGTGCTTTGTTGCAAACACATGAGGGATATATTGCGTTCCCGCTACAAATGTTACATTCATGTTTCAATTTTTGTTGCAAACATTTTGTTGTTATGTGCATGATTTTTCTCGAGTTTTTACTACGACCAATGAGGATTTGTTTTATATGTTGATTGTTTTGATACATGTGTTCGAAATGTTGCGATAATTTTTCACAAGTTTTACATACCACTCTAATAAATGTTGCAAGGCATGTTACGCACACACAAAGATGTTGCGTCAGGAGGTTCGGTGTTACGTACATTGATCGAACACTCTGGACCTCACATTTTATTGAGATCGGACGGCTCTAAAGATGGCTAATTTTCCTCCATATATGTCGGTTGACTGCTAGCACTCACCGAAAACATATGAATATGGCCGCTTGAGCATTGTTAGTTTGAAGTCAAAAAATCTCTCTGGTCAAGGCGTCTGCATAGCTGCAAAAAATATATATTAGAGGAAACATGGTTGAAAACAAATAGATTTATGGATTCATTGATGGGACGGCGAGACAAAGTATAAATTATTTAAACAACCAAAACCTAGATGCATTAGTTGTGAGTGATGTTAGAGTCAAAGCATAGCATGCATTGGGGCACAACAAAACATCAACAAGATCACTCCAAAAAATCTAAATTATAAAAATCCTACCACTTAGAGAAGTAACAGAGCTTAAAAGTTCAAACCGTCTATAGTATTAGGTGATGGGTGGAATTACAGTTACATGAAATTTTGAGTGTAAAATATAAGCAAAGTGGGATCAACCCAACCTACCCCATGGTTGCATAACCACAACAAAGCATGTCACGCTAGCATGACAAACATCAAGCAAACAACCAAACAAGTAATGCCAAGTAACTTCTTGGCCTACAATACTAGATGTAGCTATGATAGCAAAACTCGATCAAGTAGATGCCATGTGGACTATATACGTTGCCACTTAATAAAATCCTAAAAGTAATAGTGACATGAAGCCATGCATAGCACCCTCTAAATCATTAGGACTCAGTCAACCTATTTGTACCATTGTCGAAGTTTAATGGCATTCGAATATATTTCGTATCACCACTACTTTCCAAGAATAAAACACTTATTTGACGAGAGCACATTATACAAATGTAAAAAAAAATAGTCCAGACAAAAATAATATTGCCCTCGTTATATAATCTTACAATTTAGGGAGTGTATACTTGTAACTTGTCATTTTCGAGCTCATACCTCAAAATCATCTTTGTGAATCTATATACACACACGCGGCTTATTTTAGATGATACGGAGTAGTACATACCTAGGACGTAATTTACTCAATCCCGTCGCTAAGAAAATATCTCATGACAGCGCCACAGACATTGAATCATTTGTCGAGTCAATGGACATGACTCTACTAATTACTGTAATACTTAAGTGGTCATGCTTGATTCCGTGTTATCACACGACAACACACACACGAACATAGACGTCGATCGCAGCTGGCGGCATCGGAGTCCCGTCGTGCACCACCAGTCAGCGAACCGGTCCCCACGTTGTCCAGCTATCCAAACACGCCACGTCGGCCTAATAATTTCCCCCGGTATACACACTCCTCAGCCAGCCCTACACACCAGCACGTGGGACCTCCTGGTCCGGTCCCACTCGTCGTCGTTTCGACCACTCGCGGCGCGGGCCCCACACCTCGCCCGGGTCTGACCGTTGAGCGCGGCGCTTCACTGATTTGTTTAATCCATTCCCCTCTCGTTTCGCTTTCATGCCTCCCCGTCTCATGGCCGGCCAGGCCAGATGGGTCTCCCCCTCCCCCAATCACGTCCCTCTCCAGATCGCCGAATCCGCATCCAGATTTGTCCTCCCCCTCTCCGGATCCCCGCGACCGGCCAGGCGGCCTCGCCTGAATCGGCATCGTCCAGGTGAGCGCGGAAAGAAGTCTCTTTGTTCTTTTTGTCATGTCCTTCGCTTTGGCGGGCGCAGAATTTTCTCCCTCGTCAAATCAGAGTTTGCCCAATTGGCTCGGCCTGATTGTCGTTCGTTTGTTCGCGAGTGAGGAGTTGTGTGCGGTTTTCAAACTCTAGTTTCTCGAGCAGCTGGTTTCTTGGCTATTAGATTGATCATCGTCGCTCTTCTCTGATCCTCTGGTTTCTTCTTGGCGAGCTTGCTCCGTAAGATTCTTCTTTGCTCGCGAGCTGAGGAGAGGAGGGAGTTGTGTGCGGTTTTCAAACTCTGGTTTTCTCGAGCGCGCTGGTTTCTTGGCGATCAATCGTCATCGCCGCCGTTCTCTACTTCTCTGCTTTGTTTGGTGATTCCCGCAGCTTGCGTGCTGCCTGCTTGCTACAGCTGACGAGCCGTCTTCTTCTGGACACGCAAAGCTAGGATCCACCCAGCGTTTACATTTCGTTGTCCGCAGGCTGCTGACCCTGGGGAAGACCAGGATCCACCGCCGTGGCGCCGACCGGCATCATGGGGATGGATTTGGGAGCGCTCGCGCTCAGGTACACCGGGCTGTCGCTGTCAGTGTCGGACCCGGACTCCATCGTCGCCATCAACATCTTCGTCGCGCTGCTCTGCGGCTGCATTGTGTTCGGCCATCTGCTCGAAGGGAACCGGTGGGTGAATGAGTCCACCACCGCGCTCATCATGGTGAGCACCCCTCCCTGCCGCGCGCCAGGTGTTTGTGGTTTTGCCTTGCGGAGGAGGAACGCCCACCTGAGTTTTTCTGCTTGTTTGGTTGCAGGGGCTGATGACTGGTGGCGTCATTCTGCTCGTCACCAATGGGAGGGACTCGCGTATTCTTGTCTTCAGCGAGGATATATTCTTCATCTACTTGCTCCCGCCCATCATCTTTAACGCCGGGTGAGCTCACTAACTACTTCAAGTAGTTGTCTCCCGGCGTATTGGGGAGTTCGTCTTCTTGTTGCTTTTTTCATGCAACAAAGTGTTTTGACGTGTCTTAGTCTAGGCTCGTTATCTTTTGAGCTCTACTGTAATATGCAATTCAAGATAACTGGTTAAAATAATTGATTGTAGGTTGAAATCTATGTTTTCTTAAAATAAATGCAGGTTATTTCATAGTGTGTGTGCATGTCTTAACAAGGGGAAATAGTAAATGTGTTAAATTGGATGAACAATACCAGAAGTGCTTTTCTCAAAGTGCCCAACCAAATTTTCTTCCTCATATGTATATTTTAGATTTGTAGGGTTGTCATACATGCAGACCTTTTATAATTAGGGAGTCAAGTCACATTTGTTCAATTGCTCTTGCTAATCGCGAGTAGGATATTTATTCATTTTGGCTATCTTTCGTTAACTAGGTAAGTATAAGAACCTTAAATTCATTTCTTTTGCATCATATACGGTTCGGTATTTTTCTGTGTTATGTATGTTTATGAAGCTCCATTAGATTTCTTCAATGCTTTGCTATTTTTTTTAACTCTACAGTCACTGTTTTAGTCTGAAGTTATGTTTCATAGGATTAAAGTCTTCAGCTGAAGTGTATGATTGTGAATATTTCCACGAACTATCAGGTTTCAAGTAAAGAAAAAGCATTTCTTCCGCAATTTTGCGACAATTACTTTATTTGGTGCTGTTGGGACATTGATATCCTTTGTAATAATCACCCTCGGTAAGTTGCTAAATCATTAGTCATGTTTGTCCGTTACATTGTTGACATGTTTATATTGTACTAATACTGTCAACCTTTACTCCTAAATGCAGTTCAGTGTCACTCATACATTTAGTTGGTGCACACAGAAATAAATCAATGTAACTTTTAGAATCCATGTTGTAGATGACGATGGCTAACATTTTTTAATAGAAAAAAGTGGGAGTTGCTTCTATGAAAGACCATCTTGTGGTTGATTATGTACTGCAGCTTCTGGTACCGCACTTAGTACACACCAAAATGGGGCTCAACTAAAAGCAGAGGGCATTGTCTCTCAGCATTTGGATCCCAATTTTTAATGTCAAGTGAATAAATTTCCTGTGAGCTGGTAGCTTGCACCTCAAAGCTCTTGTAGTATTTCATGTCCTTGAGTGGTGGTGTGCACAGCTACCATCGACATTAAAATGTAAACAGTATTACAAGTTAAGACCAAGTGACATGGTAGTGGACTCAAGTAAGAACACATGGCACTTTCATAACTTCAAACTGTCTGAAACATGAACTTGTCTATACAATCTAAAGATTCCGTGAGATGAGGAAATACCTCAGGTAAATGCTAAAACTAAAGCTGATAATTTACCATATGATTATGATGACAGTTTACCCATTAGGAATGGTTCCTGAAACATATTGAAGAACCACAATTTTATGTTCATGAATTTATGGAGCCTCACCTTCACAGGAACTGAAATACATGCATGATGCACAAACCTTGCATTGCTCAAACTTCAATCTTGCTCAGTTACTAAGATTTTTGTCCAATGGACGTATCAGGTGCCATGGGATTGTTCAGCAAACTTGATGTTGATCCTCTCACGCTTGGGGAGTATCTTGGTTGGATATTTTATCCTTGACTCTTTACGTATTTGAATCTATTTAGTGTTTGAACTTTGGATACCATTGAATATGTTATCTTTCTTTAAGCTGACTTTTAATTCATATGTGCAGCAATTGGGGCTATCTTCTCAGCAACAGATTCCGTTTGCACCTTACAGGTTTTGAGTTGAACAATATGTCATTGTTGTCTTACAAAATAATGGAGCAAACCATTTAATTTCTAAAGTTGTTACCTGCAGGTGCTTAACCAGGATGAAGCACCCCTACTCTATAGTCTGGTTTTTGGTGAAGGTGTTGTTAATGATGCTACATCTGTTGTGCTCTTCAACGCAATTCAAAACATTGATCTTAATCATTTCGATGCCCTTGTTCTACTACAATTCATCGGAAAATTCCTCTACCTACTTTTCACCAGTACTGTTCTTGGAGTAGCTGTAAGTAACCCTGGCCACTGTTGCGCCACCATCACTAATAATGCTGCTTTATGTTTTGAGAGAGCATAGAAGGAATATTTTGTCTTTTAAGCGCTCTTCCGTGATGATTCAGCATGCCTTTTTTTACTGACTAGCGGTATCACTTTTTGACAGGTTGGGCTGCTCAGTGCCTACACTATCAAGAAACTTTGTTTTGCAAGGTCTGTACAGAGCTCTCAAATGTGAATTCGTCAGAGTACAGTTTACATTATGAATTACTTCAGAGATTTGATTATTATATGGCATGCTTGTGGTGTTATGTGCAGACACTCAACTGATAGAGAAGTGGCTATCATGATGCTCATGGCATACCTTTCATATATGCTGTCAATGGTGGGTGTCTATGAATATTTTTTTTTCAAAATTAGGCAACTCTTGTATCTCCAAATGTTGGGGACACGTTAGTTATCATATGAGATTGATACTATATTTATAACATTACTTATTTATTTTCTTTAATTTGGGCCTTAGTTCCTCTTTTCAGTCGCATGCAATTCTCACCAAGCCTTCTTTTTGGGTATTTCAGCTGCTGGATCTAAGTGGCATTCTCACTGTGTTCTTCTGTGGAATAGTGATGTCGCATTACACTTGGCATAATGTGACAGAAAGCTCCAGGGTTACTACGAAGTATGTATTGTCTGCTAACTAGCTTTGCTGGCAACCATTGCAGTTCATTTAAATAAATAAATAATATATATATACTAGATTTACTAATATTCTACTATTCATGCTGCAGGCATACTTTTGCAACTTTATCGTTCATTGCTGAACTATTTCTCTTCCTCTATGTTGGGATGGACGCCTTAGACATTGAAAAATGGAGATTAGCTAGTAGCAGGTACCTTTTGCTATCCATGAATAATTAAAGCTTTTAAGGACTCTCTAAAGTATATACAAGACATACTACAGTTTCTGCCGATTTACATCGTTTTGTAGTTATCTGCAACATATATCATCCAGCAACTGGTTCTCCTTCCATGTAAGCTGATGTTCTGTCATGTGCTGAACTAAGTATTCATGGCACTAGAACTTCTCTCATTCATGTTAACTTGCATCTCTTGGTGATGATAGAAAGTTGATGTCATTTTTTTACTTGAAAAAAAATCTGCAAAACAAGTAGCTCCTGAAAGCTTCTATTTGTTGCTGTTTGGCATGGTGGGTCACTCTTCAGTACAGGGCAACACCAGCAGCTCCCTTGGATTCTTGCCTATGATTTTCTAAACATTTCCCCACAACTAATTTAAGCACCGTTTCCCCTATGATGCAGCCCCAAAAAACCAATCGCTTTAAGTGCTATTATAATGGGCCTGGTTATGTTGGGAAGAGCAGCATTCGTGTTCCCTTTGTCTTTTATATCCAACTTAAGTAAAAAGGAGGCCCGTCTGAAGATTTCCTTCAGACAACAGGTTAGTATTTAACTTCTTTTGTGCTTCTGTCATCTTGTGTCCCTTAAACCATAGGGAGCTAAGTTTGATGGTATTTTTCGTCAGATAATAATCTGGTGGGCGGGTCTCATGAGAGGAGCAGTTTCAATTGCACTTGCTTATAACAAGGTGATGCGAATTGACTTGAAACTGAATCACGTGTTTTCTGAAGCTATCTTTGGGTATCTAGCGGTTCTGTGTGTAACATACTTTTCTAAACCTTTGCAGTTTACAACATCTGGTCATACTGTAGTGCGAGTAAATGCTATCATGATCACAAGCACAGTCATTGTTGTTCTGTTCAGCACAATGGTAAGACTACTAAAACTTCCTCATTATAATCATTCAAATTGCTATATTATGTCCAACGCAGATGTTTATACTGGCTTTTGCTTATGTTATGCTTTCTTCAGACAAAATATATTTTATGTGATAATGAGCATAAAGTCGTAAACAAACCTTGTGCAATATTGCCTCTTGTATATGAAAAATTAAATTGGTTGAAAGGTGAATGAATAATACAGCGGTCATACAAGGAGGCTTGATGAGATCGTACTATTTTACTTCCCTCAAGAAAAGGAATGAACCTTTATTTTGCTAATGCATATGCCATATATTTGATCCAGGTTTTTGGCTTGCTGACTAAGCCTCTGATTAATCTCCTCATCCCACCAAGGCCTGGCAATGCAGCCAATCTCTCAAGCCAGTCATTCCTTGACCCACTTCTGAGTAGCTTGTTGGGCTCCGACTTGGATATTGGCCAATACCCCCCTCAAACCAACCTTGAGCTTCTTATGACCATACCAACACGCTCTGTTCATCGCGTGTGGCGCAAGTTCGATGATAGATTCATGCGCCCGATGTTCGGGGGGCGAGGCTTTGTACCGTTTGTGCCTGGTTCGCCGGTGGAGCGGAGCACCCATGGTGGCCTGGGTAGCCTGGGCACCGTGACAGAGGCAGACGACCATAGTTTGAGTTGAAGCTCAGAAGGTGCAAGTATTTTTTGAGTGTAAATGTTCAGATACCACACAGTTTTGTTCTTCGAGTTTGATGACGTATTGTTGCATTCGTTGGTGTATCTTGTGCAGATAGTTTGTATAGAGTTACTTAAGGTGGTGTAGATTTCTGGGGCCGTTCCAGATGTACATTTTGCCTGTAAATTTCATTGTCGCTCAGATATAACAATCAGACCTTGTATATTAGCGTTTATGTATTTAAACTGCAGATCGAAAATGAGAATTTAATTTTGGAAAATGCAAGATTGATAATATGGACTTGGAGCAACACCGTGTGAGGGCCACTGAAGGGTTAGTAAAGCCATGGACTCATGGTCCAGATAATATGGTTTCCTCATAGGCATGTTCCCTGATTTGTTGCTTTCCCTTTGATTTTAGTTTTGCCAGCTCCTAATTTGTACCTACTATCCCATGTTGAAACTGTTTCTCTTGCCAAGTTCTCCGTTTGGTGTTCTCTGTAGTTAATGTCTTGACAGCATGCCTTGGTGATTTTTTTCAGTTTGCATATTTTGTATAGTTACTTACTATTAGCTGTTCTTTTTCAGTTCAAGTAGTTCTGATTTGCTAGAATGAACCCTACTTGGTGTAATTAAATTTGTTTAGATGGAAGCTCAAATTCCATTAATCAGAGTGACCAGCGAGATCGCGGGCAACCAGAACTCGCCAAAAGTAAGGAAGACAGGAAAAATGAACGGCTGGGCCCGGACCTGCAGCATCGCTCCCTCTGCTGGAACGCAAGCTTCACCCTGTGCCGGCGCTCAAGCTCCTCCCCTCCTCTCGCGCACGGTCCTCCCTCTCCTGGCGCGCTTCACGCTCCTCCTGCTCCCGCACAATCTCCCAGTCGCCTTCCCCTGATCATGGCCTCGAAGACATCCTTGGCTTATGTTGAACCATTTTTGAACATTTTGCCTGTATATTACTGTATGTCATTGTTGCTCAGACATAACAAAGTCCATGTTGTTCATGGCCTCGAAGACATCTTTGCTTATGTTGAACCATTTTTGAACATTTTGCCTGTATATTACTGTATGTCATTGTTGCTCAGACATAACAAAGTCCATGTTGTTATGACAAACTCGCACCGGTATGAAGCTTTTCACTTAAATATAACCTTACTTGGTTTGTTCAACGCTCAATGTGACATTTCCGATACCCATGGTGAATATTCTAATGAACTCATGGTACGATGAAGCGTCCTTTTTTTCGATACCCATGGTAAATATTCTCAACCATGCTCATTTCTCACTTTGAAAATGAATTTTCTATGACTGATTGTATAAATGCATATGTAGGATGGTTTGGAGTTAAAAAAGCGACTTTTTTTAATGATTACTGCAGGAGACCCCACACCCTTTTATTGAAAAAACAGAATATTATAGGCTTACAATATTCCAGCAACCAGGATCAAAACCTCAGTGAAACAAGGACCAGAGAAGTTCCTCTTTGCATGAATCAGTCCGTTTCCAATAGAACTATCAATCCACTCCACTTGCAGATAATTCCAAATTCGTGCACTGAAGTTACAACTGAAGAATAAATGACTCCAATCTTCCAACACTTGAGCATTACATAGTACACAGTCATTATTTTCTGTTACTCTCCAATTCCTTCTCATCATCATATCCTTAGTATTCAGTTTATCATGGATGAGCACTAGCCACTAGCCACGCAATTATTGATTGCATTAAGAAGTGGATCTTCATGAAATAAGATATTGGATGATGTTATGTCATTTAGAATCTGGTTTTTAATTATCACTTTGAACTGGTGTTGAATTTTAATATTTTTGCACATTACAAATTTGTTTGTGTTTTGTGGATTTTAAATTATGCAACGTGTATGCATTCTATGTTACCATCGTTATACGATTCAAAATTATTGCTCCGCAACAAAAAATAACTCAGTAAATAGAAATGGCATGCGGCTGCTAGTTTTATAAAAAGTTAAGTACTTGTACTACAAACTCCACGGAGAAGCTGCCACGCGGCACACGACGCCGCAGAAGATCCCCGTTCCATTCGAGAGCCGAAACCAAAACGCTCGCCCCCTCCTTCGACGAACGAACGAACCAAGACCCATTCCCGTCACCTCTCCAATCAAATCGGAAACCACACAAAAAAATTCTCACGGAGAAATCGCGACCTCCTCTACCTCCGATCCGGTCCGATGGATCGCTCGTCGTCGCGGCCGGCGAGCCCGGGGACGGGCGGCGGGGCGTGTACGCGCAGCAGCACAGCCACGGCGCCACCAGCGCGCAGACGTCGCCGGGCGGCTCCCCGACGGCGTCGCCGGTGCACCTCCATCGCGCTCGGGGTCGCTCGGCGGGACCGGGTCCGCCTCCACCGTCGGCCGCCGGGGCGCGGGGGCCGCCGCCGCCGCGCGGAACAGCGCCGCGCGCGCCGCGGCGCAGCGGCTCGCGCGCGTCATGGGCGACGCAGGGAGCGGCAGCGACGACGAGGACTACGAGCTCTCCGGCCCGCCCATCGAGCTCTCCTCCACCCCGCGCCGCACCGCCAACCGCTCCCCCTCGCCCTCGGTAACAGCACCACCCCCACATTCACGCCGTCACGTATTCACCATTCATGCAGCATCTGAATCAATGCCACCTCCTGATTGACATGTTCGTCCAATTAAAGGGCCCCTAATCTGTGATTTCCCGTGCACACCTCGCCCGGATGCGATTCGGATGAATTTTGATTTGTCGGTCCCACTTTAACAAAATTGGGATGAATTTTGATGTGCTAGTGCTACTTTTACAAATTCTGGATGAACTGCCATTGATGTACTAAGGGTTTGCATGCAAATGTGTGCATTTTAGATAGGTCGTTACCTTGCGGATCAGACGTCCGTGAGCCGGCCACCCTCATTGACAAACCGGTATGTGCCCGGGAAGTCGGTTCCGATGATCCCATCCATCAAGCAATCAAATCGACCAGCGACAAGCGGGACAGGGTCAGAATTATCATCCGCTCCAAACCGAAGGGAGCAAAGGTCAGTATTGCCACGATTTGTATTTTGATGAGGGGTCGCACATGGCAGATTCCCTACAAATTAACAACAGTAAATTGCTTAAGGTGTCAACCAGTAGTTCTGTATAGGTTCTCAACTGCATACAAGTTATGTCAAGTCAAATTGAATTAATTAATCTCAGCACTCATGCTTGTTACTTTATTAGTTCTGTTGGGGATACATATTATGATATGCAATTATTGAATTGGGGGGGGGGGGGGGGGGGGGGAATTTTGCTATATCACCAAGACCTTGGGATTCATAGCACAGTTCACAATGTCTGCATTGGGGCAAAAGGGCCACCTCCTAGAGTGTGTAAGCTTAAACATATGGATTGCTTGATATGGAGATGGTCGATCCAAATTAACAAACATGGTATGCTTTGGGGACTAAATCCAATGGGACAAGGGTAGAATAGAATCGAATGAAGTGGATTTTTTTGTCATTTTTAAAACATAATTGTCTAGACTTCATAAAGAACAACTTGAAGAATTTTTAATGCACAAATATCACAGAAACATTAAGATGAAAAATCATCAACTAAATTACACTTACTCTACAAAAACATTAAATATTCTACAAAATTTAGACAAGGTTTAATTAAGGGATAGTGTCCAGTTACATACAAGTGCGCTTATTATACTTTTGTTACCTTTTGAATAATATTTCTTTATAATCACATGGTAAGTAATATAGGCTACATCATCCTTAGGAGATCAGTTGATCTTGGAAGCTCGATGAGAGGACGTCGCTCTTCTTCGTCACTTAATGATGAGGTAATTCATGTCATGAAAAATACGTTTGTAAGAAATAATAATGATTGAATGTCCAGAACATTATATATTTTTCCTGAGAAAAAGCAAAAGCTGAGCATCTCGTTCCATTGTTAAAGCAAATAAGATCTTCTACTCTAGGTTGTCCAACTTTTTTTTTGTCTCTACTTTGTGCTAAAATACTTGTCCAAACAGTATGATATGGATGTTGACATTATTATTCAGCTATCATTCCTTCACCTTAAGATCATTTTTTATATTATTTGGAACATTCCGGTGATTCTTGGATGCCACCCTCGCAGCTTAATCAAATGGAAAATGATAGCATGTACGACAAGGTGAGATGACATTACGATTATGAATTTTACTTGTACTTGTTCGAAGCACTCAACATTCCTGTTATGCTGAATGAATCTTCCCAGTTTCAGCTTGAAGACGATGGATGTGACGAAGGAGATGTCAAGTCCATGAACATGGAGAGACAGGTTAATTTCTATCATTAAAAAATCTGAGTTTATAATATTGAGTTCTGTACTACTAGTTAAGTAGCTGGTTAAATCCTACTGTATTGTTATTTTAGTTTTTGCCATAGAGGCTGGTACACGTCTGCATAACCTATTTGGATATTTTTGCATGCCTATGTGTCACATTTGAGTTTATCTTTCACATAGCGACTCACAAAAAAATTAAGATCTAAGAAAGGCAAAACTTCCAGATTTGCCTTCAATTGCAAAAGTAACTATGCATTTGTCCCTAACTCAATGATGCTTGATATAAAGCTATAAATGGAGATGTGGAATTTTGTTGCTATTCAACAGACCTATTTGGTCAATAGCTGTACTACCACCGAGGACCAAGTTTCAGTCCTACTCCTTGGGCCACGAAAGACCAAATATGCCAACTCATTGGCTCAGTTTCTAAATTCTAGAAGCCATTTGCATCAGTATGTTGGCACTCACGTTGTGTTATATCCATGTCTTGTGCCAATTGATCTTTGCTATTTGAATTTCAGGCTTCTATTACTAGTGATGCTATAGAACCAGCGATCAGTTTGATAAGCAGGTATGTTGTTTACTAAAACGCACAAAATTCTTTCTATCTATATTTTGTTCATATTTTTAACCATGTTTTCGTCTTGACTCTCAGAAGGGCTGCAGCACTAGAACAGAGAAAGGTATGTTCTGTACCAAGCTTCTCCTGCTCAGCGTTTTGCCCATACGCTAAAATTGAAAGTTTATTTTGATTTTAGTCCTGTTTTGTGCATTGATGTGGTGCTTTAGGTGCTAGATTCTCCAAAGCTCTTGTTTTTTCGATGGTCATTTTTAGGAAGAAACATATATTCTCCCCACAATTTACAACTTGCTTCTTCGGAAAATTTCATAACTGTAGCTCTGTTATGCCATCAATGGCTGACTGGAGTAACCGGCCAATGGGGAGCTGTATGAAGGAGACATAGGTAAGCTTATGGGAGGCCGATAGGTTGCTTCCAGACAGGATTGACTGAAAGCAACTGACCACTCTGTCGACCCTTCCATGACCTATTTGAGGCAGTCAGCCCCCATGGGTTCATTTGCCCCATTATTAGCCCTTTGATAGGCCGATTGCATCCCCACAGTGAGCCCTTGTTGTTGGCAACTTGGCCTAAAGGAATTCTGATTTTTCTTCATTTCATAAAACCAAGTTAGAAATTACGGGTGAAAAATAACTGAAAAAATCTATAAAAAAATTACTAACTATTTCTGAACTTGAGATTTGTTTTCTCTTAGGCTTCAATGAGAATTGCTTCAAGAAGGGGTAACAGTGCAAGCTGCGATGAGATTACAGCCCTTCGATCAGAAGCAAAGGTGAATAGTTTACAAAATGTGCTTACTTATTGCTGAATGAGTTTTCTAGTGTCATGCTTTGCAAGCCTAAACTTTTATTTACACTGTTGGTAGGTTGCTAGCGAGTTGGTCACATCTGTATCTCGGCGTGTAAAAGGTGCTGGATCAGAACTGAGATCTCTTCATGCAACATCCAACAGAATGATGCTGTCACAAGAAGAAATGGTGCGTAGGCAAGGCTATTCATATCCTGGCAGTTCCGTGTTTTCAGATCTATTGCATTTCATGAAAATCCTTTATCAGGAGGAGGTGGTACTAAAGAGGTGTTGGCTCGCGCGCTACTGGAAATTATCTGTTAGACTTGGTACTGAGACAATCTTCCTGTAGTGTACAGTCTAATTAATTTCTTGTTTTTTTAGTTAAAAACATGTGATGTTAAAAGTGTTAGAATGGTTGGCTAATGCAAACGTGTCTTTCATAGGGATACATTCTGATATCGCAGAGCAAAAACTAGAACACTGGTCCTCAGTTGCACCACTTGCACTTGAAGTTGTCCTATCAGTTGGACAAAAAGCTAGAGATGGAACTTTGTCAGGTCAGAATCTCTTTCAAAATCCATCTTTTGCTCCCTTCATTATGATTATTTTACTACCATGAAGCTGTTTATACAAGCATCTAACGTTTAGATTACTCTACATTATGCCGTGACATGGCCAGATTGCCATGACATGATATAACATAGATAACTTAAAAGTTCCTGTATGGATTCTGATGTCCAGATAAAAATGAAACTGGAAATAACATAAATAAATCTGTGTGGCTTAAAGTTTGACATTATCTATTTTGATGCCACAGAAGATATGAATTTCTTTGCATTGTGTACATGCAATTAAAAAATGAATTCGAAATAGGTTTTCCCCTGGTGAAGTGACTTACTTACATTTTGCCCATAGGTGCAGAACATCTGGTCTGGGGGTTTAATATATTTCTGTCATTTTTAAAGTGATGTTGAAGGATGTAGCATCATTTTTTAATTGTGCCAGAGATGTTATAATATCATGATTTCAATGACATCACTTCTCATCTTGTTTTATTCATCTGGTAGCAGATAATGACGTAAATGATACGGCTGGAGACGGAAATATTGAGAGCATGCTTCTAGTTGAGAAAGGACTTCGTGAATTAGCTTCGCTCAAGGTGTTTCTCAATACTTTCTCAGTTTGATACTTATCGTTATCTATGAGTTCCTTTCAGAGGCATGTCCCAACTAATCAAGTTTGATGAGATCCATAGTACATATTAAACAAAATTATGTTCAATAGTGTATAAGTTGGTGTGGCAACTTCCCAGATGAAAGTTATCTTCTGTCAATTCATGTTGATCTAGTTCATTGTTTTGACTATTTTCTTAATCACATCGAGTGATACAGAAGTAATTGATGCATCATATCGGTTTGTACTTGGTTACATTAGAAAGTGGATTGTCAAACTTCAGAGTCCTGTAACTATCAGAGTTACTACTTTGTGTCATTGTGAAGTATATAGTACATGCAGTATGTGTCACTGAATTTGCTTTCGCATATTCTCATAAAAGAAGAAAACCGTATTATGTTTCTAATTTCCATTGCGGAAGCAATAATCTAATGTTTCCTCTGAAGGTAGAAGATGCAATCATGCTTGCTTTAGCAGAACATCGACGTGTCAGACCTCTTTCAGGTGGCTTCTCGAAAATGTACTCATTTCTTATACTTTTATCTTTAATTTTTGTTGTATGATATGTCTACTAAGATAAATCATAAGTGTTCCAAAAAGTCTCAGACTCTAGGTTGCTGCGTTAACAATTCGGCAACACATAGCATCTGTTGGTATCCAAGGCTCCAAGCCCAATTTTGTCAGATTCCTAATGGTACAGCAAGCTGACAATGCAATATAACAAGAGGGTAAAAGGCGCAGTTGCAGTCTCTTAATACCATTGATGCATATGAAAATCACTTCAGGAGAGATACTGGACAAAATTCTGTAGTTGTTTAGTTCAATAATTTTAGTTTGTCTTGGAGAGTTGCAGGAAGTTTGTCTTTGTTGGTGTGGTTATAGCTGTTCCTAGAGTCAACTGTACCAAGTCACCTCTCCTTCTGAAAATTCAGTCAACTTGATGGCATTGGACAAATACGCTTAACCATTTTATGACGACTAAGCTTTCTTTTGCAGGCCCAGTTTATCCCGCTGAAAGTCATAGCTCTTCAGAGTCACTCGGTTAGTTCTTGTCTTCACTAGTTTTCCTTTGGTATCTATGATCTGCGAAAACACTACTCCTAGTCCTATATGGCTATATCAGTTCCCTTTCCTAACTACGTGCTGCATGTCGTTTTTCGTAGAGTTAAGTGAGGAGGAGCGAGAAGATGTACGCTTCAAGCAGGTAAAAACACAACCCTTCATCCATGCAATGTGTTCAGACAATTTTCTGGAGACTAATTCCCAGAATTAGTATTATCTGGTGTTCTGTCGTCAAAGTTAAAACATGATAAATTAAGCTTGTCATAGGAAAATGTGAGCTAAACATTTTATGGAAACTCGGATATGTATTCATGTTTCTCTGATGCATGTCTTAATGCTTGTCAGTGTTCCATTTGTTTTGGCTTCAGTAAATGTTATGTCGACTAACGATCATGCGACAGGCATGGTTGACATACTTTTGGAGGAGGGCCAAAAATCATGATGTAGAGGAAGATATAGCTGACGAGCGGCTACAATTTTGGATAGAGCAAGGCAATCATCCAGTTACTGCAAGTGATGTCATCGAAGGTAGCCTCCCTCCCATAACAATTAGGACACAATACGTTATAAACAGAATAAACACAAATATTTTGTTTTGTTCAACGTAATGACTGAAACCATGATGCGAAGTACCGTAACCCTGCAATCTTTTTCCTTTCCATCACTTGCTAAACACTGGTTTTTTACTTCTTGTTTTGGTTAACTATGTAAAAAAGTTGATCGAGGACTTCATGAGCTGAAGAAGCTGGGGCTTGAATCTCAGCTATGGGAAGCGACGAGGAGAGCTCTTGACGATGATTTCAGTAATCATGGGAGTCCATTTGGATCTGAAGTGTAGGCAACACATAATCGGAACGAGGCCTAGTGCCAATTTTGCACTGTCACAGGCTCTAGAGCCTCTTAATTTTGTCCTGCGGTTTATTGTTTCTTCTACCACTTCATGTAAATTTTCTGATCAGACCAAGAGATGATTCTCTCTTGTAGGCGTTTTTCTTTCTAATCAGCAACCTTAATTTATTCTGTCAAAGCAAAAGTGGTTAATTCGTCCATTGAGTATTCTTTTTTTGAGAAGTCACCGGGGGGGGGGATAAAATCCCCACCTGAATTTTATTTCAACAGCAGGTTACAAGGTCACGCACGGCGTGAGGAGAGAAACGTACACCACAAGTCGGCGTGTTCCTTTTGATCCGGTCTTTTGCACCGGTTAATCCAGAGAATCAAGTCTGAGACACTGTTGCTAATGGTTACAGAGGCATCTTGGTCGATGGCCCTAAAAACTTTGGGTTTGGGCGTCCCAAATCTTCCAGCAGATGGCGAGGGCGATGGAGGGCCAGACATCCCAAGGTAGGCCGTCCGGGAGGGGAGATGACCAGAGGTCAGTGAACTGTCCAAAGGAGGGGGCGATGGCCAGCCTGCCCCAGACAGCGCGAGCGGCGTAGCAGCTGAAGAAGAGGTGCTCGCGGTCCTCGACAGGGAGGCTGCATCGGGGGCAGGTAGCAGTGTCGATGATCGTCTTCTTGTGGAGGTTTGCGCGAGTGTTCAGCCTGTCGAAGTGAAGCAGCCATCCGAAGATCTTAATTTTTTGCGGAGTGAAGGAGTCCCAAATGTTGGCGAGCTGGTCGTCCTGCAGCTGGGAGGAGAGGGCTGTGTATGCACCCTTAGACGTGAACCTAGAGCCGTCCATCATGCGCCTGTCGTCGTCGGTGGTGTTCAGCGAGACACCCTGCAACATGAGAGATAGCGTCCGAAGCTCAGAGCTCGCGGCCGAGGTTAGCCTGTTTCTCCGGTTAGTTTCGATCCCGTCCACCGAAGCGACTAGGTCAAATTGTTTTAAGTGGTGTGAGAATATGGCAGGGAAAACAGTAGCGAGTGGCTCGGGGAGAAGCCATCTGTCGAGCCAGAAGTAGGTGGATCGGCCATTGCCGACATAGCACTCAGAAATTTGGCGAAGTATGTGGATGTGTTTCTTAACAATGGAGGCTAGGAAGGTGGAGTGGGAGGTTTGATGCATGGGGTATGGCGAGTGGTGGAGAATCTAGGTTTTCCACGGCAAATCAGCAATCAGCAGACTGCAAAAATTTGTAAGCGAATTTCAATAGAAGGCACTCATTTTGTATCTCAAGGTTCTTAACACCTAAACCACCTGCAGCTTTGGGTGTGCAAACTTTGTCCCAAGCAACAAGACATTGTGCACCCGTGCAAGTCTCCTCTGCGGCCCAGAAGAAAGAACGTCTTTTCTTGTTATATTTGGCTATATCTTGTTTAGCGAGGGGGAAACATGACATAATGTACGTGGGGAGACTATCGAGGACAGAGGTCATTAGAGCAAGCCTTCCTCCTTTGTTTAGGAGGTTCGCTTGCCATCCGGCTAGATATTTTTCCGCATTGGAGAAGAGGGGATGATGTCAGATGAATTGATTTTGTGCGTGCTGCAGCAAGATACATAAGTACTTGGCACTCATCGACAGAATGCAGCATTTAGAAGATTGAAAAATCCAATGGCATATAAGAAACGAACTTTATCCCAAAATATATGCAGTGTCTGTTTCTTTTGCGTTTGCAATGGTAGTCTCCTCTTTCAAGAAGCAAAGCAAAACCTCCTAGCCCAGTGACCACTGATTCTTCCTGCACTGCACTCCGGCCCCTAGGCCCTATTGCACCACTAGATAACGGCGGCACACGGCGAATGCAGTGCCTCGTTGGGCTGGCCGTTCGCGGCCGCCGCCTGCCTGGCACGTGCTCCTTGCGGTGCTGGCGCCGTCGCTCCTCTGCGGCTCCTACGCCCACACCACGTCCTTCCCTACGTGGCCTCTGCCAAGCTCCGCCGCCTCGCCTTCGACCCCGCCGACTCCACCATCGCTTACAACCTCTCAGCCACTCTCCGGTTCGACGCACGTCTGTACACGGGGCTCAGCGCCGCGCCGTCCCACGCTGGCAAGCAGCTCGGCCCCGTCGCGGCGCTTCCGGAGCTCACGCAGGGGAGGGGCACCGGCGGTGCTGACGCGGGCACATGGCGTGGGCGGTGACGCCCGTCGGCGCTCGAGCTGGAGGAGGCCGAGGGGCGGCTCAGCGTCAAGGTTGCGGTGAGCGCCGTGCAGGACGGCGCGCGTGACGAGACCTGAGAGTTTCTCTGCTGCGTCTGTGACGCTGCGCGACAGAACAGAAACGGAGTGCCACAGCCACCGTGGTGTTCGACGGCGGCAGGCGCATCGGTGCCGTGCGCGGCGAGATCTAGAGACGCCGGTCCACGGCTAGCGCTCGAAGTTGGCTTTGGAATCCGAGTTCGTTCACCACCTGATGGAGCCCCGATGGTTTGCTTGCCAATGCCATGCTACCACGCCTCAACGGCTTTCCCTGACGTGCGTCAGTCGTGTGTTGAAGGCTCGGAGCTACAGTGGCTTTTTCTTCTTGTTCCGTGTCGAGGATCAGCTTGCCGTACATTCTACACGGCCGGGAAGAACACTCAGACCTGGAAACCGCGACCTGAGACACTGTACACTAAACTAGTTCCTGGTCGCCGGCGTCGGTCACAACTCACAAGGTGGAACCGTGGAATTGGCAAGCCCTGTTTTTCCCTTCAGAAAAAAAAACAGGATTTTCCCGATTCCGACTCCAACTCCAACTCCGGTTCCGATTCAGATTCAGACGCCGCTGCCCAGGCATAGCCTATATAGCATCAGCTCATCGACTCCAGCGTGAGCTACAATCGCCAGACGACGATTTGCCGCGCTTACTAGTCTCGTCTCCAACCTGATCGCACGCACGTCCGTTCGCAAGGCACACGGGCGATGGCGGCCCCGGCGCCCCGGAAAGGGAACGGATCATCGGCGGCAACCGGCTGCACCAAGACGAAGAGGAAGATGAAGAGGAAGACGAAGGTGCTCCCGCCGCTGCTGTCGCCGGGGACGAACGTGGAGGTGCTCCGGAACGGCAAGTGGGTGGGCGGCGGCAAGGTGACGATCCGCAACGACCGCACCTACATGGTGAGCCTCCGCGACGGGATGACTGTGCTCATGACCCGCGGGAGAGTCAGGCCTACTGACGGATACGGGACGCGTTATGATTAGCCGGGATCGATGGAACAAGCCTGAAGACACGGCGGCGACGGCACGGAGCGGAGGCCTGAATGGTCGATCGGACAAACCTGAAGGCACGGCGGCGACGGGGAAGGAGCAGAGGCCTGATTGTGACGACTGCACTGTACTTGTTGGAGGCTCCTTTGCTTGCACACTTGCACGTCTAGTCCTTAGATTCTTTTTCCTTCATTTAGAACTTAAGGCAAGAAAGATCGGAAAGATAGTGTCTAGGAATCACGGATTAATTGTTTCAGGTTCCATTTCACTATAATTTCAGTTATGTAATTTGTACTTATATTATGCCGATGTAATGTAATTCTACTGATTAATTGGATTAATTGATGGAGTGGTTAATATCTGTCAAACATAAATTTTTAATACTCCCTCCGATCCATATTAATGGACTCAACATTGTCTAGATACGGATGCATCTAGTCTAAACACTTAACTAGATACATCCGTATCTAGATAAAGTTGAGCCCATTAATATGGATCGGAGGAAGTAGTACTTATGTAGCGCCAATATAAATGTGATTCTACTGGAGCTCTTTTACGGTGATTGGCACGGAATCTGTGGTACCGTCCGGTACCATCGGTTATTATTTTTCTTAGCCATTGATTAAGACATGATTTATGTTAGCCGTTGATTAAAATATGATGCAGTTTCTTAAGAAAAACATAAGGAAGTTTATCCCGCACGAGTCCACGGTTATTCTCTCCCAATTCCATCATGAGCATACTAATCTTGCCGCCACTAGCCAACTAGGGCAGCCGCCGCCGACTCCCTTCTCCACTCGCGGCGAGGGTGCAGTAGCACGCCGACCTCCACCACTCACCAAGCCTGTGGCGAGGTGGGGCGCTCGGCGAGGAGGTCAACGATGACGGTGTCGCAGAGGGAGCGCGGGCAGGCCGCAGATTGTAAGGATATGGTAAGCAATTTTAGAAATCTGCCAAATACGGATGAGGATACGGATATTTGTCAGCCGGATATCCGACGGATATGGACCGGATATGGTATGGCTGTTATCAGGCGGATGCGGATTATCCTCCAGTTTTTACGGATTATCCGACTTTCACAATTAGGATAATCCAATTAAATTAGCCCTACCTGTCGATCCAATATACAATTAGTCCATTAGTTTCATAAACTTGATGACTATATTTACATTAACATTATCATAACGTAAACACATTGTAATAATCGCATAGTACGCATCTTTTTGGCCTCCTCCTTATGATGAACATCTCTAGAAATTCGGCCTGATGAAAAGAGATGATCATAATCATTCCGGATGTGAGCAGTTTCTTTTGTAAATTTATGTTGCGTTTACTAACAATTTATGTACGTATATCTATTCTATCTTTTCATTCTTAATTAATATAATCAACAATTACTTTGCTTCTGAATTATGCAATTTAATTATCTCTCGTCATACTAACAAAAGAGGGAGATACAATTGGTTGCCTACTTTTATATTTTAATAAGGATCTGTAATATAACATTTACTTAACTATATTGTTTACGGACGACGTTTGCCTTGGTGTAATTCTGTTAGGTACTACGATTTTCTCATTCCTCTAACTTTGAACGATTAATCACTCTCTCGTGTGATATTAGATAATTTTTTATATTGTTTGCAATGATAAAAAGTTGTGTTTTTTGGCACATATCTATCCGATAATCTTTATCCGTTTCTGATCCGTACCGCTCCATTCCCGTTCTGAATCTGTAGTCTGATATAATCCGTATTCGAATCCGCATCCGATAATTATCAGATCTGCTACGAATTCGATAAAAAAATATAATAAAGGATATAAAAAGAGCATTATCGATCCGATCAGATCCGTTTACATCCCTAGTGCCTATACTATGCGTGGAGGTGCGCGGGGTTCAGGGCGGCACCGTCCTATGGCCAACAGCTCGGCCCCGTCGCGACACTTCCGGAGCTCACGCAGGGGACGGGCACCCGCGGTGGTGACGCGGGAACATGGCCGCGGTGGCGACGCCTAGTGTCATCACGCGGGAACTCAGCGCGTGCCGCCCGGCCAGGGTCGTGGCCGCGGCGCTCGCGGGAGCAGGCCGAGGGCGGCTCACCGTCTGCTCTATACGGCCTGGAGGCTGGAGCCCGGGAACACTCAGACCTGAAAACTGCGACCTGAGACACGGACATTAGTTCCTTTTTTATTTGACAGCCGGCACATTAGTTCCTGGTCGCCGGTCAGTGACGGTGACAAGGTGGAATGGACAAGCCCTGTTTTTCCAGCCAGAAAAAAAAGGGACAAACCCTGTTTAAAGCCTTGACTGCTTTCCACGCTACCACATGCTTTGTTTCTACGCGCCTCAGCAAGTCCAACCCGATCGGCGGCACACACGGGCACGGCACGTTGCTTGCGTGTGTTTGGTTCCAAGCATTAAGATGAGTGGGGTGGGATGGTTCAGATTTTGTATGTGTTTGGTTATAAAGTAGGTGGATGGAACCGTACACAGCAGGGGAATATACCCTAAAGATGCTGACCCAAGTGATTCCTCAAAATCGGCCGCACCATTTGGTCCTCGTTTTCCTAATCCCGTGAACCACTCCCTAACCATCTTCTTCCTCGGGCTAATGTCCACACCGGTAACATGGGACGGCCGGCGAGCTCTTGCTGGTCCGCGGCTCCGCGCCGGCGTGCACCGCGGCCGAGCGCGCGGGTGGCGGCGAGATCTTGCTGCTTTGCGCCAGTGTAACCCGCGGCCGGGCGCGCGTGGGCGGCGTACGGCCTCCGATGAGTGCCCTCCGCGGTCCATGGCGGAGATGCCGAAGAAAGGGGAGATGGAAGGCCGGCGAGGTAGCCTGGAGGCTCGGCTAAGGGCGTGGAAGAAGCCTTGACTGAGGTCGCATGGAAGGCTCAGTCGAGGAGTCGAGGGCATCTCGCGCCGACGCTGTTCGCTCGCTTCCTCGGCACGGAGATAACGAGGGGAACCTCCGTTAATAACAATTAATTACCTGCTAATCAGTTCCTATTAACCACAAAGTTAATCACATTCCATCCATACCAGCCCAAATTCCTCAAACCAAACAAAAAGGGAATCACAACCGCTGGACCATTCCATCGTCAGAAAGCTGAACCATTCACCCCATGTGCTCTCAACCAAACAGACGCTAACGCGCCGGTCAATCCGATTCCGAGTCCAACTCCGGTTCCGGTTCAGAGTCAGACGCCGCTGCCCTGCCCAGCCTATATAGCATCAGCTCATCAACTCCTCCGTGAGCTACAATCGCCAGACGACGATTTGCCGCGCTTACTAGTCTCGTCTCCAACCTGATCGCACGCACGTCCCGATCGCAAAAGCGCACCGGCGATGGCGGCCGCGGCGCCCCGGAAAGGGAAGGGATCATCGGCGGCGAGCGGCTGCACCAAGACGAAGAGGAAGACAAAGAGGAAGGTGAAGGCGCTCCCCCGCTGCTGTCGCCGGGGACGGCCGTGGAGGTGCTCCGGAACGGCAAGTGGGTGGGCGGCGGCACGGTGACGATCCGCAACGACCGCACCTACATGGTCAGCCTCCGCGACGGCATGACCGTCCTCATGACCGCGGGAGGGTCAGGCCTACCGACGGATACGGGACGCGTTATGATTAGCCGGGATCGATGGAACAAAGCCTGAAGGCACGGCGGCGACGACGGCGGAGCAGATGGACTGGACGGCCTGCTTGTTTTACGACTGCTCTGTTCTTGTTGGGGTTCCTTTGCTTGCACGTCTAGTCCTTGGATTCTTTTCTTGCATTTTGAAGGAAAGAAAGATCGGAAAGATAGTTTCTTGCATTTAGAAGTCAAGAAAGATCGGAAAGATGGTGTCTAGGAATCACGGATTGTTTCAGGCTCCGTTTCACTACAATATTCAGTTATGTAATTTGTACTTATGTTACGCCAATGTAATTTGATTCTACTGGAGATTAATTGATGTAGTGGTTAATATCTGTCAAAACGGAAATCTGAGCGAAATCAGGGATTCTACTGGTGTTGCAGGCTGCGAGCTGATCTTTGTGGCACCGACCATGCTGAGGCCGTGGTAATTCTGCGCTAGGTTTACAAGGGCTCAGTTTGACCGTTTGCTTGGTGGTACACCAGGAAAAAGCAAAACCTATATATTCCGATCTGTTATTACTTTCATAAAAAGTTCATGTGTGCATTCCAAGTAGCAGCGTAAATAAAACAGTCTTCAGACGAGGGGAAACAAACGCATTGCCAAATCAGTAGCAAGCTGAATCTTGATTCACCTAATACAGTGTCGCTTGGCAGCAAGCAGAGTATTTCAGCATGAACTAGTAAAATGAACCCGAAGCAAAGCAACTACTTGCTTCTCTTGACCGCACGCCTTCCCTGGCCCTTCTTCGGCGGACCCTTCCCACGACGCTTCAACATTTCAAGCTTGTTGAGACGCCTGCACAGAGAAAGATAAGGCGCTGTTAAGATAAACTTGTGACAACACTCTCCTGAGCACCAATTCAAACTTCCTAAAAGAAATTCTTTCGTTCATGGCTGACAGGCACCGATAAGGGAGTTAGGGAGATGCATAGCAGTTACACAGGCAGTAATCACTGCGGTGCAGATAACCAAGTGGGGTTGTGAAAATGGTCAGAACAGTGACCTGCTAAAATTTACTGATGCATTCCACAACAGGAGGCACCCATAACTATCACATTCTGTCTGAACATGGTTTTTCCCCCAGGCTGTTGATTCCATTGTGGTTATGCAAATTTCCAGTGACATGAAAAACTATGCACCTACTGGTAAGGTAAAGGCCAGGATGGTAAATTCAGCCTACGGAAACATAACATTTCGCACAATGGTGAGCTCAAATAATATCATGTTATTATAACTCAAGTTCTTACAATCGATTACCAATGGATTCATTCTAAAGGGAGCGATAGAAAGTAAGCAAACAACCAGTAGGACACCAGAAAACAATACCGTTGGCTTCCTTACAGTATTTTGGTTAAAAAAACAAAACTGATGCTTGACCTTTCAGTGGCCAGGTCAGAAGTAGGCAAGGATTTCACTCACAGACCTTACATATTTGGAAGACATTACTTCTAACAACAGAGAAAGAATAGCATGATAGCAGCATACACAGAGCGACCAAGGATATAATTAGTTAAATAAAGGTGGTCACTCAGATGCCAAAGAGAAGAGCAACAACCAACCAATATAACAAAACACAACCAACCTATCAAACGAAATCTATGCATCAGGAAAGACTTGTGTTTTCATGCTTATAATGAGCACTCCAGTTACCTCTCTAACCGACCACAAGAACTGGCCTGACTGAAGCAGATGCATAAAATACTCATGGGAATAAGGGAACAGATACACCTATGCATATACATATTTTGTATTCACACAGTAAAAATATACCATTACCTACTCACAACAAAAGATATTCGCAAAACTGCACATCACTCAGGCATAGCAAAACGAGAGATACATAGCAAGTACACACCAACTATATGCAAAACAGTAACCAAATACAATCCCTATCTTGATTCAATCATACTAGATTTGGACAAATGAGACATAAAGCAGCAAACTGGAATGGACATTTGTGATCCTAACAGCAGTTATCCAAACACTACTGCTGAAAGTAGATTTCTCAATACTACAAATGACGCATGATTATCAACAACAGTCAAAGAATGACAACAGCGCACCAATAACAATGACATGCTGTTATCCGATATAGGCCTGCAACCAAAAATGATGTATGTACCAATAAAAATCACCACGCGTTTGCTACTACGGATCCCTGAGCTATCAATTAGCGAGGGCAGTCAGGCGACCAATTGCAAAGAATACCGAGCAACGACCTAACGGCTCACCAGGCGGTGAGGCATATCAACAAACACGTTACGGGCCTTAAGGGCACCTCCCCGAGGAATGAAGCCTAACGACGAACACGTTGGTCCGAGTGCAATCCCACGACTGAAAGTTACTAGAGGGAAAGGAGGCGCGGGCGCTTACTCTTTCTCCTCGCGCGCCATGACCTTGGGGTCCATCGTCTTGACGTCGTACGGGTACCACTGCGCGATCCGCTCGCCGATGAACTTCTTCCGCAGCAGCTTCGTCGCCGCGCGCTTCCCCGACGGGTTCAGCGCGTGGCCGAACACCGCGGCGCGCGCCTCGGCTACACCCGCCGTCACCGCCGCCGTCAGCAGCTGCCGCAGCCCGCCGCCGCCGCGCTCATCTTGCTATAGCTCTTTCTCTCGGTGGATCGGACGCTCCCAATCTCAGATACCGACGGCCCAGGGTTATGGTGCTCTTTGCATTGTTTCGTAGGTGGGCCTGAAGGATTAGTGGGCCGGACCGGATCAAGACGTTGGCAGAATACTATTTACCATTTTTACTGTTCTCAAAACAAAAACAAAAAAACTATCCTACCATTTTTACGTTTATGGTGTTTACTCATTTATTTTATAATAATAGTGTTCGCATTGAACAAATAGTGCAATAATGAAATAAAAGGCCATATGCATCGTTCTGATGCAGAGCCCGGGTTCTCCCTTTTCAAAACAAAACAAAAAAAGCTAAGCTCCTAGCCATGTGTGATGAATCACATTCGGCTAACCGGACACAACATGGAAATCCACCAAACTCACCTCGTTTCTCACCAGAATACTATCCTACCATTTTTACTGTTCTCAAAACAAATATTAGTTGGGGGCGACCGTCTACTTCTACCCCATAAGAAGTGAGTAACTGTAACTCGTTTCTCATCTTCATCGTCTCGTCTACAACTCGTTTTGCCTCAACTAAAATTTTGTCTCAGTAACATCGTCCCAACTACAACTACGACATGGGGGATGGCCAATCACCTTAACTAGCAACCCCACCACCGCGCCCGCCGACGACGGTAGCCTCTACCACGGCAGTGGCAGAATTCACAACCAAGGGACGCGACCAATTCGTGGATGTGAGGAGATGGTTAGGATATCGATCATGTTTTCCTCGACGCGTCCCTATGGATTGTGGCGGCGTATCATCATCACATGATTTTTTCTAGGGCATATTTGCCACATGAATGTTCTCGTCCTTCTTCCTCTCAGAGCCCGTTCCCCTGCCTATGGGTGGTGTCCCTTTCATGATACTCAACACGTTCATGAGCAGATGCTCGGTGTCTTCCACCACAAGTCCATTTGTGTGGCCATGAGAGTCTCATCAATGCCCAAACACATGTAAGCAAAGGATTTCAGGAAACTCCTAGATCCAGAAATAAGTTCAATAATAGTCTGATAAAGACCAAATGTAAATAGCAATGTGCAGATCCAACCGTATAAAGTATTTCGGAAAAATCCTGTATCTATAAATAATTTCAATAAAAGTGCGTTAAAAAACAACTGCAATTAAGGTTGCAAAAAAAATGAACGAATGAATGAATAAATGAATGAATGGAAAGGTAAAACTATATCATTTTCCACCCCATTTTGGTAGTTTGGTGAACACGATGGTTCTCCGCAAAGGTACTATATCGAAAGAAATCTAACCTTAGTAGTAATTGATCATAACTATAATGTACATGGATAACACACTTCTAACAAGAAGGACTTGATTGTTAGGTTTATATATAGATGTTAATTGACATCACTTGGAAGTTATATAATACTTTTTTTGACACGAGTTATATAATACTTGGTGTTATGGTTTAATAAAATGTTCCCAGTTCTTAGAGTGAAATTATGCGAGTTCTACTAGACAAAAAAATACATGGTTACGATTAACTAGGAGTAATATGTGAGCCCTAGCTAGTAATGTCATGTGTTATGTCTCACTAGATATGGTTAATTACATGTAATAAACACCTACCAATGTGAGTGGATAATGAGATAAGGTTGACTTCTAATTCATTTCATTAATCTTGGGTACAAGATTTGGAAGGAAAACTAGCCAATCAAAGACAAGCATTTAATTCGTCTGTATTGATATTGGTTATAGGCTTGGTTATACGAGACTTATACTTTACAAAGAAAGACATACTAAGCAGGAATAACTTAAGCTTTGGTAACTTGTATTGATGTTTTTATAAGATACTTTGCTTTCCATTTGGTTCCTACACCATCTTATGATTCTCCCAACAATGTATGGTTATTTTTGGTTATAAGCGTTAACTTTTGTACTTGCAAAAGGAACACCACATTACAAAAATTAGTAGTACATGATCCTAGTTATGAAAGTTTGTTTAAAATTTTATGTAATGAAGTCCTTTCTTTGAATGTTGGATATAATCATGTGTATTAATTCAAATTTAGATAATTTGGATGGAGAATTTGAAATGCAATTAGTTTAAGTGTGGCTTAGAGTTCTTTTAGCTTGTTTTCTTGGTTCTAGATGATTAATTTATCACCTCAACTATTCTTGATATCAAAATAATCATGTACTTAATCTGGTGATCATTGGGTAGGTTTTGTGTATAAAATACATGTATGTCTCCATCATGGCATTTCAGAAATACTGTATATTATATAAACACATGTTCTTTGCTTTAGTGAATATTCCCCTCGCCCTCCGCTAGGACCGAATCCCCTTCGCTCCTCTCGCCCTCCTCCAGTGACCCGCGTGCCCGACCCAACTCTCCTCGGCCTCCTCCCGCGACAGAGCTCCTCCCTTGCGCCAGCAGCGAGCCCGGCCTCTTGTCGTCCTCTGCGACCTCTAGCTCCGGCCTCCAGCTCACCCCGACTCGCCGAGCTTGTGCTCAGCGATCGACCGGGGACATTGACATGCCAAAAAAACTCTTTTTCGGGATACAGGGAGGCGCAGGGGCGCGGTGGAGGCCCTTTCTGGCGGCTTGTCTGGACCGCGTCAGCGACGGTGATCCGTTCCGGATGCTCATCGGAGACCGCGGCAGCGGCGGAGGTCTAGTCCATCGACGAGCAGAAGCACAGGGGCGGCATCAAGCGGTAGGAGTGGTTAGTGGGCGAGGGGATTTCTCTGTCCGTGCGAAGCGTTACTTTGACTTAGCGGTGGCAGTCCCTAATGCGGAACTTCAGGCCCACGTTCAAAACGAACGACGGTAACCTTTCTACTTTTATTAGTAGGTATAGAAGAACACATGTTGTTATATTTAAGTACATGTAACTGCGAGGTTCTGAAGTGTATGCTAGTTCATGAATATCATACTATAAAATATTGGTATTTTCTATTTAATTTTTTGTATGTAATTAAATTGATGGAAATAAATAGATGAGGTTTCAAACTTGTGATTCAAGTGTATGTGTGTGATAGATTTGGGTTGATTTCAAATTAAATCACTAGTTCCTCTCATAAACTCTCTTAACTTCTAACTTGTTTATTTGTATATCCAATGATGAATAATTTCCGAGGCAATTGTAATTTTGTAAGGACATATTTCTACCAAGTTTCCAATTCCCGATGGTGATCACATATTAATTCTATGCAAATATGAGAGCAATTCTGAATGTTAAGTTATTGCTTTGTGTTTTGGGTCTAATGCCTTGGGTGGAAATTCCTAGTTACTACTATTTGGTCATGTATTAAATTAGCATAAAGCAACATATGTCCACCTAAGTTGGGCATTATTTATCTTAGATGAGTTCTCCCATTCCCTCTATTTAAACTCCTCTCTTTTCTAGTAATCCAAGCTTGTGGTACTGTGAAGCTTGCTCTTTGGGAGTTGCATTCTCCTCCTCGCTTTTTGATATTGTTATATTAATGGCTACACTAGTTTTCTAGTTCATATCCTACTATGAGATTTACCTTCTAGTTCATATTCTCCAACTCTCTCTTGGTGGTTAAGTGTGAGCTATCACTTGTTGCATGAGATGGTAGTGCACCTATGGCCTCCTATTTATAGGTCCATGGAGTTCATGACAAGGTGACACCTATGTGATGATTGTTGTTGTGGTTTCATGAATAAGGTGTTTGTGTTGTGTGGCATGCTCTCATCCATAACAATCCACTAAGAATGAGGTGTCATGGTGAGCATTTCATTTGGCACAAGTATTATAAAGTATTTTCAAGTGGATAACAATTATGTGTGGCATGTGCATTATCTTCTTGTATGCTTTATTCTTTATCAAGCCAAGTGGCTTATGTCCCTATATGGTATTTGGGATGAATTGGTCATGTGGGTTTTACTAATTTAGATTAGATGAGTAATATTAATAGGAAAATTTGCATATTTGATAAATTTTAATTTATAATCCTAGTTTGATAAACGTAGAATGTCGATTCAAGGAATTTAACTAGAGTAGAGGAGTTCAACTAAATAACCATGTTGCCATAAATCAATGTTAATCTTTCTAGTTTATATTTTAAATTAAGATCAATTTTGAATTTCTTTAAGTTGAGTGTCCAATATTAAACTTAACCCCTTTTTGTTGTTGTTTTAATGTCAGATCAAGAAGATCAAGGTTAGAGTTGATATTACTTAGCCTTTCTTTCATCTATTTGTAATATTCAATCCCATTTGTTATATTAATATGTTGGTTTAATATTCACTTAGACTTCGTAATATTCAAGACTCGGTCATATCTCTCTGTACACATTTGTATATTGGGTTTAAGATTGAACTTATAACTATTCTCTCAATTTACTTACAATGTAACCCTGTAATATGAAGTCATTGGTGACCTGGATCTATTGGACATATATGGTCTTGTGCTAAAATGTTTGTGAGTATATGGATTGTTGATTGAATGAATTATTCTTAATGTATTGTGTTATATTGATCATATCATATTCTCAAACAGTAATGTTTAGCACAAATCATGTCCAATTTTCAAATTATTATGTTTGAGTTCTTTGAGGCATGATCATATGAGTTACAGAACTCCCGTTTGTATTATACCCTCCATTAACAATTACCCCCTCCTCAACGCAAGGTAACTTTATTCTAAGATTTGTACATGGGGACAATTTAAACACACAAATCATATGTCAAATAAGCTTTGTTATTAGAAAAGATATAAATTACCCCTTATATTCATCTATCAAATGGTTTGTATTATCCCCTCAGTTCACAATTATCCTGCATTGTGAGTTTAGTAAAAGCCAAACTTTGTAAAATTTGACCAAAATATAGGAAAAATATATAATCACCGATAATATAAATTTAATATTATTAGAAATATCATAAAATATATTTTCATATTATATGCATTTGATATTATAGAGGTTGCCATTTTTTCATCTATACTTGGTCAACCTGTCAAAAGTTTGACACTCACAAAAGCCCAAAAACATAGGGTAAATAAAAAGAGAGGGAGTAGTTAGTTTTTTATATGTTTTGAACTATTTAACGTAATGCAAACAAGTTCAACTTTATTATATTCATTTTATAACAAGTTATGATTTGAATAAAAATGCATGATGATTATGCAATTTAGACCCTCTTGTTTACCATATTTATATAACATGTATTAAAAGTGAAATACGTTCTACAAAGTGTTAGTTGCTGAACTTTTAAATAGTTAACAATTAAATTTTGTCATTTAAACACTATTATATAAGCGAAGAATTTTATTAAAATTTATTCTAAGATTTCTCTCAAGGGGATAATACAAATACATCAAGATATGTCAAAATAAGGTTTGTTTTTAGAAAAGTTTGAAATTATCTCGTATTTCACACACAATAATGCAATGACTGAGAATAAATGTCCCTAAAGCCATTTTCCCACTATAATTAACTATGAGGCCTTACAATAGCGTAGGAAAAAAAATGAGTGATCTCTACCTATGTGTTACATGAGCGAATGAGCGAGCCTAGCGTATGTTTAAAGGAGGCAACACGTTGATATTGTAGATTGGTAGCAACCGTATATGTTGGAGGCAGTAAGTCATGTAACATACATTTTTGTTGTGAGGAACCAAATAATTTGATGAAGACAAGTTATGATAAGAACGTTTCGGTAATGTATAAATCTGACATGACACAATATCACAATAAGTACCAAATCTAGCTGCGCAAATGTGCACTCAACTAGTTTACTTGTGAAATAGGAGACTACATACCGCATAAGAGACACCATAGTCTGGTATGGTGGGCCCGCACGACTCTCCTGGTTAGCCTATTGTAATTGGCGCATGACAATTTTCTTTAGGCTACAAGTAACCTTTGATACGGGAATTTTGCAATGAGTTTTTGTTCCAAAGTTTTTTTTCTCCACTATAATGGAAGTTTGACGCTACTACTTAATTTACCACATTGATGCTCAATTCGGCATGATCCTTTACCTGATTGATGCTCATTTCTTCATCTAGCTTTGTAGGATATCACCTTTCGTTAATTAATTAGAGGATTCATTACCATTGTATTTCTCTTCGTTTACGTGAATATAATGTCTTTTGTAGTGTTATATAGGTTGTGTTTGGCTATTTCTTATTGCTGATGTGATGCTTAACTGTTATGTAGGGCACTAGCAAGTAGCAACATGATTTAAAAAAATCGGAATTTCAATTTCTGTTGTGAGGCAACCTACGTAAGCCAGTCTCGGTGGCAGCCTCGACGAGGCTACATTTGCATGACTTTCTCCTCTAATCAAGTTATCCCCACCATGCAGATATCATCAATCATACGGAGTACATCCCTCCACTAGTACAGAACGACACATCGGAAACGGGCCAAAAACCCCTTCGCAACGGAGAAAGGGTCCGTGTCCACGACCCTGTCACTGATGTGAAGGCTCTCATCGGCAACGGACACGAAAAACCGTCACCGATGAGCCTTGATTTTGGCTACGGTTGCCATCCAGTCTCCGTTGACGATGTATCTGGACATCAGAAAGGGAGATTCTGTTTTGCTCGTTTGCATTGAGGTTTTTTCATAAGCCTACAGCAGCAATACAGTTGCCAATTGACATTCAAAATATCACAGCAGAATCACAAAGTTGCTAGCAAAACCGTTCATAACTTATATAACAATTGTCACCATTACATAGCATCAAAAGATGAGTTACACATGCTTCGCTAATCCTATCATTCTCATGCCTCCCTAAACTGCAGCTAAGGCTTGCTCCCTAAACACACATCCACAAAATAGCCGGAGAAACTGAAAAAACAGAAACTACACCAAGCCAAATTGCCAAATTCTTCGTACTGAGGCTTGCTCCATCTTGGACGGTGTCGCCGAAATATAATCCCACTTTATAAGTAGCACATTTAAAGTTTGTTCGGATCAGCTTTGTGCTTCTGGATAAAAATACATGGATTGATAGTTAGAGAAGAGCCAAAATATGATGCTACATGACATAGATATAATTTAATGTGAAAAGAGTTCACACCTTTAAGCGCCTATATCCGTGTGCTTGCAGTCCGATCAAACGATTTGGAGGCATAAATTGAAGGTGATGTTTCCTTCAAGAGCCTCACCATTTTTTATACAGTGTCGCCGAAATACTATTACTTCATACACTAGCTACACAAAACAATAACGAGGATTAGCACATTGACAAAAAGTTGTGACTGGATCTATTCATCATCGGTAGTACTACAAAGAGTTGAAATTAATTCACCCTACTAGACTTTAAAATAGTGCAAGATACTAGACAAGTTTTCTATATACTAGACAAGTTTTCTATGCTAGACTAGAAAATTAGACAGAAACAATAAAGTGCAAGATACTAGACGAGTTTTCTATATACTAGACAAGTTCTATATACTAGACAAGTTCTATATAAAACCAATTGATGAACTAGTTCATGAGCTGAGCGATTTAGACCTCACATTTTCTTCTCCGTGGACGGCGCCTCGAGATCGGCCACCTCCTCCTCCGTGGACGGTGCCTCCAGATCGGCCACCTCCTCCACCGTGGACGGCGCCTCCAGATCGGCCACCTCCTCCACCGTGGACGGCGCCTCCAGATCGGCCACCTCCTCCACCGTGGACGCCACCTCCTCCACCGGGGACGTCGCCTCCAGATCGGCCACCTCCTCCTCCGTCGACGGCGGCCTCCAGATCGGCCTCCGTTGACGGCGGATCCGCCACAACTGCTGCATCACCACCTGATGAATGATCTGATCCAGCTCCGCGTGGCCCAGAGGACGCGAGGCATCACCGGAGGTGATGAGCCTGACGCGCTCCCACACCTGCCGCATTACAGCCGCCTCCAGATCTGCCCTATCACGAACAGATGCAGCTAGATCGGTGCGGCCGCTAGAGCCGCGGCTGCGATGGCGAGATCTAGAAGCGTCGGCAGAGGAAGCCACGAGAGAGTGAGGAGAGTAAAAAGCTACAATGTGCGGCGGCTAGGGTTGAAAGATGGACAGTGAGGGATTGAAAATGAGACTGATGGGGCTTGCTTCGCCAGTACATTTATAGGCACCCAATTGGCAACGGACATTTTATATAACCGTTTCCATTGGATACAAGTTCACAACTACTATGTGCTGCTGATTTCCGTAGCTGCATACGAACATAATACATTCTAGTGATTTTCAAAGTGCATACGAACCTAATACATTGTACTGATTTGCATAGCTGCATACGAACCTAATACATTCTACTGATTTTCATTGCTGCATACAAGTTCACACCTAACAGCAGCACACAAACACACAAAATCATTCTAGCAATGCTCACAAGAACATTTAACTGAGCTATTTCTGTTCCTTTATGCCGCTCCTTGCGCACAGCAACAACATGGTCAGATTTAGTCGAAGTGTTTGTTGGGCTCCATGCCAAACCAGCTAGAGCTACTGCAGTGTGCGGCTTCATCTCCATGTTCGCCTTCTTGACTATCAAGGCTACATTTTCCAGCTCAGCAGCTTCCACTTCGACGCCATTAGCAAGCAGCATCTCAACATAATCTTCAATCCAAAAAAAATAATCACAGCACCCAGAATACTCTTAGCCCCTCCCCTGCCAAATGGTAAATCGAATCCAGAGGCAAATCAGCATCACACATAGAATAGAATCAATCAAAACTGGTCAAAGCGTCGAACTAACCCTGTGATTTGGACACTAGAAATAGATCCGGCCTGGGTTCAGATCCGAACGCGACACTCGACGAATCGCGTTCCGACAGCGGCAGCAAACGCACTTCACAAGCGGCAGATCTGACCCGGCCCCGGCGGCGCAGGAGGAGGACGCATTCGATCTCCCCGACGAGCTCATACTCTTGGCCATGGAGGACACGAGTGCGGAGTAAAAACAAGCTGGAGCGGAGAAACAAGGGCAAATCGACAGTCTTTTATAATATCCAAGATAGTGCTAAAAAAGGAATTTTATATAAGCAACCTCGCCAACGGTTCTATACAAATGTCCGATGCCATTGAAGAACATATCGCAAACGGAGTCGAAAGAAACTCCGTTACCAACATATCGGCAACGGCTAATAATTCGCGACCGTTGCCTATGAAGGCGGGACGCGGGCCAGCTTGCATGGCGGGGCGGGTTTTCTCACGCGGAAAGCGCGATTCTCCGTCGCCTAACTCGTGCCGTTTCCATAGAGGGGTATCGGATGTGTCGTTCTGTACTAGTGCTCCCTTCTTACATCGATCATCTAGCGGATCTCAGCCTTTCGCCCGATTATGAAATTATGCAAGTGCATGTTTGTATCAAGTGTTTACTGTGGAGAAGTATTTTAGTGTACTTTTTTGAATTCTAAATTGACGTGCTAGCTGCTTGATCGAAGAGATAAAAATGAGTGTGTGCACTGCACACTATGTGGATGGTAGCCGACACTCAAACATTGTCATTTTGTTTTCTCACAATCAGAAATCCATTCGAAAGAATAAAATTCAGACTTACAAGGAGAAATGTCCACCTCATTTCAGTATAATATAAGTCCATATTTCAACCCAAGAAGCTAATTAAACAAACCTTCAACTCACATGACTCGACAAGACTCGAACAAACATAGAACCAGGAAACAACTCACAAATTCGAAATAGCTAGAGCTCACAGGTTTGGAACAGATAATCCATAGGCGGTGACAACTGTAATCTGTTACCAATGCATTGCCTGACGTCGTTCCACATCTAGCTGAGTCCATGTGATGTTGTTGCAGTAGTTCATGAGCAGCTGAATCATGGAAGAAGGGGTCGAATCACAGGAGGCGACCCAAGGCTCTTCGGAGAAAAACGAGGCGACCCACTCCTCTTTTTGATTGGTGAGGTCATACATGTAGATGCCTGCAACTTCACCGTCTCGGTGCCCGTCATGGTAGAAGATGCAGTTGCCGTCGATGGAAGGGTGCTTATCAGCATCAACGGACACGCACCTTTCGCCGAGGAAGAGGGCGCGGCTGCCGATGCATGTTGTCGGCTGGATCTCCATCGTTTCAGCATCCACCTTGAAGACGTCCACGCCGTGGGCCGGGCGTTGGCGGCGCACGACGAGCAGGTTATCTCCTGGGGAACCGATGAAGTAGCAGCAAGGATAGATGTAATAGTAATCCTTCTCGTCGGGAAGCACGGCGACGACGCTGCTCATGAGACCGTCGATCTTGTGTTGATCCGCACCGGCGATGCCCCAGACGTTGCGTCCCTTGTCCAGCAGGCTGTGCTCCACCACAGCAAAGTGCTCGGCGTTGGGCTGGGCCGAGTACGCCGTGTCGCGTGAGACGCCGATTTCCAGGACTAGGGTTGGTGGAAGACGGCTAACCTGGTGCAGATAGGCCGTGGTGTGCTGCAGCAGGGATTCAGGTATGGGCGCCATGAACGCGATGAAGGAATCCGAGAATGGGTTGTAGACGCTCATGGCGTGCGGCGCGGCCCTGCTGGCCACGACGATCAGGCCTCCCATGCTGGTGATGAAGTAGTAGTCGAGGAGGCTGGTGAGATCCTTGTGGACGAAGCGTCCGGTGGTGGTGTTGAGGAAGAGGCGGCCGAGGGCATCACCTCTCTTAGGGTGCTTCTCGTCGAGCATGACCCACTGCTGGAGCCGGAAGAGAGGGTCGGCAGGCTCGGCCCTAGGGTTGACGGTGGCGACACGCCAGCCGTGGCACACGAGGCGCATGTTCATGTAGTAGTCGAGGTCCCCGACGGCGAGGAGACGGTCACCGATGACGACGACGATGTCGTGCGGGAGCGATGACCAGGCCGCCATTGCAGCGACGTACGTGGATAGGTCTACGAGTAGTGGATAGCTCCGGGAGGTGGCTATGCGTAGGGCTCTGCAACAATGGAATTAGCAATGGCCGGGGTGGAGGCGAGTGCTGCTGCATGCCATGGGGTCGAGCGGTTATGTAGTGGTCTAGGCATGGTGCGAAATAAAACAGGATGAATGGATAAGAGGTGCTAGCTGTCCACACTCCACAAACGTCCGTGTGCGCGGCTGTCGAGTTTAATTGAATCAAATATGGCAGGAAACGATTTGCTAAAACAAATATGGCAGGAAACGCTAAGCCGGAGAGCAACGTTAAAATTGGAGTTTGGAGCGGCAACAGGCAAATCAAATTATGGGCTCCCGCCCGTTTTGAAAAAGGCCCGTGCAAGATTATGTTGAAGGCCAGGCCGGGCAAACCAAGGTTTTTTTTTTGACCTTTGGGCAAACCAAGGTTTCTTCACGTAAACAGAGGCAAATCCTGTTCTACGCTTATTGCGTACGTTAGCATAGCTACGCGTACCCCCCCCCCCCCCCCCCCCAGCGTTTCTTCACGTGTAAATGGGCCAGCCCATGTAGCAATTCTTTTCCGGTTTTGTGAAGTTTTTAGAAGGTTCAGGACGGTTTTTTTCCTGTTCGTTGATTCAAAGTGTACTGTCCGGTTCAGATCATGTTTCATTTGGCTGACCAAAAGTAGTTCATTTATTGCTTTCTGTACTTGTATTTCTGTTGGAGACATACAACGATTGGTCATGTCTCGACTGATGCATAGCAGTTTTACCATTTCTTTTATTTAGAATATATGTTTTAATAACTGATGTTGGTACTTTCAGCTGCCTGCTAATGTAATCTTGTACTCTTTCTGGTTTTCTGATGCACTCTTCTTTATGTAGCACGCCATAACAAGTGGATAAAGTATGCCAGACTCTCAGAGCCATGTACTTGATCAACCTATTGTTGAATCTTCTATACCTCCTGTACTTAGAAGGTTTTTTTTCCCCATCTATGGCAAGATCTTCCGAAGCAGCACAAGCAGGCCGATGTTTCAAGTCACCAGTGCTGCCTTCCGCTGTTGGATCTCCTAGCCTGAGATTATTTTTGTCCCCGTCATTGGGGAGATCAGTGAATACAATGAGAAGGAACTCTCCATCTGCCATCGTGTCTCCAGCGAATGCACATACCCCGGTCGACAATGCAGCGGTCAGGCGACCTCGAAATGCGAGGGGTAAGTTTCTTCTGTCTTTTATGTCAATCAAAACCATGCTGGTAGTAGCTTACCTTGTTTATAAATATGTGTCTCGTTGTTGATAATGTAGGTCTTCCAAGTAGATCCGGAAAAAGAAAACTTACATCTGACATATGGGATGATTTCACTGCTATCTATGATGAGAATGAGAGACTTACGCATGGTCAGTGTGTCCACTGTGACACAATCTTTCTAGCTGACAAAAAGTCTGGATCAAGTCAATGTCGAAGGCACATGTTGGTTTGCACAGAAAAAGCTAAGGTGGATGAGCTAATTGGTACTATGCAGCCTGGCGATCCAAGTATTCCTGTGGTGAAACAGTTCAAGTTTGACAAGGAAAAAGCATTCCATGAACTGGTAAGGATGATTGTGCTGCATGAGCTTCCTTTCCGCATAGTTGAGTATGAGGGATTTAGAAGATTTGTGGCTAGTTTGAACCCTTCATTCAGGCTCATGAGTAGAACTACGATAAAATTTACCTTCTAGAGTTTCTCTTACAGCTGATCTTTGGACATCAAATCAAGAACTTGGTTATATTTGTGTCACCTGTCATTTTGTTGATAACAAATGGAAACTACATAAGAGGATCATCAAATTTGCTTCTATTGAAACCCCTCATAATGCGACCAATCTGTTAAATGTCATGTTAAAGACCATGCAAGAATGGGGCATAGAGGATAAGATATGCAGCATATCATTAGACAATGCTGCAGTGAATGACTTGATGGTCAGCTATGTAAAGTCCAATCTGCTGGGAAGAAAATTGCTAGCTGGAAACGGTAACCTCTTTCATCACCGTTGTGCGGCGCATGTTCTAAATTTGATTGTGCAAGAGGGTCTCAAGGTCAGCTGTGCGGCTGTTGATGCCATCAGGGAGTGTAAAATATGTGAGAAGCTCGCCTCAACGGAAGGAAAGGCATGTAAAGATTTAGCATGTTCCATGCAGTCGTAGAGCGCATGTGCAGAACTTTTCTTTTTTGAGATACGCGCATGCTGCACAGGCGCACAGCTGAGCCTATATCAGATCAGGTGGGACACGTCGTTAAATCCCACTACATTTCCGTGTTAGGGATAACTGGGATAGTGGGACCATGGGATTAGTGGGACGCTGTCCCAGGTGGGAAGCAGACGTCCCAATCCCATCCCACCTGCAATCGTAGCGGCAGTTGTTGCGTTTTGACTAGGACTGGGAACTAGCTGCGGTCTGCGGGTAGCCGTCTAGCAATTTGTAGACTTGAAGTACTAGACTGCTAGTAGCCATGTCATGATTTTTGACAGTACTAGTTTCAGACTAGCTGCAACTTGTTAATCGTTATGTGAACGCGCCGGTGGGTTGGACCGTTGGAGTGAGTAGGCTGGGAGCTGCTAACACGCTGTTTTACTCAGTGAAGAAATAGGCTTTCGCCCCGCTATATTAATATAGCAACCACACCGATACAATCGAACCATACAGGAAGAAGGGGCAAGGAGAATGCTGGGGCAACAACAGATACATGCCCAAAAAAAGGAAATGAAGACTAAGGCGAATTGACAAAACGAAAACGACCCGCCACCGGTGCGCCCTCTCCATCTTCTCCCACCACGATCCAGGCACTCCGAAGTGCTCCGTGCCAAGCTGCCCTATAGGAGGGGAAGCACCGTCGACACGGCGCTGCTACCCGGACCATAGGTCCTAGGGTTTCCCCCGGCACGCAGAGTACAGTGGGTAAGGGATTCCCACGACGTCCTCCAGGAAGGAATAGTGCCACACGCCGGTGGCACCACGTCATGGTCAGGCAAGCTGATAGGGATTTCTCCCGACACCTATCCACAAGGGCACCCTGACACAAGGGAGTACCACCACCCAGCAACGCCATCCACCAACATGCGCCACGCCGATCTTGAGTCATCTTCATCCGTCGCTTCGTGATACCGGCAAGCGGCCTGAAAGGCGGCAACACACTACAGTGTCGGGACGAGAGCAGCAGCCTCCAGCCACGCGGGAGGTACCCACCTCCACCGCCGAGAGGCAGTCATCGACCGGACAGAGCAGCGGGGGCACACCAGGCCCCAGCGGGGCCCGGCCGAGCCCGGATGGGCCCGTAAAGCCCCTGCCGCCCTGCTGCAATAAGCAGGCCGCAACACCGCCGTCGTAGTCCCAGACATCGTCGTCGTCACCACCTCCAGAGAGCCCTGCCACAGCAGCAGTCAGCCGCCCAGGCCCATCTGGGCCCGCCCAAGCCCATCTAGGGCCCGAGGCGCCCAGATCCGGGCCAAGCCAGCCGCCGGCGCGCTGCCGAAGAACTCCGTCGGACGTCACCGCCACCAGCTCCGTCGGACGTCACCGCCACCAGCACCACCGGCCGCGCCGGACCAGGGCCTTCCGAAGTACACCGCCGCCAAGGAGGAAGAGGCCCCGACCGGCCTCCATGGCGCGGGGAAGGGAGAGCCGCCGCCGCCGGCTTCGCCCGGGCTTCGCCCGACGACCCCTGCCGGCGGCGGCGACGGGGGAAGGAGATGGAGAAGGGGACGCGGCGGCGCGGCTGGAATCGCCCCACACAAGTCACCACACAAGTCACCAACCTCCTCTAAGAAAAAGGTCACCAACCTGGCAACCTGCTCCCGCATTTCCTAAATAACTGAAGTAACTGGTGGAGGGGGGCTACAAAGTCCGATGCCCTGTTTAATATCACCGACTCTGACACGGTACGACCGCGAGATATGAGGCCGATGGAGTTTTGTTTGTAATTTTCAGGCCACTGGGTACTCCGATCCTGAGATTATTAGTTTAGCCCAGCGAGGGCATCGACTTGCAACGGTGCTTGTCGGAGGCCGATGGAGTTTTGTTTGTAATTTTTAGGCCACTGGGTACTCCGATCCTGAGATTATTAGTTTAGCTCATCGAGGGCATCGACTTGCAACGGTGCTTGTCGGCAGAGACTCGTTGATCGGATCCACTTGCTGAGAGCAAGTCACTCACGGCGCCCAAAGACCGTCCAGACGGGCCATTTGGTCGCCGTCCGGACGAGCTGCTGGTTATCGGCGTCGTCGCTCCCCACTCGGTGTGCCTAAATATTATTTTAAATTGTCATCTACGCGAATATATATAGATTTAATTGAAATTCGTTCAAACTAGACATGATTCATTCAAACTAGACATAATTCATTCAAATTGAAACCTAGCTAGACCTAACTAGTAGGGTGGCATGCCGGGCACTGGTAGTTCAGGCAGGAGCCCGCCAACGAAGCCAGAGGTCCCCGACGGCAGCCGGAGTAGAGGCATTGAGGTAGCGGCGGACGGAGGCGCAGGAGGCAGGGCGGTGGAGGAGGCTATGGAGGCCTCAATGGCGAGTTGCATCTCGCCTGCGTCCCACTCCAACGCCAGCCAGTCCTCGGCGTCGTCATCATCACTGTCAACCTTCTCCGCCTTTTGTTGAGGTTGCGGTGGAGGTTGCACGCAGCCCTGTTCTACTCCTGCGCGTCGTGCCGCTTGCGCCGCCTCGTAGCGCACCCTCTCCCTTTCCATGCCCGTCGTGAAGTCTTCGTCGGAGGTGTTGGTGAGGACGTCGTCGTCGGAGTCGAACCATTCCGAAGGCAGCTCGCCGGTGGACGAGGTAGCGAAGAAGGAATGGAGGCGGTAGGAGTACTCCAGCTCGATCTGCTCGTCCAGTACGGGCGAGTTCGGCTCGTACCGCACGTCGTCGGACAGCTCCGACGGCATGGTTTGTTCGCACATCTCAATGTAGTCGAGGCGCGCCCGACCGGTGAGCCAAGGTGCAACCGGCACGTGGACTGGGTTCGTCCCACCCCTCAGGGAGGCGGCAGTTCGTCGGCATTGGCTTGTTGGTGCGGATGAGCTCCAGCGCCTCCGCCTCCGTGAGCAGGTCCGCCGGCGGAGGAGGAGGAGGAGGAGGAGCGCGGGCGGATGAGCCCGCCTCGTGGTCGTTGGGCAACGACCGGGAGGCGCGGAGGCGAGCGTCGCGCAACTCATTTTGCATCACTTGCGCAACCCGGCGCTCCCTGCGGCGCTGCGCCTCTTCCCGGAGACGGGCAAGTTCCTCCTCCGTTAAGGGAGCGCTGTCACGCCGGGGAGGAGCCATGGCTAGGTAGTGGAGAAACTGTTGTGCTATGGCGAAGACGGCAAGGAACCCGCCTCTATATTGCAGCCGGGAAGGCGAGCGGATGGGCATGCCTTAACTCCGGCCACAGGCCCGCCTGCCACCGCATTTAAGGCGAAGCTTCAAAAGGCGCGCTCGTCTGCATTGACGCCACCGTGGCGCAGACGCATACTCGCCGCAGAGAGGTGAAGCGATGCCTTGTTTCGCCCGGCTGGAAACCGAGACGCCGCCCGCCATTAATTCAGCTCACCGGCCGCATTCAGCTTCGTGTCTCAATGAAAGGGCTGGCCCGTACGTCGGAAGCCAACGTGGCATTGCGCGCGGGTTTGGTCCGGCGCAACCCAGCGGCTCCCCAAGTGGAGGGCACGAGCTGGGTGTGCCGGACCAAACTTGGGCCGTATGTGCGGGACCAAAAACGTGTTTGGGCGACGCGAGTGGGAGCCTTTTTTGGCCCCGCGCGCTCCAAAAGCTTTTGGGCGGCCATTTGTGCGCCTCGAGCGGAGATGCTCTGACTTTGCAGCTGCAGACCACTTTTTTTTAGATTACAGACCACATTTTAGAGTAGTACTAGTCGCATTTGTTTTTTCCCATCATCAACTGTTAAAAATTTATGTCATGGCCAAATGTAACTCGATCGTACTGATGCAAAAATAAGAGGTTACTGTGAAATTGTTTCCGTGAACAAGAGATAGGAAAATCGACAAATCTCTTCCTCGGCCCCCAGGATACGCCAAAGGTGTCCGCCGCGAGATCTGAAAGTGCGATTATTCTACGTTGTTAGTCCTAGGACGTGACTACGTTTAGAAAGTTCTATAGTTAACCTTAACTGTAGAACAATAGGAAAAAAACACACATCCCATGCGCTGTTTGGTCTCACCGCATGCATCGCACTACTCCTTACAAACAGCAAACAAACAAAACTGCTGACGTCATCTGCATTAAATGCAAATTTCGAATATTTAAAATGTTTTGTAGTTCAAATCGTTCATCCGATTTAACATCTGTTTTCACCGTTGGACTACTCGCGACGAGATCTTCGAAAATAGATCCCATATTGATATGTTCCGACAACTTTTTTTTAGACCCAAAAGTTACCCCACTAGTAACACGTAAGTTATCCAGACCATAGTGTGTAAGTTACCCACCATATTAGTTATTAGTTTTCGGATTAGAAAACATTGTAACTTGTCGGTAACTACACCAGTATTGGGTGGGTCTATTACCGAGAGAGTATGACACTACATCGATTTCGTGGTGGATAACAACATCATGAACGTATGAGTAACCTTGTCAATATTGTGTGAGTAACTGTTATCGAGCGAGTAGGATAACTATATCGATTTCGTGGTGGATAAGTGCAGTATGATTATTAGTAGTGAGTGGGTAACTCAATAAGTACGTGGTGGGTACCTACTACCGAGAGACAAGGGTATATCAGTTTCGTTGTGGATAACTGCGTCATGAACACATGGGTAAATTTTTGAGTACACGGTGGGTAACTCCATTAGTACCGGAAGGGTAACTATTACCGAGAGAGTAAGGCAACTTAATCGATTTCGTGGTGGATAACTCAATAACGAACACATGGATAACTTTATCAGGCTTGGGTTGGTAACTATTACCGAGAGAAAAGGGTAGCCATATATCATGAATACATGGGTAATTGCATCTAGACATCCATGTGTTTACTTGGGGTGAGCGTCGCCCCAACGATGGTCTGTCAAGCTACCCACCTGACGTAAGGTCGACGCTGCCCAAGGGAGACGAAAACGACATGAACAGATCAATCGGATGACACCTCGGCGCCGCGGCACGGATGGGTCGAGCCAGCGCAGAGGCGACGCCAAGTGTATTCCTAGGTATGCAAGTGAATACCCATGAATTTTGCAAAACAATGTTGATCGTAACACAAAAAAAGATGATTTTGACCCTGATATAAATCCCTATCGCCGCCACCAACCAGCGGCTTTGTCCACGACGCCGACAAGGGAGCAGCCGCCGTAGCGGCCGGCCGGCACACGGGTAGGCACTACCATACTCGTACTCGTACTCGTACGGAGTACATGTATCGAGCTAGCAAGCTACTCCGTAGCTAGCAGCGTGATGGATGTACAGTACCTACACTAGTGCTGACTGACGATGGCGTGGATTATTAGTCTGCTACTGCTACTGACAATACAAAGAAAAGAACATGCACCATGTGGGATCGATCCATGCTGGTGGCACCGCTGATCAAACGAGGGTAGGAAAAGACAGCAGTGAAACTCGTGCATGCACTCAGCTGGGACCACTCACATGTAAAAGGAATGACGCGGTGAGGCGACCGAGCGCGTTTCGGAATCTTCGCTGCAGAACAGTCCACCCATGCACGGACGGTGATCGTGCGCCTGCCACGTTTGGCTAACTGGCGACCGTTCTAAACGTAGATTTCCCCTAGTCCTATCCGTTGTTGTGTTGGACCGTTGGACTGGTTGGACCGTTGGACTGAGTTGGCTTGAAACTGCTCTGATTTTTGCTACGGTATATATCTCTACTATATAATATGTCTTCAGGTGATGGTCCGTTTTTCACTTTCCGATTTTACCCTTGTGTTGCTAGGTTAATTATCGAGTATGCCACCGCCAAGTCAACATAACAGTTCGTACAGAAAAAAACCGCCGAGAAGCGCCGCTCCTGCAGCCCAACCAGCGCGCCGCCCCCGATCCTTCGGCCGCCGGCCAGCCTACCGCCCCAACCTCGCGCGCCGCTCCGTGCGCGACGCCATCGAGCGCCAGCAGGGGAGAGGGAGTTGAGGGCGATCAGGATTGGCTCGTGCCGGCGGGCAGCACTGCCGGAGGTCACGCCGCGCCGTCGAGCGCCAGCAGGGAAGGTAGAGAGGGGGAGTTGGCCGCGCCGACGATAACCTGTAGCAGCGATCCCCTGTGACCCCGCCCATCTAGGTGATCTAGCCATAATAAAACATGACACTTTGACAAGCTAACAACGGATCTGTACAGTACAGAAAGGGAGAGCTTGTGCTTGGGTCTCGTGTGTTGGGAGTGCTGGCGGCGGGGGTGGATTGCTAAAGATCAGAGAAGCTAGCTAGGGCAGCGTTGTGTTGTGTGCGTGTCCCTTCGCGTGCGTGCGGTAGGCCAGGTTCGATCGGGTGTGGCCTGCTGGCTGTGGGCTGGCCAGCCAGCCCAATTCGGGCTACGTTGGATTATTTTACAAGGAAAAAATCGGGAATTTTAGAAGATTTCAAAATGAAAATTTCCAAACTCTTGGTACGATTGATTTAAAAAACTCTTGGTATGATTAAAAAATAGAATATATTATAATATAATATTTTTGGGTTTCCTTTAATTCCAAAACAACCAAAAAGGTTGACGATCAAATTTGGGACAAAATTTAGGTCGCACCAATAACCATAAACCTTGATCTTTTCTAACCCATTGCAACACACGGACACTATACTTTTGTAATACGGGCAGTGAAGTGGCCCACATCTATCGAAAGACCCACTGCGATGCTACGACATGCCACTGAGTCTCAATAAAATTGAAAATTGAAGACCGAGGTGGCATTACCTCCCGATAAGAAAAAATCTGATTCTCATCGAATATTTTTTTTAATGTTTTGAAAGAACGTTGGCCCGTTGCAACGCACGGGCACTTTGCTAGTATATATATATCCTCCAAGTGCTCCCAGACATTTTTCTCAGTCTCCGCTTCCCTACAATTCACCAAGCTGTTTCCTCATTTCTCGTACCAATCACTTCGACATTTCCTCGAACAAGAGAAATAGAGGTTCCGACATTCTTCCTTGGCAGCAGGAGGATTCTCTCGTATATGTAGGTGCTTCTTTTTCATGCTAGTCCACCTCTAGCACAAGTGATTGCTGACTTGGGTGGATCAAGAATTCTTCATCCTAACGTGCACTAACAAGATTTTTGCATAATTCGCCGTCCATGCAGCACGGTGGGTGGTTGGCAAGGCGCTGGCCGACGGCTTGCTGTCGTGGGCTGCCAACGCCGGGCTCGGCCCCAATTTTAGCATTCCTCGTCGTAGCAGCTGATCGAGCACCTCGATTGACGGTGCTGCGACCTGCGAGTCGCATAATTAAGTGAGTACATCTTTCTTGGGGCTAGTCCTTTGCCAGCAAGGTTTAGTACCAGTATTTCAAGTGACTAACTCTGCAACTAATCTCAGGGTGAGGATGAACGCCGCTGTCAATGCGGCGCTGTGGGTGGTGCGCAAGGCGCTATCCCCTGTCACGGACGATTTGCTCGATATGTGGGCGGCCAGCACTGGTCTCGGCCCCAACATCGACGCCCTCAAGATGCAGCTGCTCAACGCGCAAGGGATGCTCGACAGTGCGCAAGGCAAGGACATTCACAACGCTACACTGAAGGAGCTTCTTCACAAGCTGCAGCAGCTAGCTTACGGGGCCGATGATGTCCTTGACGAGCTAGACTACTTCCGCATCCAGGACGCGCTCGACGGAACCTACCATGCCGCCAACTTGGATGCCCAGAGCTGCTTGGACAGACTCGTCCTTAATGCTCGGCACACTGCAAAGGCTGTTGCCAATAAACTCAAGTACTTCTCGAGCCTTGATGGTGATCTTGACAACCAACAAGATGGCGTGGAACAAGGATGCCTCTCTGGCTTCTGCTTGCATGCCGGGTGTGAGATTAAATCCTCACCACCGCCACCTACCAACCAGAGTGTCCAGGAGGTTTGCTGTGGATGCATGCCCAAAGTCGACTCTTGTGCTCGCAGGTCGACCACTCTGTCGGTAAGCATTTTCCATGCTACTCTTTCCCGTCTGTCCAAGAAGGTGATGCTGATTGCGACATGTTGGAAACCTCCAACATGGCAGCGAGTGGACGACGATTTCTCTGTGGGACCTGGCCGTCAAAGACGCCACAGAGAAATCGTGCCGTAAAAACAAAAACACTGAAGTTTGATCGGGTAAAAATATCTACAAAGATGGTGGAAATAGTAGAGCAGTTGAAACCTCTCTGTGCTATGGTCTCCACCATTCTCAGCCTAGAACTATTGGGCTCCAGCCGTATCCCTACCCAAGACATTGCTATGAACCGACACAAAACCACCCCAAACATTATAGAGCCTGATTTATACGGGAGGAATGACATGAAGAAGAACATTGTAAATGGCATTACACGTGGTATATATTGTACCAATGAACTCACCATAATTCCACTTGTTGGCCCAGGAGGCATCGGGAAGACAACACTCACACAATACATATATAAAGAAGTGGAGAGCTCTTTCCATGTTCAGCTTGGATATGTGTCTCTCTTGATTTTAGTGCAGATAGGTTGGTGAAAGAGATTGTGAAAAAAATCCCTAAAATAAATGGTGAAAAGGATAATGCTAGCAATGAAGAGCTAATTGAACAAAGATTAAAATCTAAGCGACTCCTGCTTGTCTTAGATGATGTGTGGACATACCACGAGGATGAGTGGAAAAAACTATTAGCTCTTTTAAGATATGACGTGGCAGGAAAGGGTCATGTAGTTATAGTCACAACACGAATTCCAAAGGTAGCAAGCATGGTCACTACGAATAATTCTTCAATTGATGTGGAACGTCTAGGCCATGAAGATATCATGGCTTTTTTCGAAGTATGTGTATTTGGTGACAGAAAACCATGGGAAAACCATCCTCAATTACGTGATGCTGGGATAAAAATAGTAAACCATTTGAAGGGTTTCCCTCTTGCAGCAAAAACAGTAGGTAGATTGCTTAGAAACCAGCTTACACTAGACCACTGGACAAGAGTTGCAGAAAGTAAAGAATGGGAACTACAAACCAGCGACAATGACATTATGCCAGCTCTAAAGCTTAGCTATGATTATCTCCCTTTTTATCTACAGCAATGTTTTTCCCATTGTGGGTTGTTTCCAGAAGATTATGAATTTAGTAGCAACGAGTTAGTTCACTTCTGGATAGGACTGGATATTGTACATTCACGTGATCAGGGCAAAAGGACTGAAGATGTTGCAGTATGTTATTTAAATGAGTTGGTTAATCATGGATTTTTTAAAAAGAATGAAAACGAAAATGGTCCCCATTATGTTATCCATGACCTGCTGCATCATTTGGCAGTGAAGGTTTCATCATATGAATGCCTTAGCATATGTAGTTCTAAAATGAGGTCCATACAAATTCCTGCATCCTTACGTCACATGTCCATTATTGTAGATAATACTGATGTACTGGATATTAGCAGTTTTAAAGACTACGAAAGTTATTTGAGCAGATTAGATAAAAGACTGAAAGTGCAGAACTTACGCACTCTGATCTTGTTTGGTGAATACCATGGAAGCTTTGCCAAAACTTTTATGCGACTGTTTAGGGAAGCAAAAGCCTTACGCACTGTTTTTTTGTCTGGAGCATCATATTCGGTGGACGACGTGTTTCTGAACTTTTCAGAATTTGTCCATCTCCGCTATCTAAGGATTAAATCGGTGCGTAATGAGGACATGTCCTTACCTAGTGCTTTGTTTAGATCCTATCACTTAGAGTTCCTTGATCTTGAAAAATGGGGTGGCAGCTTTGGTTCGACAACTCAAATGAGCAATCTCATAAAATTGCGTCATTTTCTTGTGCCCAGAGATAGTCTTGAGCTTCACTCAAGCATACAGGAGGTAGGGAAACTAAAATTCTTGGGGGAATTAAGGAGATTTGAAGTGGGAAAACAAATCAAGGGTTTTGAACTAAGTCAACTAGGGGAATTGTCAGAGCTTGGAGGATCGCTTGGCATTCTTAATCTTGAAAAGGTGCAAGCAAAAGAGGGGGGAAAGGAACTAAAACTGGTACATAAAAACCACTTACACAAGTTAACATTAGAATGGGACATTGACCGGCCCAACAAGGATCTACTGCAAGAAGAAAATGTTCTTGAAAGTCTTGTACCACATAAAAATCTTGAACACCTATGTATTAGAGGGCATGGAGGTGCTAAATGTCCATCATGGCTATGTGGGAATCTTTCGGTTACAAATTTGGAATCTCTATGTTTGCATGATATATCTTGGAGCAAACTTCCATCACTCGGGGACATGTGGTTCATTGAAGATCTGGATTTAGAGTGTCAGGGTCTTGGCTCAACTCTTAGCTTCCATTGTTTGAAAAGGGTAGAATTAGTTAAGATACCAGGGCTGAAAAAATGGGTTGGGAACAACACTTGTCATTTGTTCTCTCGTCTAGAGGTGGTAAGCATTGAAGATTGCCCTGAACTAGTGGAGTTGCCATTTTCGTATCCTACCTGCCATAAAGCAAAGCAAGAGAAGAACATGACTTGGTTTCCAAAGCTACGGGACCTCAAGATTATTGGTTGCCCAAAACTGGCATCATTGCCTCCTATCCCTTGGACTCCTGCTCCTTGCTCCGCTGAGATAGAAAGCGTAGGATGTGGTTTTGAGAAGCTTTCTTACTCACGAAATTATGAGCAAGAGTTAGTTTTAAAAATTGAAGCAAAAGAAGGTCAGAATGGCATGTTGTGGAATGGGTTGGATTTCCATAATCTGTCTGATCTAAGAGGGTTGAATATGGACAATTGCCCTCCTCTGCCGCTGATTCACCTCCAAAAGATGAAATCTCTGAAGAACATCTGTAGCACCAATATGAGTACTGTATTGTTGCTGTCTGAACGTGAAACCCAGAATAGTGGATGCGCACTTCCAGTTGAAAAAATATATATCGACGAATGTGGTGCGAACGGGGATGAATTGACACAACTGTTGTCTCATTTCCCAAAGCTTGTGCATTTGGAAATAAGAAATTGCGGGAAATTAACAGGACTAGGTGTGCACCATACTACTGTGCCGACAGCGATACCAGCATCACCGTCATCATCTTTAGCTACTAATATATTTGATCATGCACAACCTGGACACAATCAGCAGCAGACAAGTGGAGAGGACAAAGTAGAATCAGCAGCACAGGGACTGCTGCTCTTGCCTCCCCAGTTACAGCGTTTGGAAATCTTGTTTTGCTACGAGCTGCGCTTAATATCCGCTGCACTGGGCAACGACAATGCAAGAGGAGGGCTCCAAAGCCTCTGCTCCCTCAGCTACTTTAGTCTCTTCGGTTGCCCCAAGTTCCTCTCGTCATATTCGTCCTCCGCCTCATCTTGTTCCCCCTTCCCAACGTGCCTGCAAACTCTCCAGCTGGATGGTTCGTGGAGCATGGAGACGTTGGATTGCCTCTCAAATCTCATCTCTCTTGACTACTTCGCGTGTCGAGAAGTCCAGATGTAAGAGGCGAGGGCTTATGGCCTCTCGTTGCCCAGGGCCGCCTCACGCAATTAAGCATCTTCGAAACCCCCAAATTCTTCACCGGTTGGGAGCTTTCTTCCTATTCCTCCAAACTAAAATCTCTGCGGACAGATGACCCCGCTGGAGTCCTTACTCTGCCCATGTGCAGTCTGCTCTCTTCCTCCCTCACCAAATTAACCTTCAGTGGCTGCGACAAGGTGGAACGCTTCACAGAGGAGCAAGAGGAGGCCCTTCACCTCCTCAATTCCCTCGAGGAACTCAAATTTGTGTGGTGCAAAGAGCTGCAGCACCTCCCTGCAGGGCTAACCAAGCTTGCCAACCTCAGGAGATCAGAGATCTGGGATTGTCCCGACATCCAGTCGCTGCCCAAGGACGGCCTACCAAGTTCACTGCTGAAACTAGAAGTTTATGGTGACATCAGCGAGGAGCTTAAAAGCCAGTGCCAGAAGTTAAAAGGAACCGTCCCAATAATCATCGACTACGGGCAGAACGAGGACTAGTCCAAGGTAACAGACATTTTCGAATTTGTACTCATTCCCAGTTCCCAATTTACATTGTGTTTCCTAATTATTCTCGTAAGCGTCAGAGTGTCTTTTCGTTCGCTTCACCACAGTTAAAGTCCTTACATCTGAACAACCCATCTGTTGTAATCTTGTGTATGTGCAGGGCCCTTCTTGGATTTGTACATTCTTCTGTCCTAGCCTTGTAGATTCAACTCTCTCTCCATGGACATGCTTGTAAGAAATTAGGGTTAGGAGCTAATTCGGTCTACCCTCTATTCCTCTACCTTATCGGTGGTGCCGCTCACAATGCATATTGAGGCTAGAGGGTGGGACCTTTATATAGACTCCAAATTCCAGATAACTCAATCTGTTTCTAGATAGGACTCGTGACTTGTTAAACCAACCACTATCATTAACAGCCTTTTTTTTTACGTTAAACAATTAGGTCCCAGCACGCACGTGTGAGTCATGCGCCGAGTTCGAATACAAAATCAAACTCGCAGGGTTTAACAATCTATAGAGCTAATCCTATGAACAACCTGGCATTCCGCTCTATACTGTTTCCGGGTATAATTCCAGCATATTAATACACTCCAGTATAGCCGTACCGGCTTCCTTAAGTATATTTCCTTAAGTACAATTCTACATCATTAATTCCATGTTATTTCCGTGATGCTTCCACACTGAAGTTTAATTCCGTACAATGTAGTAAATATATAAAATGTTGCAAGACACAATTTCTACATCTCCCACTTGACTGAAAATATTTTATTTCAGCTCAGTGAATTCCCATGTTATTACATGGTTAGGCGTTAATTCCTTCCATCAGTGCACTCACGTTGTATATAAACATTTGTGACTTTTGGAGTCAAATTATTACAAAGTAACTGGTTATGATGCACCTTTCCACGACCTTAAGTTTGCAAAGAAAATTTCTTAGCCATAGTCCTTCCTTCAATGCTTGATGCATCAAAGTATTCATATTTCATAAATAACGAGTACTAAATCATGTTTCCTTTGTACACCATAAAGACCTACAAAAGTAAATATTAACACATAACATAAAATAGATTACCTTTCACCAAGATCACAAATATCGTCAATATATCACACAGTTGAAGATTGAGATCACCAATGAATAATGAGTAATCCATATTTCCTTGACATTGCGAGACAAGTCCATTATGTGATTCCAAAAATTTCAATAAGATTCATATTCCGTTTGCTAATAATTCCAGCAAATCGTTTCCGTGCTAATCAAAATAGCAACAATTAAAACGACATGGCAAAGTTCAGGTCACACGAATAATGTCCCACAATAACTGAGGATGACAATTATTCTTCCTTTTTCCTCACGAGTTTAAATATAATTCCTCGTAGAGTATCATTCCCATAATCAAAAGGTACATGATAGGTTTGAACTTTTCCATAGAAAAATATATCAAAATATTATCTATATAATTCCACTCCCAAAATGCAGAAAGCTTTAGACATACCTTTCATATGAAATTTAGAACTGAACCAAGCTTGAACTTCCATCAATGTGATATTTTAAAACCAATAAGAACATAGTTAGCACATATAATGATAACACAAAACAATTCACACTAACATTTGTATATGAATATCTTCCATCAGTAATAAAACCGTATGACCTGATATTCCATTGATGTGAAGCTTGTTCCAATAAACATGAATTGATTAGTTCAATTAGCAAACACTGTCATTGTTCCCACCTCCTCTAAATTCCAGAGTTTCCACAAAGTATAAATATTTCCTTTGTGTAAAGAATTAAACAACAAACTTAGAATTGTAACTTTCACTAAGAATGTTGCATTAAACTTCCTTGTAAATAAATCCAATAATAACCTATAGGCATGCGGTTGTTTGGTAAAATAAAAAGTTCTCAAACTTTTATTATTCATCATTGAGTTTATTCCTTCCCGCAATGTTTCAACCCATAGTTAACATTAGCAACAAGTTTAGTATTTTTTCTTTCCTCTAAAATATAGAGTAACTTCCTCAAATAACACACAATAGTAGCCAAGATATGATGGTCCAATTTAATTCCTCCCACTTTTCCTAAGCATGTTAGTGTTGGGAGTGTAACTTGGTGTTTTCCTTTGAGTTTAGCACATATATTTCGGTGTGACTATTAATAAACACACCCTTCATGAAAAAATATCATACCCATACTTTTCACCAATTTTCCCTTTTCCAGATAAAAAACGAATACCATTTGATCCACTAGAATATAAACATTAAAAATAAATCTTGGTGTGCTTTGTAGTAAACAATGATTCCAATTCCGTACAACCAAAATATAAATAGAATACTTCCTTCCAGTTCACAAAATACAAACAGTGACTGTGATAAATAATGACTTACTTCAACAAATAGCAGTATGTAATGCTTTCATAATCCAGTGTATAACCAAGAGTTGTATTCCTCCATTCAACCATGGAGTATATAACATAAGACAACGGTGAATAATTTCATGCTCATCACATTTGTTTCAATTAATATTCCTGAAGTGTACTTCCCCCACCAATCAGTTTCAAACCTTGTAATCCTTTGATGAACTGATTTTCCACTTCAGTATGAGATGTTAATACAACAAAAAACCTTTCGACTTGTATTGTCAAAGATATTAAGTACCATATCAAGTGAATCATGAAATAAACAAATATATCCACCTCAAGTAGGAGTGTCCCAAAAATACCGTAAATATATGTTGATCAAGTATCATAATCCTCCCACTAAATCTTTGAATTCCAGAATTAATAATCCCCTAATTTTGTTCCTTGCTATGTGACCAAATTGTAAATTAGATAAAATAATTGAACCTCTAATGGGAGTGTAAAACCAAATGTCACATTGAAGAGAAATCCATAATTGATAGTCCTCCCACTTAAAGTTTATAATTCCAGAATTTACAAGCATAATTCTGTTTATAGAGCATGACCAAGTTGTGAATACCATCAGTGCTTAATTCCGAGCATGTGTTCCTATTATCAGTATTCCTCCCTATGGAGTTATCTTCACAACCAACTTCCAACGAATTATCAATAGAACATGAGACCGTTGTGTTAAATTCCATAATACACTAACCTTTCTGATGAGCAATAATTCCACCCTTCCTTTTCCAAATAGCATACATAACCAAAATTTCTGATAGAGAAGTGTACATTAAATTCCTTCTCATCGTAGGTGAATATAAGAACAATAATAATATTCCTCCATAAACAGAGTTTGATTACATAATTTCCAATTCCAAAGTATATATAATTTATCATTAGTGACTAATTAAGCACACTTATTTTTCCTTTGGAATTGTTCACATGTCAATAGATTTGATATAGTATTCCATCAAATTATGACGTACATGCTAAGTCTAGAATCCAACTATATGGAAAAGTGGTGATAAAAAATATTTATACAAAACAATAAATTGGACATACCTTAAGCGAAGATCAAATTTCCGCCCTTAGAGCGTTGTCCATCTTCCTTAGGTGAAGATCAAATTTTCCGCCCTTGAAGCGTTTTCCATCTTCCTCTAAATATAAGTGATGTCAATTTCAATATAAATAAGCTTGGCGCCTTCTCCTTGTCGTTACGCCGGACAATTCCGATGAAATTATTAAGTACTCCAAGAGCTTTCATAGTATTCCGACAAGTACCAATATATTCGGTGACAAAGTTTGCCCCGTAGCAATTGAGAAATCATAGTGACAAAATAAATAAATTAATCCATCCGACAAAGAGTTTAATAAATTCCCTCAGAGTGCATTCCAACTTCCTCTAAAAGCGAGTGGTGTCCAATAAAGGAAGTCAAAAAAAATATATACTTTTCTAGGTTACGAGTAAATTTTCCACGTAATCTGTTCACTCTTATATTCAGCAGCTAATGAATCAAACAATATACTGAACTAGTTTATTTTCCTTAGTCCAAATTCCATGGTTTCCCTTTTCCAGTTTAGGCATATGTCATTGACATATTCAATATTCTTCATACCAATGTAAGAAATTAAGTAAATAAGTGTTACCGATATGTAGAACGGGCGACGCGAAAACCTGATGTTCAGACCTGAACGAAGTAATTCCTTGCTGTCTTCTACCATGAATATATCCAAGGCAGATTAAAAAAAATTTGTTCCTTGACCCATACGTGCGTGCACGAATTTAGAGCCTTGGCGTGAATTGCTTGATAGATTTGCTCCCTGATTCCTGGAGCCACGTGAATATTCCTCGATCAGTACGTGCAACTGTGCGGCGGCACGAGTACTTTCCAGATCGAGTGTAGCCTCAGGCGACATGACGCATGCACACACCCGCGCAATAGAAAAATTGATGAATCGTTGCAGACTGCAAATTAATTCCGCCTTCATCGATCAGCCTGTCTTCTTCTATACTTTCCTCGATCCATGCGAGTTATGCTTAACAAATCAAGAAACGTGGGACGAAAGCTAGCTTTCCTCAGCCAGCGCACAGTTAGATGGAATCAATGCAGCGCAGCACGAAGCGGAAGCGTCTTGAACTTGGCAGCAATAGATGAACGAAAAGACCGAGCTAGGTAAGGCGAGAGATTGCACGCTGAGTCACGACGAGCAACTCGGTGATATTGGCACCCGGACCACGGGATCGATGGATCGACCGAAGCAGCAGCGGACGAGACGGCGCCGTGCCGCCATGGAATCGATCGAACAAAGCAGCGGACACGAGAAACGGCGGAAGCGGTGGTTCCGTCCGGCTAGGCGACGTTCCGTGGCTATTCTCCTAACCACGTGATCTCCTCCGATCTCTTCTCCACACTCCGACGGAAAAGCACGCGTCGCGCCATGCGGGGTAGACGTAAAAGGCAGAGTTCGCAGCGGAATAGAAGCGACGATGGCCGGCAGCTTGTGGCCAGATCGCCGGCGGCGACCACGGACTTGGCTCTGATACCAATGTAATAAATTAGGGTTAGGAGCTAATTCGGTCTACCCTCTATTCCTCTGCCTTATCGGTGGTGCCGCTCACAATGGATATTGAGTCTAGAGGGTGGGACCTTTATATAGACTCCAAATTCCAGATAACTCAATCTGTTTCCATATAGGACTCGTGACTTGTTAAACCAACCACTATCATTAACAGCCATTAACCGAGCCTATTACTGTTAAACAATTAGGTCCCAGCACGCACGTGTGAGTCATGCGCCGAGTTCGAATACAAAATCAAACTCGCAGGCTTTAACAATCCATAGAGCCAATCCTATGAACAACCTGTCATTCCGCTCTATACTGTTCCCAGGTATAATTCCAGCATATTAATACACTGTGTTCCAGTATAGCCGTACCGGCTTCCTTAAGTATATTTTCTTAAGTACAATTCCACATCATTAATTCCATGTTATTTCCGTGATGCTTCCACACTGAAGTTTAATTCCGTACAATGTAGTAAATATATAAAATGTTGCAAGACACAATTTCCTACAATGCTGACAATGCAAGCATGAAGGTCTGAGATTATAGGTCACATCCATTAGTAAAATGGTTAGTATAATTGTCCCCTATTCCCATACATTACATCCATGCACTTTTTACAAACTTAAGCTGTAGTTTGTTGTTCCGCATCTCGTCTTTTTGTGTACCTTGGCAGGTTTCCCTTCATGATGTTTGAGTTTTATTTGTATTTAATGTTGAATTTGAACAAATACTTCCTTCCTTATATCCATCCCCAACTCCGAGCAGTTTCCGTTGCACGTCAAACATTTTCATTTATCAGTCTCAGGCTTGTCACAAAATATGAACAATGTGTGTCTCAATCTACCATGCAGGCCTCCACCATAGCATTTTGTCTACATTCACACGCAGTTGCCTTGGGTGGTATCGCTTCCCTGTCCATAAATAAGGTATGTATATGTAAGAAAAAGTACCTTTGTATTATTAATCCATGCTATTTAATATACTTCTTTCGAATATTACATGTCAAGTCATTTCGGTTTTGTTTGGATTACTGTTTCCAGATAATGTAAACAATGTTTGCTATATTTCAACCTACTTTGCAGGGATCTATCTGGGAATTGAACAATCTTATAGCCTTGTAGAACTCTATCCACTCTTCTGGAAAAAAAAGGAAAACGTAGAAAATAAAAAAGGAAAAAAGAAGAAGGAAACAAAGGAAATAAAAACAAAAGATTAGAAGAAAAAAATTCCTAAAAAAGGGAAAACTCTCCATCCATTCACTGTTCGTACATGTGTTTGTGGTGTCTTTATGATATATATATTTGTGTAGTTGTTTTATGATCTATGAAGAACTAGTGATCACGGATTGTCCAGCCATCAAATCTCTGCCCAAGGACGGCCTACCAATTCCACTACTGAAATTACAAGTTTATGACATCAGTGAGGAGCTTAAAAGCCATTGCCGCAAGTCAAAAATAACCATTCTGATGATCAAAGACAACTACAGCTAATAATCCAAGGTAACTTGCATTTTTCTGGCTTGTAAACTTACATTACTTTTCTGATACGTCTAGTATGGGTCGGAGTAATTGTCCTTTTGTCTTCTCCACCGCAGTTAATGTCCTTCCATATGAATAACCCACCTGTGGTAATCTTCTTCTTCTGTATGTGCAGGACACTTCTGGATATTCTAGCCTTGCCATGTAGATCCGACTCTCTCTGTATACAAGCACAGTTCATGGAGATGCTGCCCATGCAAGCATGAAGGTCTCAGTTTATAGGTTCCATCCATTAGTAAACTGGTAAGTATAATTGGCCCCTATTCCCGTACATTACTTCCATGCACTTTTTACAAACTTTAGCTCTAGTTTGTTGTTCTGCATCTCGTTACTTTGGTTACCTTGGCAGTTTTCCCTTCATGTTGTTTGAGTTTTATTTGTACTTACTGTTGAATTTGAACAAATACTTCCTTGCTTGTATTCCCAACTCCGAGCAGTTTCCATTGCGTGTCAAACCTTTTCATTTTACAAGCCTCGGGCTTATCGCACAATCTGAACAATGTTTGCTTCAATCAACCATGCAGGCCTCCACCATGGAGGTGTGTGTGTGCATTCACATGCAGTTGCCTTGGTTGGTATTGTTTCCCTGTCCATAAATAAGGTATTTATATATAAGAGCAAACTACCTTTTGTGCAATTAATCCATGATATTTACTATACTTGTTCCTAATCCCACAAGACAAGTCATTTCGGTTTTATTTGGATTACTTGTTTCCAGATAATCTGAAATGTTTGTTATATTCCAACCTACTTTGCAGGGCTCTGGGAGTTCAACATTCTTATAGTCTTGGACAACCATCTTCATTATTTATGAAAATAAAAAAATAAAAAGGAAAAAAAGAAGAAAGGAAAAAAGAAAAAAGGAAAAGGAAAAAAAGGAAATAAAAATAAAAAAGGGAAAAATGAAAAGGGGAACCTCTCCATTCGTTCACTGTTTGGACGTGTTAGTGGTGTCTTTATGAAAGATGTTTGTGTAGTTGTTTATGATATATGAGGGCAAAAGTAGAAATATTAATTGCGTAGGATAAGTTGTGTTACAGAATTGGAAATCAACATCACAGTAGTATCTTCCAGAAAAAGAAAATTATGAAAGGAAAAAAGGAAAAAATAAAAAATAAAACTCTATGTAAAAAAGGTCTACATTCGTTATGTCTGGTATCTTTATGGAAGGTAGTATTATAGTTTTGCATAGTAGTATTGGTTGCATAGTATTTGTTTACAAATTTTGAGAGAGAGAGAGAGAGGGAGGACTACATGAGAAGATCTGAAGTCATAGGCTTATAGCTCCCCCCTTTGGGCTGGATCAATGAAGTGTGGACCATTCAATATGTTATATTGGACTTGAAGCTAATACAGGTATGTGCTAGTTACAAATTGCAAAACTCCATTCAGATGCATGATTGAAAACATATTAGCAATTCACCCTACCTTATTTTGTAGATCAATCTCCATGGAAGCAAAAGGATTGGGAAAAATGTTGGTTGGTTCAGACAGTCTTCCGCCACCGCGCTCCAGACATACCAAATGGTACAATCTGGTGGATGCAGACTTTTCTGTTCCAAGTGGTTCAGTAACAACATAAGGATCATTGAACTATTGAACTGCATGGTGCACAATGGTGAGAATGCTAATATCTTAGTTTATCTTGGATATTCCTCGCCTTGTGTGGCATCCTTAATGACTTCTTTAAAACGAAATCTTTGTTGCAGTGAACCAAACCAAATCTCCAGCTTTGGGTAGGTCACGCATTAAGCACGAGACTTGCTGTGAATATCAAGTCTGGCAAACCCTCACATTCATATGGTGTGTGAACCAGCCAAAAAATATGGTGTGTGATCTAAGTTGACATGATAATATGTTTAGTTCAATATCATATTGCAGAAAGTAGAAGTACTTACAATTTTCCTTGGCACACTCACCAGCTGATGTAACACAGATGGTGGCGGCGAACTGGTCGGCGATTTTCTTCACAACAGGAAAATGCTGCTTATCTGGCTGGCTTCACAATGTCACAAGTACTCCAGGAATGCTATTCTGCTATGCTCTCGCAACACAGGAAAAAAAAGAAAAGAAAGAAAAGAAAACAAAAAAGAAAAGAAAAGAAAAAAGGAAAATAAAAAAGGGAAAAAATGAAAATGAACAAAGGAAATGGAAAAGGAAAATATGAAGAAAACTAAAAATATATCTGTGCATCCACTCAAAGTTGCGTGTGTGGGTGGAGTGCAGAAAGCGAAAAGGATGGTGACTGCCCTCTTCCTCCAACGAACCATCAATGGGTTCACGATGCAATGGTGGCGTAAAGGGAGGTGGGAAAGCGGGGATGGGTGGTAGTGAAGGGCATGGGAAGGGTAGCACCGTAGTGATGCTGGCTGCTTGTGATCGATGAGCAGTGGTGGAGGAGTATAGATGCCATCTCTGTTTGGTCTGAGCCTGAGCGTGGCCGCTGTTTGGCCTGCCATCCTTGAAGAAGCAACATCCCTCACCGGCATCTACGACATGGGCTTCGGACAGTATTTGATCCATGAAAGACTCGGTCAACATGTGTTCCTCAAGCCGCATTTGTTGCCAGACGGTAGAAAATTCATGTCAAAGGAGGCTTTGGTCCTGGAGCTTCTGGTCAGTTCATTGCAAGGTCATGATGCCTTATGGTCAGTTTATTGCATCTAAGGCAACATGGTACAATGTAATCTGAAGCGAGGGCGGTTGCCAAACAGAACAAAAAGTTCACGTTGACGGACGCTTTGGTCCTGGAGCAACTGGTCAGCTCATTGCAGGTTCGTTCAGGGTAGCGGTAATCCATCATGCTTCTGGTCATTTCATTGCAGCTAGAAGCAAAATTGTACGATGTAATGCGAAGCAAGGGCGTGCATGGACAGTGTTGAACTTGCAAGCTTCCTGGGTTGCCAGTTGAAACTGACTTCAAAGCCTGGGGAACCTATGGGAGATGCTCGAGATCAGACACGAGATTATTCGGGTGCTTCATCAAGTCCAGATGCTGAGCTCCCAATTTGTTGATTTTAGACTTGTTTTTGTTGCACTAAACAGTTAGCTGTGAAAACACCACATGTTTATGGTTAGGCTGTCAGTATGATTATTTCCTCTCAAGTTGTATACATGATAATTGTAACTAGATTGTTGATGATGAACATGGTAATCATCTGCCTGATCCTACAGAACAGATGCTATTGTCAATGCTGACTCTTTAAACTGTTGTAGCACCATATTGGTTGTACTTCACATCTTGCAACCTGACGCTGATGGAAATGGAGCTGTTGCATTGGGCAAGGTATTTGAAGCCGATTAATAATTGCTCCAGGGTTGGAAAAAATATCTGAAACAGAATTGGCTATTCCAATTCTGAACCAAATCATCTGTTAAATAACCAAGGAAAAATACTCCGTGCAAGCTGCAACACATGTATCATGTATGTAAGATAAAATTCAGCAAATTACATCTTTGACCATGCTGAAGAACAATGTTCTTATCAGACGAACACGAGAAACAGAAAAGATAAAAGTGTGCCTCTTTTCAGTGAAGCCCGCATTAACGAAAGATCGGGGCGCTGGACAACATGAACTGGGCTCTAGCCGGCCAGTCGTTGCTTCCATAGATCTGATATTACAATTTAATAAACTGCATTAGAACAAACAAAGTAAGTCCAAAGAAGGGCCAATGATGTTACCCAAACCACCAAGGACGGGCCAGTAATTTGGCATGGCCAAATCAATTCACATAGTAACACGCTGGTCATTCAGAGTACAAGTTTCACTAGGTAGTGCATGGCACAGCAAATACGAGGATTCATTTAGTAGCATTTATAACTCGACTAAGGTAATTGGTTACTGACGAAAGTAAAACATTAAGCACTCATCGTGGAAGATTTAAAGGGTGTCATGCTAAGGAATCAAATTGATATACTTGAATAATTCTCCAGAAGATCTGTTGAAGTATCACAAGATCCTACCATCATGGGTGCAGGTATGTGCACTGGTATCTAGCTATAAGCATTACTCTTTAGTACACTATTTACATCACGGTTACACTTTCTATGCTCCAGGAACACTGTTAGCGATATGTACTCGAATAGGACTCCTACTACGTGCTGTACAAGGATACCGAACCCTAAGCTATGTCGGTTGGTTCATGTCCTTTATATACGCTGTAATCTCCACCGAATCAATCAATACAAACAATAGTTCTTCCTATCTTACATGGTATCAGACGCCTAGGTTCTTCTGCCCCTAGATGGCGCCGGTCACACCTCAGCCGCCGCCAACACCTCCACCGCCGCCGTCGCGCCAGCTCTTCACCCTCGAGGAGTTTCGCGCCGCCGGCCCTCTACCTATTCTCCCTTCAACCTCCACCTCTCTCCACCACAACATGCAACCAGCTGCAATCTCTCTAGCTGACACCATCGCCGACGTCTCTCCGTTTATCCCCGTCGTGCTTGATCTTAGCTCGCATAACTACTACCATTGGCGCCACCTCTTCCACATCCACCTCGGTCGCTGCGGCCTCCGTCATCACATCGAGCCTACATCGGTGCCGCAGCATGCAAACCCACGATGGGTCAAGGACGACTTGGCGATTATCCAGTGGATCTATACCCGCATCTCCACAGAACTCTTCAATCTCGTCTCTAACGATGGCGCCACCGCCGCCGAGCTCTGGGCCTCTTTGCGCCAACTATTTCAGGATAACAGCGACGCCCGGATCAATGCTCTCCACACCGAGCTTCGCACCCTCACCCAAGGGGACTCCACGGTCACCGTGTTCTGCCAGCGCATCAAGGCCATAGGCGACGAACTCCGCGAGCTCGGAGATCGCGTGGATGATCGTACCCTAATCAACGCCCTCCTCGTCGGCCTCGGAGAACAGTTCGACAAGCAGATCGCCTTCATCCCGATGATGCGGCCGCGCCCCTCTTTTGCTGAAGTTCGGTCCATGTTGCAGCTTGAAGCCCTGACCCAGGCGCGCAAAGCCTCCCGGCCGCCTCAGGTTTTCCACACCGGCGTGCGGTCTTCTGCTCCTGCCACGGCTCCTGCACCTCCGCCGTCATCCTCGTCTGTCCCAGGGCCGTCCTCGACACAGCCTCCTCCAGGATGGAAACCGAGCCCCAACTATCGCGGTAAAAATCCCATCTACAGGCCGCCCACTGCTCCCTCCCGTGGTGCCACAAGCTCGGCTCCCTCTGCACCGACGGCTCCACCGACAGCTCCTGACGCTTCCTCATGGCGGCCAGCTCACGATCCATGGACGGGTCTCGTCCAGGCCTGGCCAATGCCCTGGACTCCGCCGTCCCCCTACGGTGCGCCGCCCGCTTACACCGGCACCTGGAGCCCCGGACTCCGGCCCTCAACAGGATCTCCTGGTCTTCTCGGCACTCGGCCGCCCGCGCACGTCTACACCGCCACCGCTCCTCCATATGGACCTGCTGCTCCGGCGTTCCCCTACCACGGCATGTACGGTGTACCCTCGTTCCCGATGCACCAGTTGGCTCCGCCTGCTCCTACCGCGCCTACAACTTCATCGACACCTGCAAGCTGGGATCAAGCGGCCTTCATTGCGGCCATGAACAACTTCACGCTCAATAACCAAGGTACGGATTGGATTTTCGATTCCGGTGCATCCTCGCATATGTCTTCAAATATGAATTTGCTGTCATCTTGTTTTCCTTCAAATTTTTCATCCATCATCGTTGGTAATGGCTCCTCTATCCCTGTCACATGCACCGGAAACTCCTACATTCCTACTGCCACACAAAACTTTCTTCTTCGTAATATTCTTGTTGCTCCATCTCTAATCAAGAATCTCATATCTGTTCGCCAATTTACTACTGACAATTCTGTCTCTTTAGAATTTGACCCTTTGGTTTATCTGTGAAGGATCTGAGCACCGGGACGGTTCTAGCCCGCTACAATAGTTCCAGCGATCTTTATCCTCTTCATGATGCGCCAGCTTCGACATCCCATGCCATGCTTGCCTCCGTTGATCTCTGGCATCGACGACTAGGACACCCCAACAACGCCACCCTTACGTCCATGCTTCAAGAATTTTGTATCCCTAGTTCTAGTTCACCTCATGATTCTCGACTTTGTAATGCATGCCAATGTGGCAAACATGTTCGTCTCTCTTTTAGCAATTCCACTACAACTAGTTCTTTTCCCTTTGAATTACTACATTGTGATCTATGGACATCTCCTATCCCTAGTGTATCTGGTTTTAAATATTACTTAGTGATTTTGGATGATTATTCTCATTATATATGGACTTTTCCTTTACGCGCCAAATCTGATGCTCACACTATTTTTCTCAACTTCAGACAATATGCCCTAGTCCACTTTGGCCTTCCCATACGTTTCATACAATGTGATAATGGCAGAGAATTTGATAACATTAAAAATCGTGACTTCTTTCTTTCCATAGGAGCTCTTCTTCGATTTTCTTGCCCCTACACTTCACCCCAAAACGGCAAAGCTGAACGCTCACTACGATCCATCAATGACATTCTTCGAACTCTACTCATTCAAGCCTCTCTCCCCCCTCGTTTTTGGGTCGAAGCCTTGCGCACAGCCACCTATCTTCTAAACATTCGCCCCACTAAATCATGTCCCCTCTCCACACCTTTCCAATCTCTCTTTCTCGATCATCCGGATTATTCCTCTCTTCGCGTATTTGGTTGTCTTTGTTTTCCCAACACCACCGCCACCACCAAGCATAAACTAGATCCTCGTTCCCTTCCTTGCATTTATCTCGGGCCCTCTGATGATCACAAAGGCTCTCGCTGTTATGATCCTTCCTCTGGACGTGTTCTTCTCTCTCGTCATGTTATTTTTGATGAACAAACTTTTCCCTACTCTACCGTGTCCTCTCCCGCCAACTCGTCAAGCACCTCACCTGTCCGGACCCCCATAATCAACACACCTATTCTCTACTCACCTTCACCTATTCCTGATCCTATTCCACCCACTTCACCCCCTGCCGCACACATCTCTCCTGCCACGGCACCAAATTCTGCTCATTCTCCTGCCACGGCACCAAATTCTGCTCATTCTCCTGCCACGGCACAGTCTTCTGATCTTTTTCCTGCCACGGCGAACCATACTCCTGCCACACCTTCTCCTGTCACGGCACACAATTCCGATGACTTCTCTGCCGCGCCAATCTCCAACGACGTCGTCTCTTCAACTCCGACCAATTCTGACCCCCCTTTTCCTCCTAACGCAGTACCCGTTCCCATACCCCAAAACGATCATGTCATGCGCACTCGTGGTAAACGTGGTTTTCATCTCCCTGTTTGCAAACTAAATCTCACAGCTACCCTACCGTGTCTCCTATCCCCTCATCCTATAAACGTGCTCTTCTTGATCCGCTTTGGCATGCTGCCATGCGTGAGGAGTTCGACGCTCTCACTCAAAATAAGACCTGGACTCTTGTTCGTAAACCATCTAATGCCAATGTTGTCTCCGGTAAATGGGTCTTTCGTCACAAATTTCATGCCGATGGTTCTCTCTCACGTTACAAAGCACGCTGGGTTTGTCGGGGTTTTTCCCAACAGCCCGGTATAGATTATGATGAGACCTTCTCTCCTGTTGTCAAACCAAGTACAATTCGTGTCGTTCTTAGTCTTGCGGTCTCTTCTTCATGGCCTATTCACCAACTTGATGTCAAAAATGCTTTTCTTAATGGTACACTGAATGAAACTGTCTACTGTCAACAACCTTCTGGCTTTGAGCATCCTTCCTCTCCCGATCTCGTTTGCCTACTCCACAAATCTCTCTATGGCCTCAAACAGGCCCCTCGGGCCTGGTTTCAACGATTTGCTGCTTTTATTCAAACTCTCGGTTTTATATCCTCTAAATCTGATTCTTCTTTGTTCATCTTTCGGTCTCCCACAAACACTGCTTATCTTCTCCTCTATGTCGATGATATTATCCTTACTGCATCTTCTGATTCTTTCTTACATCACATTATCTCCTCCCTCAATAACGAATTTGCTATGACTGACCTTGGTCCTCTCCATCATTTTCTCGGTGTTGCTGTATCTCGCACTTCTACACATCTCTTTCTTTCTCAACGCCAATACATTATTGATCTCCTTGCTCGTGCCGGTATGTCTGACTGTCAGCCCTCTCGCACCCCAGCTGATGTTGGTTCCAAATTAACGGCCGATGGTGCTCCTATTTCTGATCCTAGCTATTACCGAAGTGTCACAGGAGCACTTCAATATGCTACTCTCACACGTCCTGATATCTCCTATTCCGTTCAACAAGCCTGTCTATATATGCATGATCCTCGCCTCCCTCATCTCAATCATGTCAAGCGCATCCTTCGTTATCTCAAAGGTACCCTCGATCATGGCCTACTCCTCAACTCTTCATCCCCAACAAGTTTGACAGCTTATTCTGATGCGGACTGGGCAGGTTGTCCAGACACTCGACGATCCACATCCGGTTACTGTGTTTATTTGGGTGATAATCTTGTTTCATGGTCTTCCAAAAGGCAGGTTACTGTTTCCAGGTCGTCAGCTGAAGCGGAGTATCGGTCTGTCGCCCATGCTGTTGCTGAATCCATTTGGCTTCGCCAACTCCTCGTCGAGCTTCATCGCCCCATCGAGCGTGCCACCATTGTCTATTGCGACAACGTTTCTGCAGTCTACATGGCCTCTAATCCTGTTCATCATCGACGGACGAAGCACATTGAGATTGATATACATTTCGTCCGTGAGAAGGTGGCCCTCGGCGAAGTACGTGTTCTCCATGTTCCAACCAGTGCTCAGTTTGCAGATATTTTTACCAAAGGCTTGGCAACGGCTCCATTCACCGACATTCGATCCAGTCTCAACATCGTCACACCCGACGTTGACACTGCGGGGGGTGTTAGCGATATGTACTCGAATAGGACTCCTACTACGTGCTGTACAAGGATACCGAACCCTAAGCTATGTCGGTTGGTTCATGTCCTTTATATACGCTGTAATCTCCACCGAATCAATCAATACAAACAATAGTTCTTCCTATCTTACAAACACATACTCTGCCAAAACTGAATAATGAGAAACAGAAGCTTTATCTGGGGAAACGTTCATTTCAGTAGACTGCTGAAAACAAAGTGGAAAATAAAAGAACAAACAAAGTGGAAAATAAAAGAACAAGACACAGTATTGCCGATGTAGGATTTAAAGGTTGGGGGTGCCAAACTCAATATTCATTTTTTAAATATAATGTACACGTAATTTTAGCACATGTAAATGATGTAATACATATAGAAATATAAAATTCCTACTTAAAAAAAAAACCACTGGATCCTCCCCCGGGACACACTATTGTTAAAACATATCTTACCCTTGACATAAAGGAACATAAACTCAAGACTTAATGCTGGCTACTGTGTTATCTTTCTCGAACAGTGTAGTCCTACTGATTATTATAATGCTGTTATTTGCAAATACAACAATGCTTGATTAAAGTGCTAATTACCAGCAGTGTAGTCCTAGCGGCAATAGACTCAATTTGACTGATGTCATACTGACTAATTACCAACTGTTATGACTATGAGAGGAAAATGAACAAGGAAGAAATATCAACAGTAAATATTTTTATTTAGAGTGAACGGAAGGAGCAGCATCAATAATGTTAGAATGGCTAATGACTAACTGCATTGAGAAACTAAAAGAGCCACATGGATTCATAAATAAGATGAGTTACAAGACATAGCAAGATAGGTATCCATCAAACATTCAGGGATAATTACAGAAGGTATATCCTTCTCCAAAAGAGCTAATAACTGAGAAGCCAACTTCAAGCTAACCAAGGATGAGCCTACTAAATTTTGCGGAACTTCTTTGCCCTCTCAAAGACATCTATTACGACAGCAGGACATGATCTTTTGAGGTGAGCATACCCTTGGCTTGCCATCACATCATCCATTCTGTCCGGAGAAGTGATAAATTCCAGGCAAGCATCTTTGAGGTTGCTGCAGTGATGCAGGTCGGCAAGAGCTAATGTATCAGTGACATTGTCAACATCCAGACTTTTTGCAAAGGATGCTCTCACAAATCAACTTCATCCTTTCCAAGGCATACCTACCCGCAGCCACGAGCAAGTGCTTAACCATTTCTTTGCCCTCATCTCCATCAAGGTTCTCCATGGAAGGCAACGAATCTGTGTAGATGAAGTTTAGCAATGCCTTGAAAACAGCAGGCTGCATATCTTCAACGGCTATGTTCCGCCTTGTCCTGTCGCTCATTGGCCCAAACAGCTCCGCTTTGAAGACCGGCGATCGCGATGCAACCACAATCTTATGCGCAGGAAAAACCTCGCCTTTAACCTCGAACACGACATCTGTTTCCTCCTCCTTCTCTAGCAATTCTCTGAAATACTCTGCCAAATCCGAGGGAGGCACTGGGATGCCGACGGTAGTCGTAGTCAGCGCCACATTGGATTCTTTTAAAACTGTGACCTCGCACTCAATCACAAGGCTGTCATCCCGCAGGTACGCCGATGGGTGCAAGAAGTTGGCGCCAGCGGTACGCCAAAGCTTGAACGCTAGCGGCGTCTTCAGGGAGAGAACCACTAACGGTGGCAGCTCGTTGGCCTGGCCGAGCAACCTGACCTCCAGCAACACCGTCACCTCGGACATCTCCGCGTGCTCGTTCACAAGCTCGAGGAAGACGGACGCGTGATGGCCGCTCTTCATCCGTGACTCCCCATTGGGGTAGTAGCGGATGCGCCAGAGGTAGCCGCCCACATCGAAGGTGGCGGAGTGCACGCACTTGCCGCTGCCGAGGCCCCTGAGAAGGCTGTAGCTAGTGATCATGAAGGTGTGCGGGGGGCGCACGTCGACGCCGTCCTCATCCTGTGTTGAAAAACTTTCTGGCCAAGGGTACTTATCGAGCGCCCTCGATTTTTATTTTAGTTCTCAACTTCCGGTTAAAGGCCTTCGTTTGTATAGATCTGGGGCGGCAACTCTAACACAAATCGGAACAGGACTCGTATAGAACTGGACACGGTAAGAGCATCTCCACTCGCGGCACCCAAACGGTCGCCTAAACGCTTTTGGGGCGTGCCGGACACAAAATCGGCTCCACTCGCGGCGCTCAAACACGAATTCGGTCCGGCACGCCCAGCCCACGCCCTCAACATGGGAAGGCTTGGGGCGGCCCCGGACGGAAGGAAACACGACGCCACGTCGGCCTCCGACGCGCGGGCCACGCCTGGCAGTGAGACACGGACTATGTCTCGTCGTTGTCTCGCCTGATTTTATCCCTGTCTTCCATCGTCGCCCCAGACGCCCCACTTTGCTCGTCGCCCCAGTCGCCCCCGTCGCCGCCCGCCCGCTGGCTCCACCCAAACCTGGACGCCAGCGTCGCCGTTTGCTTCCTCTCATCGACGGCCTTCGGTTCCGGGCACCGGTGATCTCTCCGCCGCTGTATTCGATACAGCCGTCCCCGGCGGTCTCTCCGCGACCCGCCCTGCCTGCAAGGTGTTCGGCGGAAGGTTCGCCTGGTTTTTGACTGAATTATTGATGCTAGCCGGCGACCGGTCGTTGATCAGTGGCCGCGTTGTATTGCAGATGGATAGCGACGACGAGATGATGGCCGCGATGCTGTTGGAAGAAGAAGACCCCATCGCCGCGGAGGAAGATGAGAATATAGCAATTCTCAGTTGTCTTCTCCGACTTCAAGCCGACGAGGAAGCCAATGCCGCCCCAAAACGGGAAGGCTCGTCGTTCGGAAGGAAGAAGAGCAAGCCGAGGCAGAGAATGGAAGGCCACTGCATGTTAGTCTCTGACAACTTTGCCGAAGTTCCTATCGCCACCGCCAAGGATTTCCGTCGACGCTTTCGGATGAACCGTGGATTGTTCAACCAGATCGTGCAAGCTGTGAGGGCGTATGATCCATGGTTCAAGTTGAAGAAGGACGCCGTGGGAACTGTTGGTTTCTCGTCAATCCAGAAGTGCACTGCAACCATGAGAATGCTTGCATATGGAGCACCTGCTGATTCTGTAGATGACTACCTACGGATGTCAGAGTCCACAATCATCAAGTCGATGTACAGGTTCTGCAGGGCGGTGATTGGTGTGTTTGGCCCAAACTATTTGAGAGGACCAAATGAAGAAGAAACAGCTCGGATCCTGGAACAGAATGCAGCTAGAGGATTTCCTGAGATGCTTGGAAGCATAGACTGCATGCATTGGAGCTGGAAGAACTGTCCATTTGGTTGGCAAGGATTGTACAAAGGAGGCCACAAAGGATATTGCAGTGTGGTTCTTGAAGCTGTGGCCGATCATGAACTATGGATTTGGCACGCATTCTTCGGCATGGCAGGATCACACAACGACATCAATGTGTTGCAGCGCTCTCCTGTGTTCGCGAAGCTAGTTGAAGGCCATGCCCCACCTGTCAACTATGTGGTCAATGGCCACGAGTACAACAAAGGGTACTACCTAGCCGATGGCATCTATCCAAAGTGGGCAACATTTGTGAAGAGCGTCCCCAACCCTCGCGGGAACAAAGCTTGTCATTTTGCCGCTGAACAAGAGAGCGCCAGGAAGAGATGTCGAGCGGACATTTAGAGTGCTGCAGCAAAGGTTTGCTATCGTTCGGTATCCTGCTCTGACATGGTCGAATGAGCAAATATGGGAGGTGATGAATTGTCGTGTCATCCTGCACAACATGATCATCGAGAGTGAGCGCTATAATCCAGTGCATGATCATATGCCATATGACTTTGAGGATCCTCATGCACAGGTTGATCACAACGTGCCGGCAAATTTCGCTGATTATATCTCAATGCATTTGGAAATTCGTGATGAAAATACTCATATTGCACTCCAAACTGATCTAGCGGAGCATTTGTGGGCACGCCGGGGCATGGCAGCGGCAGAGGAGGAAGAGGAAGACGTTTGAACTTTATTTTATATATTTGAACTATTAAATATTGTATTTGAACTATTACATATTTATGTATGTTTGATTTTTTCTTTCACAAAATATTGAAATTCATTTAAAAAACCCTTTTGGGGATCCCCTTTGGGCGCCGCGAGTGGGCATCGCGGGCGCCCAAATGGCACACCTTGTCCGGACGGCGTCCAAATGGCACGTCCGGACGGCCTTTGGGCGCCCATTTGGGCGCCGCGACTGGAGATGCTCTAACCTAGCTGAACTACTACGGCAACACTTTCCCTAATTAGCTACCAGAGTTCACACCGATCGATCTACTGGGACTTTATACATTACTAGCAAACAATCCCCGTGCGTTGTAACGGGAAAGAAAATCTTGTTTCGTGGAATATATTATTTTATCAGATAAGATATAGATTATTTATTTATGTGCAATAAAAATTAAGTAGCTTTGCTAAAATTTGCACATTGCAAATTGACTTAAATAAAAACTAAAGAATATAAAGGAAATTAAACATGAGCTTGATTTTCTTTTAAAAGAGATTTTTTGCAAGCACGCCGACGACGTCAGCTAACTATGCTTGGTAAATTTTTCCCAAACACATCTAGCAGCATCGCACGCAGTTCAGCAGCCTAGGCCAGCCTCAAGCCTACCCAGTAAAGCAGCATATACGACCGAGGCGATGCACGAAGACCGGCCGCCGTGCCGCACGTCCTCGTTCACGAAGACAACTTTGGGGAATCCGGGCCAGCAGTATCTCCGTAGCTAGCAGATGTGGCCACCGTTTGGGTCAAGAACTCAGGGGCGGGCACAGGATATTGACACTGGGCATTCAAGGTCAACAAAAATTCAATGCAAAACCTGAAGGTTGACATTTTTTTCAATGGAACGGTACAGACACACAAATTTGCAAATTGTTCAATAATAAACATGAAGGTTCACGAATTTTCCTTAACAACAACATCGTGACAAAATAGTAGAGAAATTACATAAAATAGATCTTCAAATTACATAAAATAGATCTTCTTTGTCTTGGAAGCTCTCTCCCACAAAGTCTTCAAATTACCAGTGTTCCTCTTCATCTCTCTGTACGTTGACACATAGAAAACTCAGAAATTCAGAACAGGTTTGGAGATTCAACACACTGACATGGGTTCTCACATTATAATCGGATGGATGGAGCGACCAATCATTCAATAATCTAATTGGAATAGCAATTTGTGATATTCTGGTTTGGAATTTGGAAATGAAATCGGAGAGGATACAGATTTGAGAGCCATACCCTGAATGAATTTGGCGAATCCCTTCGCTGGCGTCTGCACTCTGTAGCCGAACGCCTGAACGTCGGTCGCCAGATTCAGGATCCTTCGCTCGCTCGCCGTTGCCGTTGCCGATGCCGTCGATGCGCTGATGGCTGCAGCACTGGTCGCCTCGCCTGATCCCTCGGCAACTGAATCAATCAAATGCGGAACTGCCGTGACGCCGCCAGTGCCGCCGATCGTGGCCTAGTTGTGTACGCCTCGAACTCTCGCTTACTCCTGGTCTGCTGCTGTTGGGCCAAGAGACAGATGTATGCGTTGGGCTAAGATAGATAAATACTACCTAATTTTTTTTTGCCAAAAATAATGGGTATTCAGCTGAATACCCATGAATACGTTTGTGCCCGCCCCTGCAAGAACCTCCGTAAACTGAATCTTGGAAGTTCACGCCATAGCTTCGCGCGGAGGAAGCTCTGATGTTGACCTGCATGGTGACGACAACTTCTCATTTTCTCAATCAGCGACGAATACTGGGACAGAGCTGCCCGCCCGAGGCCTTGTTGTACATGCAGATGCCAAGGACGGGCACCATCTGACACTTGTAGGTGCCGAGAGACGTCCATCTCTGACTCGACCGGGAGAACGCGACAGACCCGGCCGGAACGACGCCATACCGATACCGGGCCGCACCTGGAGCCGGGAGGCCACATGCTTGAGTGAGCGGGCGAGGCTGTGGCCGAAGAGATGCACACCGGTGATTAAAGCGGCCTCAGAGAAGATGAACATCTCTCCTCCCTGCACGCACCGGAGCAGCTGATGGAAGGCATGATGGGCATCCATGGACCAATAGCAGCTGCCAGGGGACAGACCGAACTCCGCAGATCGAGAGGCTACCTATGCAGCGACGACAGGAGCCGCGAGGCGAGTCTCCTGGGCATCTCAGCGCCGGTGCTTCCCGCGGTGTGCAACGGAATCAGACCTAACTACACAGATCGAGATACCTAGGCGGCGACTGCGCGGACGGGCGCAACGATTGCTTTTATTGAAGCAATCGAGGGGTGGTGATGGATTTCGTGATGGATTCGGTTTCAAATACTTGCTCTGGACGGCTACCAGGATGTACGTACCACGGATCGACTGACCGCAATCAGGAGGTACGGACGAAGCAGACAACCGGTGCCCAAGCTTGTTACCGGTGAGAGTTTTTTTATTTTGAACAGTTTTTTCACTTACGGGTGGCATAGGTGGGTAATTATTTACAACTTCAGGGGTAAATTCGATGACCTACCAAACCAAACCGCGGAAGTCTTAGTGCATTTTTATTAGGTATATATAGATATAGACTAGCAAAATTGCCCGTGCGTTGCAACGGGTCAAAAATAATTGAGTACATGTTCACGATCTTGAAAAAGAACATGTGTGTTGCAACAGGAGAAAAAACATTTGTGTATTCATCTTGTTTCCCGATCACAGTCGCGCCACCGGGCGCCCGCCACGAGCATCTCTTCCCGTGACGGTTTCCCGGAGCTGGAGGAGTAGGACTATGGCTGCTTTTCTGTGGAAGGCGGTGGTGCTAGGCAGGGAAGTCAGAACCGTATATGTGCCCGCTCACTCCGCACAAGAGCGAAAATATAGATGATTTTGCGATGGTTTTTGTTGGATCGGGTCAAGGATTCATTTAGAGAAGAAATATTAGTATTTAAATCTCCATTAAATATACAAAAACATAGCTGAACTTTGGCTAATGGCAATGCCTTTTCTCATCTACGTGTCTGGTTCTTATCCACACACCAACACTTGTGCTATCTTTTTTTGTTTCATGATTATGCATGTGCTGGCGAAAGTCTGATGGATTTTTGAAGAAAGAAAAGCTAGAAATACCAACAAGATATTGGGTATTTCTTTGTTTATTCTGATTCTTTCTATTCTAAATTCAGTTAACGACGAGATTTAGTATCCTTTCTTGCATTTTCATAACTCGTGAAATGCCGAGTAGGCACGAATTCCCCCAATTTGCGACCTACCAGTCCGCTCCACCTGCGGCTAATACTAATTTGTTGTCTTAAATCTCCTTAAATTCTCCAATGGTTTTCGATATAGGGAGTTGGGTTGCATGCTTGCAGTTGCCGTCTCCAACTTTGCATAGTCCTGCATGTAGTATGGCATCCCAGCCTGAAGTAGTGTTCGCGCGATGCATGTCGCATGCTATCGCATCGCATGGTGCTGATGCATCCTGCCATCCTGGAGTCGCTCCTTGCTCTGTAGGCATTGTGCGACGAAGGCACCGCGAGCTGTTCCAGGAGGGAAGCAGCTGTCATCTTTAGCGTTGCGGACGAGCCACATGCGGGCTTCGCCGGCCAACTTGCAACCGGCCTCTCCGGACACCACCCAGGAGCTAGGAGGACGTGGGCCGACCAACCACCGTGTGGCCCTGGACCGTGGGAGAAGAAGAACGGTTAGGCTGCAGTACTCCACCAGACCACCACCCGTGGTCGTTGAGCTCTGATGCCCTTCGGGCCATGGGAGCTAGAGCGGTGAGACCATGGAGGATTGGAGGCGGAGCGTGCCGCGGATGGAGCCGGGCGGCCATGGAGGCGGGGCTTGCCGAGCAACTTGGGATGGAGCTGGGCGGCAATGGAGGAGACGGTGGCCATCTCGTCACCGACGAAGCAAACCTGACTTTTTTTCTGATCATGTCGTCCTCGGTCAACGGTTCGACGGTGGTGTGAAGGATCCAGAGCAGGATTGGCCGATGAAAAGCGATGGCTTTTGCGCCCTTGACGTTGGCTTGTTTAAAACGAATCTTTTTTTCACTTATGAGTGGCATGGTGGGTAATATTTATGAACTTTGAGTGCAGTTTAAACAACGTACCACAAGAAGCTTTCCTCCATTTATCTCTTCTCTACTATATAATACGGCTTGAGGAGGTGTTGGTACGTTTTTTAGATTTCCGATTTTACCCCTGCGAGATAGGAAATATCACACGCTATGCCACCGCTAAGTCAAACTTACCGGCTCGGTGTCCTATGGAAAAAAATCCCCAATCCGGATCAAGCGAGGAGGAGGAAGCCATGGGGGAGCAGGGGGAGCTGGCCGCGGAGGAGCGCGTCCGCTACATCGTCACCGCGGAGAAGGTACGCAAACCGCCCGCCCATCCCCGCTCGGACGCGAACCGTCTCCGGCGACAACTTATCCGTCCTCCTCGCTGTGACCGCAGCAGAAGGACTCGTTCCAGTCGCTGGTGATGGAGCACCTGCGCGCCAGCGGCGCGTACTGGGGCCTCACCACGCTCGACCTCCTCCACAAGCTCCAGGCCGTGGACGCCGCCGAGGTCGTCGACTGGATCATGTCGTGCTACCACCCGGAATCTGGTACTGCCACCAAGGGGGAGTCTCGGTTTTTCTTGAATGGTCTGCCTGTGTTCTTGGGGTGTGGCTGTGCAGGTGGATTCGGGGGCAACGTGGGGCACGACCCGCATGTCCTCTACACGCTCAGTGCCGTGCAGGTCCTTTGCCTCTTCGATCGGCTCGATGTTCTTGATGCAGACAAGGTTGCTGAGTGTATCCTTCTCTAGATCTTGAGTGAGCATGCCACGGCAGTAGTTTTGGCGAATGTTACATTATCTTGAGTGAGCGTACTGGAAGATCATGGCGAGTTGCATGGGTGCCGCCGGATTGGATTTGTCCATGTCGTATGTAGAAGATGAGTTGATCCTAGATCTGGATCCAGCGCTTCCTCTTCTTTCTTTTATCTTTTTTCGTGAATTTTCGGTTCCATAGGATTCTTAATTTTTTTGCTGCACACGATTGTGACAAGTCAAAACGTGAGTCCGTGGTCATGATTTTTTTCTCTTTCCTGGGAAGATGATTATTAGACGAGTACTAATGTGTCAGGAGCAGCAGCAATTTTAGCTCATCGCCGTATCTCTCGAGCTTAATCCCAACAATAGATGAACGTCCATAGGCGTGTATACGTACCTCTGCTGGTCTAATTAGCTTAATTTAGGAGATTACTATCTCGAGAAAGCATGAGCTTATATGCAAAGTTTTCTTACGGTAGCTTTTTTTCCTGATTGATCTTTTTTTTACAATGTGCAGAAATGCTTGTCAAAATCTCAAAGCCGTATGGGACGATCCAAAGTAAGACGGGGCACCAACCTAGGTTTAGAGTTTTTTCTCGAATAGGTCGATCGATTGTGCAATTCATCGAACATTCTGAAAATTGTATTTGATCAAAGAAAATATTAAAACAAGCACCAACACGAATAATGCTCCTCCGTTTTAGTCACGTTTGTGCATCGTTCACGATGGAGACGGCGAGCTCAGAGGGCAAGATTGTATGGTTGAGTGTCTGTGAGGAGAAGGTGGCCGACATCACTTCCGATTTCTGTTCTCCACACTTGATCCTGTAACGTCCATGCACGCTTTGGTGCCATGTTAAGCCCAATATCTCTTAGCTGAGTGCATCAACAGTTACATCTATTTCACTATCGGGAAATGGTATTTTTTAACACTTTTGCCATGCGGTTAGGAATTAATTATCAAATGAAATTTTCTTGGGTTTTGGCGTGGCGAGAAGTAAAATTAGCGGACTGGCATGACATGTGCTAAATGGCCTAAAACTGTGTCACAATTGTTGTCGTAAGATGTTTGCTTGTTTGGTAACACGAATATACTTTTGGTCCGTAGCAACGCACGGGCAGTTTGCTAGTATTATTAGGTATAGGTATAGATTATCGAGCCATGTACGTGCACGTAGTACTACTAGCAGTACGATTTGGATACCGGTAACTTATGGGCTTCTTACCTGCTGCTCCTGTTCCTTCTTGGCTTGAAAATCAGAGGAACTTGCTTGGAGGGCATCAGTACGACAACCAGCCCGTCTGAAACCATCGATTACTGCCCTGTAAGTTCGCAAATCTGGACTGATGCCTATCAGGCATCTCTCGCGTGGAGCTTTTGCAGTCTTGCACGGGAGCGGCTCATTCGTGCACTGAACAGTCCATCTGTGAAAACAAAACAAAAAACTTGCTTTCGGTCACCGTGCCTTTTCTTTCAAGCTGTATTCAACATGAATAAAGTGAGCACCTGACTATCTTGAGTAGATATTGAATTAGCAATGCTGACTCTCAAGCACTGCTATAGTGTGCTACCATGGATTTTTCTTTGCTCTGTGATGTTTATCTGACGCTCTTGTTCTTCTATGGTAAGACTTAACAGCACAAGATCAAAGTACATAGATACCCAACTTTTGCACTGAACTATTCAAGAACGCAGCAGGAAAAACTGCACACCATGATGATCACGTAAATGAACTCTATAAACAGTATGGAATACATCAACTTAAAAATATGTGTTTTTTGTCACTACTCTGTACCTCCCTTGCTACAGAGCTCCAGAACCTTGAATTCATCAGATGAGGGGACTTTCTCCTGAATATATCTTCCGATGGCACCAACTGCAACTTGTGTTCCACGAGGCCGTCTGTGACGATGATGCCGCCACCAATGTCGCCGACAAAGCCCCCAACGCCGTGGTGCCACCCGCTCCCAGGCCCTGTCCCTAGCCCCATCCGTCGTCGTCACTAACTCACCACCACCTCCACCACCTGCGAGCTCACTGTGTCTGACCTGCCCCAGGGCGGCGGCCCGGAAGAAGGACCTCGTCGAGATTGCCACTGAGCTGGACGAGTACTTCCTCGAGGCAGCCAGCTCCAAACCCGCGTCGCCGTGCTTGCATGAGGCCCCAATCTGCGAGCTGCCCGAAGCCACCAATAGCCTCCCAGGCAAGACTAATCAGCACATCAGCTTGCCTTCTTCTTCCATCCCTCTCAGTTCTCACTGCTTTTGACGAATTACAAACAGGAGAACATTGTGGGAATTGATATAAAATTACAATCAAAGATGTACTAAGTTGGTAACTTATGATACACGAGGATTATTAGCCATGAATCCATGACTTCTTACTGTCAAGAGAAGTATGCAGAAGTTCTAGACAGTGTAGTAGCAGATGAACTGTTCTATACCAGCTTATGTGTAGATTCAGAGAGAAATCAAGTTTAAACTCCTTGATCTAGCAGTAATTTTTATATGACCAGGTTGACCATATAAGCCCACTGTAGCTAAGTTAGCATAAGAGACAAATTAAGTTGGATGATTTAGAATTTATGCAGGAGCTGGCATAAGTTCTGTGTACATTACTTCCGGTGTAAATGTTGGGCTTCGTTGTTGTATTTCGGTGCGACTTCTGTTGTCCGGTTATTTTGGGATCTTCTTTGTAAGAGGGCTACCTCACTACTTTGTATCGTTCGGCCGTGTTATTGCTTTATCTATAAAACGGGGCTACATACTGTTTCGAGGCATAAGTTCTGTGTGGAATAAATGAGGAAACCATTTAAATACCATCGGTTCATTTTCTTAAAATAATTATGATATGCTTTCAAGCATTACTTGTGAAGAAGATATATCTAGATTCATCCGATGAATATAATGGTTCAGAAAATAGAAGACAGAAGAAACGCAAGGTGTTTATGCCAATGGGTCTGTCATAATTACGGAGAAAACCAGTAGCCTCCCACTACCCCCAGTTCTTGTCGAATACCACAATTATCAAATGATTTTTTGTATGGTGATATGTATTTCTTTATTATTTTTCATATTCCTTAAGACGAAATAAAGGTTATGATAATGTATACTGTGAAACTAATGGCAAGCAGAAGAAATGAACTAGCACAAGACATGTTACAGTCATATATTTTCACAAATGCTCTCTAATGGCAAGTTTGTTGATTTGTGTAATATTTGCCTCCAAACGAGGACGAGCAAAGAAGTTCCTAAGATTGCTTTTTCAACTTATCATCATATATTTTTATGCTTCAGGATTTTAACCGATATTATGTGCGTGGACCTTACATCTCACGCGCATGTTTAGAACATTGGGCCATAAGACCTATTTAATTAAGTGGCTCAGTGAACAAAACTACATAAACACAACTCACTAAAAGCGAGAAGGGATTCAAAACCACATGGCATATGCGGTGAGTAACCCAAACAAAAATTAATATCGGGAGAAGGGATTCAAAAAAAAAGTATTATACTTTAGATGCGTGTGTTGCACGTGCACACTTACTAGTTGCAATAACGAATTACCAATTGCACCAAAGCAAAAATAAAGTGAAGCAGAATTTGCTAATCCATTGTAGCTGAAGGAAATTGTAAGGAAATGGTTATGAAACTGCACTGGGAAAACATGGAGCAGAGTTAGCTATTCCATGGAATCTGAAGCATATGGATGACAACTGTAACTCAAACCCTATGCTAACTATTACTAAGAAAAACTAATCCCTGGAACTCATGTACGGTGAAATAGCAGTCAGTTACACCTTTGTGCTTGCTGGCAAAATAACCATTATAAACAAATGGATACTCTGTGAAGAATTCTAAACTGAGACCAGACTAAAGAGAAACATAAGGAAAGAATAGCTCTTTCCATCGAAACAAGTAGCAGGATTCGAGACTAACTAATCCACTGAAAGTGTGAGCATCCAGTTCTCTATATTTTTTAAGATATTGGTATTAAATGTTTTTAAAGATTGAAAACGACAATTTTTAGGGACCCGCACGGAGTAGGATCCAGATGTGTCACATTCCCGTACTCCATGGTCATATTATGCGCATGAAAAGGTGCATATATAGTTTGATATGTACAGGCAGCCTAAGCAAGTAGCCTTCAAGTGGTGACTTAACATTCATGGTTACAAGTCCCAGGAACATTCAATCAATTAACAGGTCTAAAGAAATTTTAAATATAACTTGATCAGCATGTGAATTTAATGTTAATGGCCAACTACTAGTTCATTGATTGGAAATTGAGTGTTTAACTGCAAAGTTGGCTAAAAAAGGTTAGGGCTTTACTGTAGAGTGAATCAAATGCTTCAAAGTTTTCCTTGCCTCCAACAGAACTACTCTGTATCTGATATAACTCAAAATGTGGACAGGACATTCATACTGTATAAGAATAAGATATGGTGTGCTAAACACAAAATTGAGTATAACTGGCACAATGGCAGCAAATTTTGTTGCTCATCAACCTGCTAACATAATGTTCCCCGCAAATAAAAAACCCGGAGATATAACGTTGATGTTTGCTTATTTGACAATTCACAATGAATGCGGCCATGCTAGCAGCCTAGCAGGCTAGCACTATTCAATGTTGTTACTGGGTAATTGTTCACTGTTTTGAGAAATTAACAGAGCACATAAACGGAAAATTTATAACAGTAAACAAACTGTTTAGTCAGAAAAACAGACCATTTTAGAGAATACTAGATACAAGATAAATTTAAGTTGTTGCATCATCACATATTCACATAGAGAGATCTTTGCAAGAGCTTGATCTTCTCAAATCAAAAGATCATTAGAAAGTAAACGATAAACCGAGTTTTCATACATATATACAGTTAACCAAGGATGAGCATACTAAATTTTTCGAGACTTAGTTGCCCTCTCAAAGATATCTGCTATGACAGCAGGACAAGATATTCATACTGTATAAGATGTGGTGTGCTAAAAAAAAGTATAACTGGTACAATGGCAACAAATTTGTTGCTCATCAACCTGCTAACGTAATGTTTACCTCAAAAAAAAAATCTGCAGATATAATGTTGGTATTTGCTTATTTGACAATTCGCAGTGAAAGTAGCCATGCAAAAGCCTGATCTTCTCAAGTTAAGCGATCACTATAAACTAAATGATAAACCAAATTTTCCTAATCTATATACAGCTAATTAACCAAGGATGAGCATACTAAATTCTGCGGGACTTAGTTGCCCTCTCAAAGATATCTGCTATTACAGCAGGACAAGATCTTTTGAGGCGAGCATACCCTTCGCTTGCCACCACATCATTTACTCTATCCGGAGAAGTGATAAAGTCAAGGCAAGCATCTTTGAGGTGGTTGCACTGATGCTGGTCAGCTAGAGCTAAAGTAGTAGTGACATTTCCGACATTAAGACTCTTGCAAAGGATGCTCTCACACATCACCTTCATCCTTTCCATGGCATACCTGTCTGCCGCCACGAGCAGGTGCTTGACCATTTCTTCACCATCGTCTCCATCAAGGTGCCCTGTCGAAGGCAACGAGTCTTTGTAGATGAAGTGAAGCAATGCACTGAAAACAGCAGGCTGCATATCCTCTATGGTTATGGTCCTTCTTGTCCTGTCGCCCATCGGCCCAAAGAGCTCTGCTCTGAAGACACGCGAGCGCATCGCAAGCACGATCTTGTGCGCAGGAAAAGCCTCCCCTTTAACCTCGAAGGTAACGTCCGTTTCCTCCGCTGTCTCTAGCAATTCTCCAAGATTATCCGACAGATCTGAGGGAGGCACTTGGATGTCGAAGGTAGTCGCAATCAGTGCCAGCTCGGGTTCTTTCAGGACCGTGATATCGCACTCGATCAAAAGACTGTCGTCCTGCAGGTACGCCGACGGCTGCAAGAAGTCTTCGCTCATGTAGGTGGGCGGCTTGGAGCGGAACACCAAGGGCTTCTTCCGGGAGAGCACCACGGATGGCGGCAGCTTGTTAGCCTGGTCGACCAGCCTGACCTCGAAGAAGGCCCTCGCCTGGGCGTCGGCGCTAACGAGCTCGAGGGAGACGGAGGCGTAGTCCCCGTTCTTCATCTCCATCTCCGCATCGGGGTAGTACTCGATGCGCCAGAGATAGCCGCCGACGTCGAAGGTGGCGGAGCGCACGTACCTGCCGACGCCGAGGCCCCTGTGGAGGCTGTAGCCGGCGATCTTGAAAGTGTGCGTGCCCCGGACTGTGCGCGGGGTGCACATCGACACCGTCGCCCTCATTCTCGGCCTGTAGGGCTTCTCCGAAATTGGAACTCCAGCCGGGAAATTGATGGATTCTCGGATGGGAAAAGTGGTGTCAAGCCATCGAGTAGGGGAGACAGGTGCGGATTGGCTGAGAGGGGTGGAGGGTGGCGCCGGCGCGGCTGGGGAATGGAGGCGCGGTGGCGCTGCTGGGGAAAGCAGCGCGGCGGCGAAGGGTCGGGGACAGGACTCGCTGAGCCAGGTCAAGCCCGTCAATTTGGGGATTCAGTGGTCAGTGTCTGAATGGAGCACGGGCAAATTTCCTAAGTTTCGACAAGTTTACGGAAATTCACAATGCCTTCCAAGGTTATATGCTCCTGTCCAATTACATAGTTGAATTTTTTTGTAAACAAATGTATAAAAAAATGGTGACGAACATATATGTGTGTTATACATATGTGCCAAGTTTCGTGGTTAAATGACATTTATATTGCTACTAGCTAATTGTCCATGCCTTGCAACGGGATATAAATATTCTATGAAATTGCAACAATCATCATTCCACTATCAACAACATTAATCGTGATGGGTTTTCCACTCTGACTCGAATTGTGAAATACTACCTAGCAAGTTTTCAAAATATTTTGCAAGATTGAGAATTCTCAAAGGAAGCTCTGTTTTAAAGCATAGTGTGAGGGCCGAGAGTTCAACTCATAAGAATAATACCTGGTCATTAATGTAGCACTCATCCGCTCAACGGTTTAGAAAGCTAAAATAAGCGGCACAAACACGTACTGAGTTTGGAAGGTCACAAACTTGAAATGTTAGTGTACTGTGTAATAGCTAAATACCAATGCATTGTCATGGAAATCAAATATACATAATGTCCGTTTAGGCTTAGCTGTAACCTACTCGTTATAACCAATATACTTTTCTGTGCACAAATCTAATAACATCAACGGTGCTATTTGAAATACTATTTCTCTGTCACGGCTATACCCCGCATCTTCCTATATAACACTGAGAAACCCACTTTAAACTACCAATGATGCCAATACAATGCATCCATAAATAATACAAAGCCATGGGAGACAGAGTACAGAGAGTACACCCTTCAAATGACACTGATACTCAGTTACAAGCAGGCATAAAATGAGTTTTACACCACCACTCCAAATGCAGGCATGTAGAATTCATTTGACGCCCAAATAAAATTACAAAAATTATCACAAATCTGATGCTTGTTAGATTGAGAGACATTAGCTAATAATGCCGCACCAATCACCACTTTTTAATTCACCAAACCCATGTACTGCAAAGTCTGCACGCTCTATTAGCACTAATAAAATTTTCAAATCCTTCAAACAAAAATAAACTTGACAGTGCTCTGATATGCTCTCTAATACAATTTAGAAGCTCTTCTTTCTTGCCTGACAATCTCAACTGCGCATCCTCAAGTATGCTCTGCATTCATAAAACTTCAAATTATTCTAATTGACCATCCGCATTTCGCAACAATACCCATATCATCAACTATACGAGGACTACCAAAATGAAAAATTTACACTATTAAATTTGAATTTATGTAAGATATGTTCCCGCAAATGAGCTCTTGCTTATAGTTAAGATTGAAACCAGAACTGAAGGACACTTGAAACTCAGCCTTGTCATTTCCCTTCATTAAAAATGAAGGTTTATAGTTTTTGTAAATTTGTCCATACTGTGATCAGAATTGAACAGTGAACAGTGAAGTTCATTAGCTCCATTTTGCACACGCTACTTGCAAAAGCACATGATGTGGCAGATGTTGAATATATAAGCAATTTAGCTATTGATTTAATCCGTGAAAACAGTAAATAGTTTATGACTAGAATAACTAGAATTATACTAATCATGCGATTTACTTGAATAATAGATAAATAGAACAAATCTAAAGCAACTACTACAAGCAGAAACTGTAGCAGTATCGTAAACAGGAAGATCAAGTAATCATACGGTGCAGCGGCAGCCGAAGCGTTGGCGTTGCTGTTGTCGCCCATGTCGTCGATGAAGAGGCTGCCGATGTCGGGGAAGAAGTCGTCGTTGGGGAAGAACTCGATGCCAGTAGTCGCGCGAGTGCGCTCCCCAAAAACCTGATCGCCCCTCTTCCGTACAGGATCACAAGAGGCGGGGTTCCGGAGGCCTACTGTCCCTTCAACCGGTGCACGCCGGAAGACGGGATGGAGAAGACTTGGAAGACGGCGGCGCAAGGTTTTGGAACGGTGGTGCGAGACCATGTGTTGCGTATATATGCAAAATTGGCTTGGTTCGGTTTTATATAGTGCAGGTTGGGAGTCAAAGCAGCCCTCATAAACGCGTCCGTTTATGATTTAGAAACTGCCGTATTAAACATGTCCGTTTATGAATTAAAAATGGTCACAATAAACGTGTTTGTGAATCAGAAACGGCTGTATTAACTGTGTCTGTTAATGAATTAGAAACGGCCGTAATAAACGTGACCGTTACTAATTAATCAATGACTCAGAAACGGCTGTATTAACCGTGTCTGTTAATGAATTAGAAACGGCCGTAATAAACATGACCGTTACTAATTAATCAATGACTCATTAATTTTCCCAATTAACAAAATATAATAATGTGCCTATGAGAATTTCTGAATTTATCTTGGGCTAGTAAATAATAGTAAATTCCAACAATCCCCCACAAAGTCTCATTGGCTCATATCTCATCATTCAGTTCCAAAACATTGTTTTATATACCGGTACTCAGTGGAGACTGTTAAGTTGAACTTCCACTTAGAAACTTATGCTACACTAGATCACAAATTGGATAGTGGACTATGCCTTGAACTACAAGTTTGCTGCGACTTAGTTTCACACAAGCCCTTGACCAATACTGAGTTGCCGCAAGGCTTCCCCGCGGGTGGAGCTTATGCGTCATACTCCAAGACCTTTCATGAGTTTATTAAAGAGCACCCAACTCTCACGGACCGCGACGTTTAACAGTCAGACTCATATAGGTGTATTCCTCAAGAGATGCTCTGCAGGACAACATCTCCGCTTATAAAAGTAAGCCACTTGGAATACATTAAGATAAATATCAACCTGCCATACAGAATAGAAAAGTATTGCATCTTCATGGAGTGGGAAATATAATATAAGGATACTCTCCTCTCAGCTGCCCAACAGCTTGTCTCCCACTTCTAATTCACGGGATATCCGATCACATAGAGTAGGTTACCACTGTGGACAACTCATACCGTGGGTCTCAAACCCATCTCCCTCGATGCACTATCTATCACATTACGTGATAAACCCTTTGTGAAGGGATCTGCCAAATTCTTAGACGTTTGGATATAATCCAACGCAAATGACTCCGGAGTTCTTTAATTTTCGGACAGATTTCAATCTCCTCTTCACATGCCTTGATGACTTCATATTATCCTTAGAACTTTTAATCTTGTGTATCACAGTTTGATTATCACAGTTCATAAGGATAGCGGGTATTGGTTTTTCAACCACAGGTAAGTCCATCAAAAGCTCTCGAAGCCACTCTGCTTCAACAGTGGCTGTGTCCAACGCTGTGAGTTCTGCTTCCATAGTTGACCTCGTTAAGATGGTCTGCTTGCAAGACTTCAAGGAAACAGCTCCACCACCGAGTGTAAACACATAACCACTCGTGGCCTTAATCTCAGCAGCATCAGATATCCAATTTGAATCACTATAACCCTCTAGTATCCTTGGGTATCCAGAGTAGTGAATTCCATAGCTCGCAGTGCCTTTTAAATAACGCATAACTCTCTCGAGCGCATGCCAATGATCATCTCCCGGATTAGAAACAAACCGGCTCAACTTGCTCACAGCAAAAGAGATGTCAGGCCTCGTGGCACAAGCCAAATACATAAGCGAGCCAATAATCTGAGAATATCTCAGTTGATCTCTAGCAGTCTGTTGATTTTTTCGAAGCAACACACTAGGATCATATGGTGTCGGAGAAGGCTTACAGTCGTCATACCCGAATCGACTCAAGACCTTTTCCACATAGTGAGACTGAAGCAGTGTAATCCCACCATCACCATCTCTCAGCAGCTTGATGTTCAAGATAACATCGGCTACTCCTAGATCCTTCATCTCAAAGCAACGAGATAAGAAATCCTTAGCCTCCTTGATTAGATCAAGGTTGGTTCCAAAGATCAGTATGTCATCGACATACAGACAGAGAATAACTCCCTCGCCCCCACCATAGCGATAGTACACACATTTGTCAGATTCGTTTATAGTGAAACCTGCAGCAGTTAAAGTTCTTTCAAACTTTTCGTGCCATTGCTTAGGAGCTTGCTTAAGGCCATATAAGGACTTCAACAACTTGCACACCTTTGCTTCCTGACCAGGTACTATAAAACCATCGGGCTGATCCATGTAAATTTCCTCGTCTAACTCTCCATTTAGGAAAGCTGTCTTCACGTCCATTTGATGAGCGAGAAACCCATGCGAGGCAGCCAATGAAAGTAGCACTCGAATCGTGGTCAGTCTAGCCACAGGTGAGTAAGTATCAAAGAAGTCTTCACCTTCTTTCTGGGTATAACCCTTGGCCACAAGCCGCGCCTTGTACTTCTCAATAGTACCATCAGGCCTAAGCTTTTTCTTGAACACCCACTTACATCCTACAGGTTTACACCCATAAGGAAGATCAGTGACTTCCCAGGTTCCGTTAGCCAAGATGGAATCTGTCACAGCAGTGGAACATGGGGTTCCCCTAGTACTGCCAAAGTGGGTCCACCCCATGTGGGCCCAAGATGAAGATGGACAAGACCAAGACTCAAGTCAAGCTGGCGGGTTCACCGTCAAGACACGCATGGCCTACGTCGACTAAGGGCTCCGGTCCTGGGGACCTTCCGGGTCCCCGAACCAAGCAAGAAGGCCAGGAAGGACCCGAGAGCCCGAGTTCCCGGCAGGAGGCCAGGCTCCCTCTCGGGTACTTCCCCACGTCCCTGTGGATAAGCACTCCACCTCACCACGGAAGACTTGGGAAGCAAGGCAAAGGCAGCGCGGGCGGGAAGCACGTCCCGTGGTGGTGTCAGCTCCTGTCCACCCCGAGGCGGACGCTCCCACCTAACCCAAAGGAGACGCTAGGCTGAGGAGAGGCCACGTCTCCTCCTAAACTAGATGAGGAGGGTCCTTCACCCCGAAGGTCCCCCACGCCCCTCACGTGACCATGTGGCAATCCCTTAGCCTATAAAAGGAGGACCAAGGCACGGAGGAGAAAAAGGTCGAAGCAAGGATGAACACAAGCTAGAACCAGAGCAAGACTAGACTAGGGTTGCGAAGGTAGAGAGGAAGGTGATCTCCTCCGGGTCAGGATCTGTCCTTCTACTACCTCCAGCCAAAACCCTTCCGGGTGCCCTGTCCGGGAGGTTCCATTGTAAGCCACACTATGAAGAACCCATCAATCCAGACATGCAGGAGTAGGGCTTTTAGCCTCCGGGCGGCCTGAACCTGGGTAGCTCCTTGTGTCCCTTTGGTTGCATGCTTTGATCGTGGAGATGAGAGCTTGATCTAGACTCCGTCCAAGAAGACGACTCTCAGCCTCTGATGCATGTAAAATGCATACATGAACTTTGCACTTTATTCACTCATATTCCAATCATATTTGCATCATATAAGGGTTATATCAATGTTTTATCATGATTTTGGAAATATCTTAATGATTTCCTATTTTTATGGAATTAACCCTGCACAGGCAGAAAACCCTAGTTTTGTATTTTAATGTTTCAGGGACCCAAACGTCGTCCAAATCACCTGCAAATTTAGGGGCGTCATTTTTTGGAAGGAAGAAGACCTGTGGGCGAAGGAAGCGATCAAACGGAGGCCCGAGGGCCAAAGAGGGGGGCCCACGCGGCCACAGTACCAGGCCGCATGGGACCCACCCATCTGGCCCTCGAGGCTCCGTTGCCGTTGATCTTTGCTCCACCGACTCCGTCTTGACCTAAAAACGCCTATAAAAAAGGTCCCCCGACGTTCTCTGGAAGGAGGCGGCGGAGAAACACAGAACCACGAAACAGAGAGTTAGAAGGCTGCCGCCGGAGAAGATCGGAGGGGGGAAACCGCCGGAGTCACCTCCGGAGGGCTCCACCCCCCTCCGACATGTTCATCATCAACATCTACAGCAAGAACTTCTCCACCATCATCACCATGATGAAGGGGGAGTAGTCCACCCCCTGGACTTGGGTTTGTGGTGGTAACTTATGTATCTCTCCTCTCTCTTGAGCTTCACTAATTAGTACCGTATGAGCTGCTAAACATGATTACGGTCATCTATGTAATACCTTTGTGGTGAATATTGTGGTATGAGATGATTTGTTATGCATTTACCGTTGTGTTGGATCTTTTATGACTTGTCATACTTTGGTTGAATATTGTTCTTAAAGAAGTATGATGTATGTGGGTACGGGATGGCCGATGTGACACGGTACCGCCCAACATCCTTTATCTGGGGGTAAAAAGAAAGAGTATGATGTGGGAGTGAGAGCAACCACGCTAGCCTTACGAGGGTGACCTAGCAACACAAATGAGTACTTCTTTCAACTATGTGTTTTAGGACATATAGCCGTTATAAAAGCTACCATTAAAACATGACAATTGTGTGTACTTTATCTATAACATGATAATCACAGTAGATGAGGGAGAGAGGATTAAGTGAACCCATGAACCCATGTCCATTGTTCCTATAAGAAACTCACACTTGAGCTTGTCCTCTTGCTGCATAGAGGATTGGGCTTTCTCTCTCTTTGAGAGCTTTTGCTTGCTACCATTTGTCTTGTCCTCTTGCATTGAAGAGGATTGGGACACTTTTACATTCTTGCTTGGTTACTTCCATCCATCAACCACCTTGTTCTCCAAACTTGTTTAGTGCATAATCAACTAAAACTTGTGACACTTTAGTTGTAGGGAATAGATAACTTTTCCTTCTTGCTCCTGCGATCGATACCTTACTTCCACATTGAGAGGTGCTACGGTGATCCCTTGCTCTTGGGGGTAATCAAGTACTTTTCTGGCGCCGTTGCCGGGGAGCGTAGCGCTTAAGTTTCTATTCTTGTGTGCACTAGACTAAGCTTGGGGAGGTTCCTTTTATATCTTGCAATCATCTAAGCTTGGGGAGGTTCTTTAACTTGTTTAATGATACTATGTCTCCCATTTATGATGATGAATATGATATTTTCAGTCCACCTCACTTCAACCATCTTGATACCAAATAAGAAGCCTAGCTATATGGCTATAAAGAAAGCGCTTTGCGGGAGGCAACCCGGTTATTTTTTGTGTGATTTTCTTTGTGTCCTCTTGCTGTACAAGAGACTTTGTTTATAGTTTAGGTTCTGGAATTTTCAATAAAGTGCCAAGTTTTACCCTTTTTGGTTTGAAAAAGTTGCTTATAGCGTTCGGAGATTTTATTCCTGCACGAATCAGTGCACGGTATGATTTTTAATTCTTATTCTGTAACTCCGAATGAGCTCATATTTGAACTGTAGTTGCAACTTTTCATCCTCTGTATGCATGAATTTTTTCGGAATTTTTCGAGAAAGTTTGGTAGGGTAGAAAAATACGTTTTGCTGCTGCTGTTTTTCTGGACAGATTCTGTCCCATTTTGTTTGATGCATGCTTTGAGCTTTTAAGTTGAATCTTTTTGATCCAATTGAGTTTATGAGTAGGCATACAACATTATACACTTTCTGGACATCTCATATGAATTTTTTTCAAGGATTATATGCAGCAAGAAACATATTTGTTTATCACTATTAATGCACCCCACAGAAAAGAAATGGGAGAAACGGTGTTTTGAAGTTTTTTCACAGGGATTGGAGGAGATGCACCAAGAGCTATCCAAGGATGGTGAAGACCATAAGCTTGGGGATGTGAAGACAACCCCGCTGGACCTACACACTCTCGGTTTGCACACGTCCAACTTCTGTTTTTCGATCGAAACACTTTATCGCATAAACTTGGAGCGTCTTTTGTTTTGTTTTGGTTTGATTTGTTTTGAGAGACCACCACACTATCATTTATATATGGAGAGCTACTGGAAATATGGGTTGAAATATGTTGGATGCTTTTATAAGATTGGGAAAAGGGATGTTTGAGTTGATTTTTAATGATACATATAGTTGCATGATTCATGAGCTTGTTTATGAGTAATAGTTTGCAAATCCTTTTTGAAGAGCTATCACTTATTCATGTTTTGGTGCTGATTGTTATTTTACTTGGTTTAACATGGATTAGTTAGTTCTATGGACACTCATGCATGCATCTAGATGGTCAACTTTCTCCCTTTTGCTAGCCCAAACATTCCAACAAGTCAAAACTTGTTTCCAACACCTTCAACCAAAGTTATTCCAGTGAGTCCACCATATCTACCTACTAGCTATATGCTATTCCGAGTATGTTCATCATGATATTTGTGTTATCTATACCTCTGAATGAAAATGATTATGTTATTGATTGCCATGGGAAAAGTTGGTTATATAGCTCTCACGAACTTGATGCACATTTTTACTATCATTGCATAAATAAAACATGACCCATTGTGATTAAGATTATGATGCTAGTGGCTTGATAAATGTCCAGGTTGGGAGTTAGCCCATATGTGCTGTCACATGCAAAGCTTTCAACATGCTCCATTTAGTTGATATCATGTGCTTTTGTCTATGGATGCCTATCATGTGAAATAAGGGGAAAAGATTTAGTTTGAATGAGTTTGTATAAATGGTTAGAGAGACGCCTGGGCCGCTAATCTAAGCCATGCATTATTCATGGTGGAAATTTACTTACATGCTATGGTGAATTATCTATGACACACCTTACAATAAAAAGCTATTCCAATGGTAAATAAAAAGGGTGTTGAGGTTTTCATCTTGTTTGTTTGTCTTGTCATTTTGATATGGGCTTGTTCCATATCCTGGGACAAGAGGTACCCCAGTTGACGCTCTTGATGATACTATTATTACTTACAATGATAGATAACTTGAACTTGCTTTTCCCAAGTTGAGTAACTCATGGTGTAGGTACTTGTATTCAAGGGGCATGAGACACCAACCTTTACTTTGTCAAGCACACTACTCATATTTGCTTTCACATTAAACTTAATCATTCAAGATGCTATGATAGGGGTAATGAGAGCTTGACACCAAGAATTCCACATTGCAATCATTAACTTAAGTAGAAGAGTTTGGAAGTTAGATGAAACTTATGCATGCTTTACCTCTACTCACATATACATCTTTCCAAAGTGTCCACCTTTTATATTCAGATTTTCATCTACACTCTATGACCATTGTAGGATGTTCTTGCTTATCATTATGCATACATGTGGTCCATATTACTTGCTTCTATGTTACACTTTGTGAGCTATCAATGAACATCCTTGTCTTGAATACTTGATATCACTTCATAAACTATCTTGCATATTGCTACTCCTTTGAAGAATGAATCATTTGACTTTATGTAGCAATTGTAATCATCTTTGATATCCATTGTTAGTATTAAATTGCAAAGTCCATGTTAGTTTTATCACCTTCATACTCGAGGACGAGCATGGGTTAAGCTTGGGGATGTTGATGCATGTAAAATGCATACATGAACTTTGCACTTTATTCACTCATATTCCAATCATATTTGCATCATATAAGGGTTATATCAATGTTTTATCATGATTTTGGAAATATCTTAATGATTTCCTATTTTTATGGAATTAACCCTGCACAGGCAGAAAACCCTAGTTTTGTATTTTAATGTTTCAGGGACCCAAACGTCGTCCAAATCACCTGCAAATTTAGGGGCGTCATTTTTTGGAAGGAAGAAGACCTGTGGGCGAAGGAAGCGATCAAACGGAGGCCCGAGGGCCAAAAGAGGGGGGCCCACGCGGCCACAGTACCAGGCCGCGTGGGACCCACCCATCTGGCCCTCGAGGCTCCGTTGCCGTTGATCTTTGCTCCACCGACTCCGTCTTGACCTAAAAACGCCTATAAAAAAGGTCCCCCGACGTTCTCTGGAAGGAGGCGGCGGAGAAACACAGAACCACGAAACAGAGAGTCAGAAGGCTGCCGCCGGAGAAGATCGGAGGGGGGAAACGCCGCCGGAGTCACCTCCGGAGGGCTCCACCCCCCTCCGGCGTGTTCATCATCAACATCTACAGCAAGAACTTCTCCACCATCATCACCATGATGAAGGGGGAGTAGTCCACCCCCTGGACTTGGGTTTGTGGTGGTAACTTATGTATCTCTCCTCTCTCTTGAGCTTCACTAATTAGTACCGTATGAGCTGCTAAACATGATTACGGTCATCTATGTAATACCTTTGTGGTGAATATTGTGGTATGAGATGATTTGTTATGCATTTACCGTTGTGTTGGATCTTTTATGACTTGTCATACTTTGTTGAATATTGTTCTTAAAGAAGTATGATGTATGTGGGTACGGGATGGCCGATGTGACACGGCATAGGTATTGAGTGACACAGTACCGCCCAACATCCTTTATCTGGGGGTAAAAAGAAAGAGTATGATGTGGGAGTGAGAGCAACCACGCTAGCCTTACGAGGGTGACCTAGCAACACAAATGAGTACTTCTTTCAACTATGTGTTTTAGGACATATAGCCGTTATAAAAGCTACCATTAAAACATGACAATTGTGTGTACTTTATCTATAACATGATAATCACGTAGATGAGGGAGAGAGGATTAAGTGAACCCATGAACCATGTCCATTGTTCCTATAAGAAACTCACACTTGAGCTTGTCCTCTTGCTGCATAGAGGATTGGGCTTTCTCTCTCTTTGAGAGCTTTTGCTTGCTACCATTTGTCTTGTCCTCTTGCATTGAAGAGGATTGGGACACTTTTACATTCTTGCTTGGTTACTTCCATCCATCAACCACCTTGTTCTCCAAACTTGTTTAGTGCATAATCAACTAAAACTTGTGACACTTTAGTTGTAGGGAATAGATAACTTTTCCTTCTTGCTCCTGCGGATCGATACCTTACTTCCACATTGAGAGGTGCTACGGTGATCCCTTGCTCTTGGGGGTAATCAGCCTCCTTCGCGTCCCGTGCCGAACCTAAAAGGGGGTATCCTATACTCCCGGTGTCCGTGCAACGAGACACGACATCTGGCGCACCAGGTAGGGGGCGCAAGCGCTGGATTCGCCTACATCAGCCGCGACGGCAAGCTCTCCGTCGACAACCTCAGAGTCTACGTCAGGCTCCTCTTCTTTTGAAGCAAGCTCGTTGTCAAGTTCTTCTTCTGGTTCGCGATCTACGGCAAGATCGTCAAGAGCTGCCTCGAGCTCCTCGTCCGCGACCGGATCCGCTCCAGGAACAGCCGTCTCCTCGGGGCAAGGCAAGCAGCTGCCTCAGTCACAAGCAAGAGTCATGTCGGGAGCTCGGGAGGTCTTTGGAGAGCAAGCGTGCCAGGCATCGCAGAAGGGCTGGGGGCTAGAGGAAGCTCTGGGCGTGGCCCGGGCACTTCTCTCTTTCCCCCCCAGATCAGTGCAAGAGTGATCCCCGTGCGAAGGCATGGATCACCAGCTTGGAAAACCTGCTGGACTACGCTCTCCAATGCCACGCTCCCACGAGTCCTGCCCCGACCATCGACCACGGCGCTGCCGTCCCCGAGCCACTACCTCCGGCGGAGGAACAGCCTGAGGACCCCCATGGCAAGCGGCCCATGGAACCTCTTGAAGAAGGTGCTGGCCAGAGCTCCAACCCCAGGCGTCGCTCGAGGGAGGACATGGAAGGCCAGGCTAGCCAGCACCTCAAGACCTGCTGCACGCCGTACCCTGCAACCGTCTCCGACCTCTATCACCTAGAGCAACAAGCTGAGGAGACGCTGCGTCACTACATCTGGAGGTTCCGGGGCGTCGTCGACCGCATTATACCGAAGTACCTCTGCGAGGTTTCCGTCATCGCCGCATTCCACGTCAACGTCCGCAACCCCAATATGTGTGAGAAGATGAGTATCCGCGTTGTGGACACCCTGGAGAACTTGTGGGACATAGCCGACCGATGTGCCAGGATGGAAGAAGCTGCTAACCTTCCTCGCCGCAAGAGTCGTTGAAGCAATTCGTGCTATATACCCGGAAGAACCGTGTTGCCACAAGATGTACCCTGAAGTGGCCAGTTGTCGTTCAAGAACTTCCATGATGAATAAAAGATAAGTTACCCTCAAACATGTTTCTGCAGTACGTGCTATCTACTTCTCGGGTAACAGAACATGTGTGGAACTAGAAAGGCAAGGCTCGACCGTCGTGCGAGCACTCATGGGGTATCGACTCTCCCGGGGTAAAAAGCGGTGCACAGACCTGATACACCCCGGGGACGTGCGTGCCAACAGAGTGAGCGACTTTTTGGGAATCGGTAGGGATCGCGAGCGCATGCCTGACCTGTCAGGGCCTCGCGGGTAAGCTTACATCCCAGAAAGTTCCTCAAGGACGTGGAGAAAAGTAAAAACATGCTAAAGACAAATAAAAGCAACCCGAGAACTAGAGTAGCATAACAAGTTCTAGCCTATTACAAGCAAGTTTCAATAAACTGATACATGAGATCTGACGCAAAGTTTATTGGGGGCACGAAGTGCCCAAACATGGTGCAGGGCAACTAGTGAGGCGGGAATTTCCTCATGGCAAGTACAGTCGCGGGAGCCGACACCGCTTGGAGTGAAGTCCTGGAAGGCGACAAGGTCGAGAAATCTGGCAAGGCAACGCCAGGATGGGCTTCCCTGAAGGACGCCATTACCAAGTCCGCCGTCACTTTGCTCGTCTCGTGCTTGTCATTCACAAGCTGGGTGACCATCTTGTTCTTGAAAGACCGGAGATCAGCGGCCACTCCCCTGATGAATCTTGCGACGAGAGGCAGACTCTACCGCTGTGGTTCCAGCACCGGAGCTTCGGTGGGCAGATTCAGCCGCTTCACTCGCGTCGTCGCCAAATCGCAGGCGGCCTCAACCTCGGCGAAACCTTCCTGGTTAAGACGGCGAAGCTCGGACAGCTCAGTGGATGCCTGCACTAGTACAGAACGACACATCGGAAACGGGCCAAGAACCCCTTCGGCAACGGAGAAAGGGTCCGTGTCCCCGCTTCCGATACTGATGTGAAACCTCACAATGGCAACGGAGATTTTATCGTTTGCAATAAGTTTAGCAACGGGCATAATATATAACCGTTGCCTTTAGTCTTTACATCAGATACGGAGATTAGTTTTTGACCGTTTGTAATGAGGGCTAAAGGAAACAAAAAAAAGCCGGTGACGCCTGCTGCACCGTCGACGAGGCCCTGTGGTTCCTGCTTGACGGCCGCCAGTTCTTCACCTTCCTCTTCGCCCAGTTTCATTGCGTGGTCTTCTTCTACCTATTTAGTACTGCACAAAAGTCTTGCTCCTGGAGGCGCCGGCTTCAGTGGACCGTGTGGACGGAGCCCCGCTCCTACGTCTTCACGGCCGCCGCATAGTCTCCAGGTTTCCTCCTCACCCTAAAGGAGATGAAAAAAATCAAAATGTAAGCTCCTTCATCTCTATACACAAGACATATGCTTCTTTATCGGCATTACAGAAAATATAGAACTAATTACAACTAGAACATAGCCTAAACAATGCCTCATATATAGGTAGATTGGACACACAAATTCCAGGGATGGAGCAAGCGAGCAAATCTATGGATAAACAATGCCTACTAAAAACAGAGCAAATCTATGGATAAACAATTAGCTACTTACAACTAGAAAACAGCTAAAATCTATGTGTAAACAATGCCTACTAAAAACAGAGCAAATCTATGGATAAACAATTAGCTACTTACAACAAGAAAACAGCTAAAATCTATGTGTAAACAATGCCTATTAAAAACAGAGCAAATCTAATGATAAACAATTAGCTACTTACAACTAGAAAATAGCTAAAATCTATGTGTAAACAATGCCTACTAAAAACAGAGCAAATCTATGGATAAACAATTAGCTACTTACAACTAGAAAACAGCTAAAATCTATGTGTAAACAATGCCTACTAAAAACAGAGTAAATCTATGGATAAACAATTAGCTACTTACAACTAGAAAACAGCTAAAATCTATGTGTAAACAATGCCTACTAAAAACAGAGCAAATCTATGGATAAACAACAAGAAAACAGCTAAAATCTATGTGTAAACAATGCCTATTAAAAACAGAGCAAATCTAATGATAAACAATTAGCTACTTACAACTAGAAAATAGCTAAAATCTATGTGTAAACAATGCCTACTAAAAACAGAGCAAATCTATGGATAAACAATTAGCTACTTACAACTAGAAAACAGCTAAAATCTATGTGTAAACAATGCCTACTAAAAACAGAGTAAATCTATGGATAAACAATTAGCTACTTACAACTAGAAAACAGCTAAAATCTATGTGTAAACAATGCCTATTAAAAACAGAGCAAATCTATGGATAAACAATTAAACTACTTACAACTAGAAAACAGATAAAATCTATGTGTAAACAATGCCTACTAAAAACAGAGCAAATCTATGGATAAACAATTAAACTACTTACAACTAGAAAACAGCTAAAATCTATGTGTAAACAATGCCTACTAAAAACAGAGCAAATCTATGGATAAACAATTAGCTACTTACAACTAGAAAACAGCTAAAATCTATGTGTAAACAATGCCTACTAAAAACAGAGCAAATCTATGGATAAACAATTAGCTACTTACAACTAGAAAACAGCTAAAATCTATGTGTAAACAATGCCTATTAAAAACAGAGCAAATCTATGGATAAACAATTAGCTACTTACAACTAGAAAACAACTAAAATCTATGTGTAAACAATGCCTACTAAAAACAGAGCAAATCTGTGGATAAACAATTAGCTACTTACAACTAGAAAACAGCTAAAATCTATGTGTTAACAATGCCTACTAAAAGCAGAGCAAATCTATGGATAAACAATTAGCTACTTACAACTAGAAAACAACTAAAATCTATGTGTAAACAATGCCTACTAAAAACAGAGCAAATCTATGGATAAACAATTAGCTACTTACAACTAGAAAACAGCTATCCTACTGAACTGGTGTCTTACATTAGGCGAGGCGGGCTCGCTTAGCGTTGCCGCCGACGACGGAGCTAGCGCCGGCCTCCCCTGGCGGCGCCTTGCCCTCGCCGTGTACCAAAGAGAGGGCTATGGCGGCCCGTAGGTCAGACTGGTAGACCGCCTCCTCGGCGCGTTCGACCTGGGTCGACGCCTCGGAGAGGAGGACCGCCGCCTCCAGATCGGCCTCGCCCTGACGACGCTTGGTGTCCTCGCGCTCGAAATCGGCGCGGGAGAGTTGGCAAGCGATCTCCAGATCATGATCCTCCTCCTCTTCCTCTTCCTCTTCCTCCTCGTCGGAGGACGAGGACGAGGAGGAGGAGGAAGACGGATGGCGGCCGGGGTACATCGCCTGGCGGATCTCGCGGTAGCTGCAAGGGTGGCCAAATGAGCGGGTGCGGCCGGAGCCTTCGCCGTGCGGACGAGCGCCAAGGCTGCGGGACCGGCCCGCGGGGGCCAGATCGGCGGCGGCCTGTTCCGCAAGCTCGTCCCGCAACACCAGCTGACGCTGCTGTTGCTTGAAGGCCCGGAGGGTGGGGCGGCCACGGCCGCGATGGCCGGATCTACCAGCGCCGACGGTGGAAGCCATGCGAGAGAGTGGAGAGAGAGGAGACTGTGCGGCGGCTAGGGTTGGAAGTGAGACACTGAGAGTGAGAGTGAAGGGCATAGTAGGTTCTTATAGGCCGGCTGTCGGACTGCTTCTAATGGCAACGGAGATTACGAAACTGTCCGTGTGCGATGAGCACACATCGGTAACGGAGTTAAACCAAACTCCGTTGCCAACATATATTCCACTATTCACCCGTTGCCTTTGTTGTGGGCCTGCTTTACGGCCCAGTGCGGGCACGCGGGGGATGTCGCGATTTACCGTCGCCTAACTCCTGCCGTTGCCATAGAGGGGTATCCGATGTGTCATTCTGTACTAGTGCTGGGAGTTGGCCTGGATCAGCTTTTGATGGCCTTCCTTCAGTGTTGCAAGCTCCTTGCACTGCGCCTCCAAGGTTTCCTTCAGCTCGAACATTTTCTGGCCGTCACTCTTGGTCTGCTGCTGCAAAGCTTGGACGGACTCCTGCTCCTGATGGAGGACATTCTTGATATCTTCGATGGTTTGGACGGCCTCTTGCTCCTTGGACTTCCAGAGTTGGATGTCCTTATCCTTGACCTCGAGCTCTTCACGGTGGCGGTCCTCTGCCTCCCTTAGTCCTTTCTCGGTCTGCTGCTCCTGCTGGAGTTTCTGGAGCTCCAAGGTCTTCTCCTTCTCAGCCAGTTCTGCCTCCCGGGATGCTAGCTGCCGCTCTTTCGCCAGGATGACCTTACCTTGGCGCTCACTTTCGGCCTTCCGGTCTGCATCTTTCTTCTCGAGAGCCGGGAGCAAGGTGGTGATTTGGGTTGCCAAGCGGTTCAGCTTGTCCATCCCCTTCTGGATCAGGTCCTCGACACTCTCGATGGTCCCCACAACGGCGGCCTCACGGTCGCACAGATCTTTGCCCAGCTGAGCTATCCCGCGGATGATGGCATCCATCGCATCGTCACCGCTAATGGTGAACCCTGGAGTAGCTGCCGGGGGACCTCCCGGGGCAGGCACACTTTTCATGCGGTTGGCGGCCAGGCTCTCCTTGATCTTCATCAGCGCCGCCACCTCCTTACTGGCGCCGGAGTCAGTGAAAAAGCGGCAAAAGTCGTTAACACTGTCCCAGTCATCAAGGAGCTTTCTATCAAATCGAGGCTTGGACCCGGAACAGGGTTCGCGGTCTGCGTTCCCATAGCCCGCGAACTCGGGGCGCCCTTGGTCACCTCTTGACCCTCTGAAGGCGAGAGGGAAGGTGGTTTCTCCTGGCTAGTCCCACCGAGAAGGCCGCCGGGAGAAAAGACGTTGGCCACTGAAGCATCTGGAACAAAAGGATGTCAGGAAAAGCATTGGTGCGTCAAGAAAACGAAGTTACCCGCAAGCTCTGGGTTACCTGCTTGCTCGGGCGTCAGGGCGTCGAGCGCTTTTCCCGGGTGAGCTAGGGAGGTCGCCGTCACGCTCCCCACTCCGCTCCCCCGACGGCCTTCAAGTTCTGCTATGGGAGGAGGAAGCATCCCTCCTCCACCGGCTCCAAGGCTAGTGGCGGTGTCGTCCTCCGCCGTATCACGCCGTCTCTTGCCAGTACCCAAGGAAGGAGTACCCCTGCACCAACATTCGGTCATTTTCCTTGGGGAAGGCGGGAAATGCAAAGTGCAAGAAAGAAGTGAAGGGGCTTACTCCCGGGTACGCTTGTTGCCCATTGCCGGGGGAACGTCTACCGACGCAGCAGAAGAAGCCTGGGGGCTCGCCGGCGGCTCTCCCAAGGCAGCAGGCGGCTCCATCACGGGTGACAGGCGGCCGGTTGAAGCTCTCTGGCGGGGGGCTCGGACGAAGTCCGCGGCGCTCGCTTCTTCATCCACATGGTCTTCATCGTTCCCACCACCACGACTGGCGGGGAACGGCTGCGGACACTCGGGTCTGGGGCAGCATCGACCCCGAGGGCAGACTGCGGGGGCGGAGCAGCCCCCTCCTCGTCGTCGTCATCTTCATCATCGTCACCGCTGGCAACCGGGTCGTCGCCAGCATCTTCGTCTCTGTCGGAGGCGTCGGTCTCGCGCCCGTCGCCACCTTCGTCGTCGTCAGAACCGGAGAATTCCTCTTCGGATTCCTCCTCGCTCTCGTCGTTGGACTCCCAGTATTCTCCTTCTTCAGGGCTGGAAGGTGCCCTGGCCTTGCGGGTCTTCACCACAGGAGGTTTGGGCCCGTGATCAGCCCGGCCTACAATACCAAAGGCGTTGCAGACCGGCATCTGCGCCAGGATCTTGTCCTTCTCCGGGTCGTCGCACAGGGGCAGAAACCCTTTGGGCAGCTGGTACTTGACCCCTGGAGTGAAGGTCCCTCTCACGTTATCCCGGACAAGGTTTTCCTCCATGTCGGGACACCTCAGGCGAGATGGATCCCCGGGGCCCTGGAAGTTCCAGGCCGGGTGTGGGCGTTTCTGCAGCGGCGCAAGGCGGTTGCGGAGGAAATGAGCAACGATGGCGGCTCCGGAAACTCCTTTCTCGCGAAGAAGTCCGAAGCGCGCCACGACCGCCGAGAATTGTTCATCCTGCAAGCTGACGCTTCTCCAAGTGTCCAGATCCACTGGACGCTCCGTCGGCTCCTCAAGCTGAGCATCGGCTTCTGGCACCCCGACCAGAACCAGTGATCCCTCCACTCTTCCCACTGGATTTGGTCTCCATGAGGGGGAAGGCCCACTTGATGTTCGGACGGAAGCAGAACGTGACACTGCCTCCCATCCAGCCTTGGCCCCCAATGCGAGGGTAGAAGAAGTGGCGGAACAGCGCCACGGACGGCATCACCCCGACGAACGCCTCGCAGGCGTAAGCGAAGACCGCCAAGTCGAGAATTGCGCCTGGCGTCAGATGCAAGAGCTTCAGCTTGTACGCGCGCAAGATCTCCATGAAGAAATCAGAGAAAGGGGGGACAAGCCCCATCAACATGAAGCTGTCGAAAATGGGGATCTGCTTGGGTGTCCTGGTCGCCGACGGCGGAAAGATCTCCGACGCTTTCCTGGCTGGGACACCATCGGCGCCAGCAGACTCCATCACCCCGAAGTGCCCCGCCTTCCGCATCATCTCCGTATCGCCGGCGAAGCAGCTGGGGAACAAGGCCTTCTGTTTCTTGAGTTCGGCCCGCTTGGCGTTGCGCGCCGATCTCCGCCGCGATCTCTTGGTTTTTGGGGACAGCGGCTTCTCGGTGGGCGAGGCCCCCGCGCTCTTCTTCCTCCGGGCGAGAGCTTTCAGTCGAGCCATTGGAGCAGAAGGAAGGTTGGTGCAATGGCAGCAAGAGGAGGCGGCGGAGCAGAGTCAGGAGGACGAAGGCGGAGGCGGCGATTTGGGGATTTCGGCGAATCTGGAGAGGTAACGGCTACAGTGGAAGCCAGTCGTGGCTTATAAGGCATCCCACACGTCGCGTCGCGGCCCCATTACTCCGACGGACGTGGGGATCGAGGGGGCGTGCCGATTTCTGCGCGTTTCGCCCGTTGGATTCCAAGATAAGCACGGGGTCCGTATGAATCGCAACGTTCGCCGCGATTCAGTCAACGGACCCGGGGGCTCGTCTCTACCTCGCCTCGGCGGGTCCCCAACGGAGCAGAGCAAGGAAGACCAGGTGCCCGGGACCCACTTTGACCTATCTTTAGGCCATGGCCCCGGCAGCTGGAGCAAGAGCCGCCGGGACCATGCCCGGGGGCTACTGTCGCAAAGTGGAACATGGGGTTCCCCTAGTACTGCCAAAGTGGGTCCACCCCATGTGGGCCCAAGATGAAGATGGACAAGACCAAGACTCAAGTCAAGCTGGCGGGTTCACCGTCAAGACACGCATGGCCTACGTCGACTAAGGGCTCCGGTCCTGGGGACCTTCCGGGTCCCCGAACCAAGCAAGAAGGCCAGGAAGGACCCGAGAGCCCGAGTTCCCGGCAGGAGGCCAGGCTCCCTCTCGGGTACTTCCCCACGTCCCTGTGGATAAGCACTCCACCTCACCACGGAAGACTTGGGAAGCAAGGCGAAGGCAGCGCGGGCGGGAAGCACGTCCCGTGGTGGTGTCAGCTCCTGTCCACCCCGAGGCGGACGCTCCCACCTAACCCAAAGGAGACGCTAGGCTGAGGAGAGGCCACGTCTCCTCCTAAACTAGATGAGGAGGGTCCTTCACCCCGAAGGTCCCTCACGCCCCTCACGTGACCCTGTGGCAACCCCTTAGCCTATAAAAGGAGGACCAAGGCACGGAGGAGAAAAAGGTCGAAGCAAGGATGAACACAAGCTAGAACCAGAGCAAGACTAGACTAGGATTGCGAAGGTAGAGAGGAAGGTGATCTCCTCCGGGTCAGGATCTGTCCTTCTTCTACCTCCAGCCAAAACCCTTCCGGGTACCCTGTCCGGGAGGTTCCATTGTAAGCCACACTATGAAGAACCCATCAATCCAGACATGCAGGAGTAGGGCTTTTAGCCTCCGGGCGGCCTGAACCTGGGTAGCTCCTTGTGTCCCTTTGGTTGCATGCTTTGATCGTGGAGAGGAGAGCTTGATCTAGACTCCACCCAAGAAGACGACTCTCAGCCTCCTTCGCGCCCCGTGCCGAACCTAAAAGGGGTATCCTTTACTCCCGGTGTCCGTGCAACGAGACACGACAGAATCCATCTCGCTATGAACAGCTTCCTTCCAGTAGTCAGCATCAATAGATGCATAGGCTTCTGAAATGGTACTAGGGGTGTCATCAACAAGGTACACAATGAAATCATCACCAAAGGACTTTGCAGTCCTCTGTCTCTTGCTCCTAACAGGAGCTTCATTGTCATCCTCCACAGGGTTATCAGTGTGTTCTATCGAAATGGTAGGTTCAGGAATAACAGCTAATTCCTGACTAGATGTGCTAGGTATCTCCTGATTTGATGAGCTAGGCATACCCTTCATGGGAAAGATATCCACAAAGAAAGTCGCATCCTTCGACTCCATAATCGTACCAACATGAACGTCAGATACCTCAGATTTGACTACCAAAAATCTATAACCAACGCTATGAAAAGCGTAGCCAGAAGAACACAATCCACGGTTTTTGGTCCAAGCTTGCGCTTCTTGGGAATTGGAATATTGACTTTCGCCAAACAGCCCCAAGTACGTAAGTAAGAGAGTTTCAACTTTTTCCTTTCCCATTCCTCAAATGGAGAAACAGTTTTATCTTTTATGGGAACTCGGTTTAGGACATGACAAGCTGTCAATAGAGCCTCCCCCACCATGCCTGAGACAGTCCCGAAGTGTCTAACATGGCGTTAACCAAATCAGTTAGAGTTCGGTTCTTTCTTTCAGCCACTCCATTTGACTGAGGCGAGTAGGGAGGCGTCCTCTCATGTATTATACCATGTTCCGCACAAAACGAATCAAATTCATTGGAAAAATATTCTCCACCACGATCAGACCTTAGCCTTTTAATCTTTCGATCAAGTTGGTTCTCTGCTTCAGCTTTATAGTTTTTGAAATAGTTTAAAGCCTCATCTTTTGTTTTCAGAAAATACACATAACAATATCTAGTGGAGTCATCAATAAGCGTCATGAAATATTTCTTTCCGCCTTTTGTCAACACGCCATTCATCTCACAAAGATCTGAATGTATAAGTTCCAGTGGCGCCAAGTCTCTTGCCTCCGCAGCCGTATGAGACTTGCGAGGTTGCTTAGCTTGCACACACACTTGACACTTGGAACCTTTGACAGTAGTGAATTTCGGAATTAAATCCAAATTAGCTAGCCGCGTCATGCAACCAAAGTTAATATGACAAAGTCGTGAATGCCAAACATTATATTCAAATTCGTGACAAATATGATTAATAACTTTGGTGCAAATATCTGACAAAGATAGGCGGAACAAGCCTCCGCACTCATAGCCTTTACCAACAAATTGTCCATACTTAGATATTACAACTTTATTGGACTCGAAAACCAACTTATAACCATCTCGACACAGAAAGATCCGCTAACGAGATTTTTATTGATGGAGGGCACATGATGAACGTTCTTCAGGCGCACGGTCTTCCCCGAAGTAAACTTCAGATCGACCGTACCAACACCACGAACAGAAGCATGTGAGTTGTTCCCCATCAGCACGGGAGAAGTCCCTGTGACCTGGTAAGAAGAAAACATGGAAGCATCAGCACAAACATGTACATTGGCACCAGTGTCAATCAACCATTCAGGAGAATGACAAACTGAAAGAATGGTAGGAAATATACCGTACCCAGATTCCTTCATCTCAGTGTCACCGATGACAACATTGGCAGTCTTGCCGCTGTTCTCCGATGTGCGAAGCTCATGGCGGTTAGGACAGCGAGGTGCCCAGTGATTCGGATCACCGCAAACATGGCATGCTCCCTTCCTTGGCTTATTGTTGTTCTTCTTGAAGTTGGTAGACTGTGAAGGCTTGTGCCTATCGTCAGACTTGCCTTTACCCCCAGATTTGTTCTTGTTAAACTTGGGCTTGTGGGGCGGCTGGTAATTCTTCTTCTGTACCACATGGGCACTAGAACCAGCCTCAGCAACTCGAGCACGTGTATCCTTTGCTCTCGCCTTCTCTTCAACATCAAGCGACCCAATGAGATCCGAAACGGAAAACTCTTGTCTCTTGTGTTTCAGAGAAGTAGCAAAGTTGCTCCACGAAGGTGGAAGCTTGGCGATAATGCCACCGGCAACAAACTTGTCCGGTAAATTACACTTAAAGTGCTCAATTTCCTTAGCGAGTGACTGTATCTCATGAGTCTGCTGTACAACAGAGCGCTCATCAGTCATCTTGTAGTCATAGAATTGCTCCATGACGTACAGCTCGCTGCCAGCGTCCGAGGCACCAAACTTGGCCTCGAGCGCATCCCACATGTCCTTGCCGTTATCAAACTACATATACGAGTCCACAATGGAGTCGTCAAGAACACTCAGAAGGGCACCCTTGAAAAGGGTATCGAGCTTCTCAAAAGCTTCCAGTTGTTCAGCATTGAGATCGCCCTCAGGCTTGCCTTTGGTGGCAGCATAGCAGTTACTGTTTTGAAACCAGTAAACTGCTCTCATGCGCCACCGTTTATACTGTACCCCTTTGAAGGGAAACGGCCTCATAGACGCGAGAAAGCCAGGCGCAGCAAATTGGCTATAATCAGGTTTTTGGATTGTTGAATATATAAGCAATTTAGCTATTGATTTAATCCGTGAAAACAGTAAATAGTTTATGACTAGAATAACCAGAATTATACTAATCATGCGATTTACTTGAATAGTAGATAAATAGAACAAATCTAAATCAACTATTACAAGCAGAAACTGTAGCAGTATCGTAAACAGGAAGATCAAGTAATCATACGGTGCAGCGGCAGCCGAAGCGTTGGCGTTGCTGTTGTCGCCCATGTCGTCGATGAAGAGGCTGCCGATGTCGGGGAAGAAGTCATCGTTGGGGAAGAACTCGATGCCAGTAGTCGCGCGAGTGCGCTCCCCAAAAACCTGATCGCCCCTCTCCCGTACAGGATCACAAGAGGCGGGGTTCCGGAGGCCTACTGTCCCTTCAACCGGTGCACGCCGGAAGACGGGATGGAGAAGACTTGGAAGACGGCGGCACAAGGTTTTGGAACGGTGGTGCGAGACCATGTGTTGCGTATATATGCCAAAATTGGCTTGGTTCGGTTTTATATAGTGCAGGTTGGGAGTCAAAGCAGCCCTCATAAACGCGTCCGTTTATGATTTAGAAACTGCCGTATTAAACACGGCCGTTTATGAATTAAAAACGGTCACAATAAACGTGTTTGTGAATCAGAAACGGCTGTATTAACTGTGTCTGTTAATGAATTAGAAACGGCCGTAATAAACGTGACCGTTACTAATTAATCAATGACTCAGAAACGACTGTATTAACCGTGTCTGTTAATGAATTAGAAACGGCCGTAATAAACGTGACCGTTACTAATTAATCAATGACTCATTAATTTTCCCAATTAACAAAATATAATAATGTGCCTATGAGAATTTCTGAATTTATCTTGGGCTAGTAAATACTAGTAAATTCCAACAACAGAGAATAAGATTCCAGAGATCACACCGCATCAGCTTGCCCACCATCGCCAAAAGATCATTGTTCTCATTTCCCATCTTCGACAGAATTCGTACAGAATTATACTCTTTTTGACATGACAGAATTATAATCTCTAAGAGATGTAAATTTCATTGCAGAAAAAACTGTAAATGTGAGTAAATTATTTCGGTGTACGTTTTTGTGATCTCAGAATTTGAACGGAATTACCCAGTAAGCGAAGCCCTTGCGCGCGGAGATGCACATCTAGGCCACGCCGGACCTCAGTGCGGTCTCCTCTCCGGCCGACCGGCGCTGCAAGGAAACACTGAGGTGACTACTTCGCTGCTGGCTACCTGACGACGGCGAGTGAACTGTTGGGCTGGTTTGAGCCGTGCGGTGTTTTCTGTTTGCAAGCACCTGGACTGCCATGGGAGAGGTACATGAACAGCTGCAGGAGGGAACCTGAACTACCATGCTGGAGATGGCACAGAGACCTCGATGGCGTCAGATTCCAGCAAGTAAAGGGTCGTCGGAGCTCATCCCGTGACCTATCAGGGAGCTGCGGCACCAGCACGCGGAGACGGCGGAGTCCACGGGCGGGCTGGTGAGGCAGACGGCGGGACGGAGGTCACGCAGGCACAGAGGAGGTCTGCGTCGGTGCTGGCCGTGGGGTACAGGGGAGAAGGTGCGGATGAGCTCCGCGGAGACAGGGGTGGCGCGAGCATGGTGTGGATCGGGGGCGGTGCGCCGGGGAAGTCCGGGGGCTAGGCGACGCGATGGACTTCCAGGGAAAGGCGGCGTGGGGGGTGCCATGTGCAGCTTCACTTCCATTGCTGCTGCGGGAACCTATCTGGCCGGGATTGCATGCACACGTGGTGACGCGGGTGAGTAGATGTAGATGCAGTTTTGGAGCTCTCGTGGATGATGAGATTGGCGGGTGGGAACCGATTCCTCGCCGTGGAGTTCTTCCGCCTCTCGCTGATTCCGCTGAAGATTTCACGTCACGCGCTGATTGTTCGCGTAAATTAATTGAGTGTGTAATTAATGCGAAGAAAGAAATTAAACGGAAGTATAACCAGTGCGAGAGGATTGAGAGTCGGACGAAGGGAGGTGGACAGAATGTGGAGCCAATATTTTCTTTTAGATAGGAGAGATGTGCAGAAAAGGCAAATCTATGGTCAAAATAGGTTTTAGAAATACCTTTTTAGAGTACTGATTTTGTTTCACACAGAGCAAAACACATTTCATTTCATCGCAAAACATGGTGCGTATCGCAACCTTTGTATATGTTCATCAGTAAAAAAAAATCGAAATTTGTGAAATGATTTACTATTGTTTTTTATCCCAAGTTTAGTGCAAATGCTAACGTAAAAGTACCGTAAAGAAGATGCTTCCAAATTTGACAATGGTTCTAAATGTTGCCTCAATGTGAAGATATGGCATTTTTTGCCACACCGTGGGTACTATTACATGATCAAGTTCTTGAGTTTGGCGGTTGTGAATCGTGCGATGTTTATGAGGTGTGTTTGTGACGTATGTTCTGATTTGGGATTATAACTCTGTATCTTCGAAAGCAATGCTCCACATCACTAATCTTAGACTTGACATTCAGCCGTTTTTCATGCTTCTTTGGAAGAAAAATAGGTGGGACAGTGTTTCAGCTTTTGTTGGGCTGGAGGCTTTGGATAGGGAAAGACACGTGGACATTGCATCATGGACACAAATTATACACATACCCCACAAACGACTTGTTTGAATATGATTCAAACAATAATCACGAGTATAAAATTATGTCCATACCCTTTCTACACACCCTGATACCATGCTCATGGGAAAATTGCCATGTCTAATAGACATGGATGCTCAATCAAAAAACGAATTCGCTCATTGTCAAAGTTTAGCATGGCTCACCTAATCATATGATAAGACCAAATGATTGGGTGGGTAATCAAAAAACGAGTATAAAATCCTAGGCCTCGCTTGGTTGGTTGGAAATTTAGCTCAATACGGGGGTATTAAATTACGGACCGAGACGGGTCCGTCCATTTTCCACCGGATTTGACCTATGGATTACGCCTGTAATTTACGGCCGTGTAGATATATTGCAAACCAAGCGGGGCCCTAGTTTTTATTTTGAGCAAACTCATGAACATAACAAATTATTTGATATCAGTGACATGACGTCCATGATGTGTCCATCCTATGAAACACTGAACACTAACCAGCTACAGCAACATGATCGCTGATGTGAGGCTAACAAGTCTGCTATCCGGAAATGGTGGTGCCTACGTGGTGAGGCTCAGCTCCTCGATGAATCCCACCAGCCGCTTGAACTCCTCCGACGAGGAGCCACCGTCGGCAATGTCCCGCTTGACCTCTAGTGCCAGCGCCTGAGCGGACCTCCTGATCTCCTCGGATTCCATGGCCTCCCTCACCATCCTTTCGACGACGGCCCTCTCGCACACGTCCTTCATGTCCAGACCCGTCCCCCACACGGCGTCCACGAACCGACTGTTGATCTGCTGGTCAGCGAAGAACGGCCAGCACACCGTCGGCACGCCCTCGGTGACCACCTCCAGGGTGGAGTTCCATCCGGCGTGCGTCAGGAAGCACCCCACGGCGCGGTGCCGAAGCACGTCCCGCTGCGGCGCCCAGTCCACCACGCAGGCCTTGCTTCTCCCCGCCGCCTTGATGGCCTCCTGCAGGACAGCGTCCTGGCTCGCTCCGACCATGTCCGGACGGAGGACCCACAGGAAGGGGTGGCCGGCGCCGACGAGCCCGGACAGGAACTCGGTGAACTGCTCGAGCGTGATGACGGCGAGGCTCCCTAGGCTCACGTACACGACGGACCGGTCTGCGTGCCCGTCGAGCCATGCCGTGCAGCCGTCGTCCTCGCGCCACAGGGCGCCGCCGGCCGCCGGCGCCTCGAACATGGCGTGGAGAGGGCCAATGGCGAAGACGTCGCGCATGCGCGGCGTGATGTGCGCGAGCACCGACCTTTCCAGCGACGCGGCGGTGTTGAATATGAGCGCTCGCGCCTTGGAGCTGTGCGCGGTGAACTCGTCAAGTATCTTCAGCATGGGGTCGAGACCGCCGTCCCCAGCGCCGTGACGTCGGCAGAAGCTCGGAAGGTCGCGCCGGCGTAGGAAGCCCTCCATTCCTGGGACGCCACGGACAGGCTCGTCGAGGTCGGCGCCCGTGGGGATGGGCACCTCGCCGAGGGCCACTAGGCTGGGCACGGACAGGTAGGCGAGGAAACTGCACGCGCTGGCCGTGCGGAAGGCGAGCGCTGGGACACCGAGCTCCTCTGCAATGTCGATCGCGAACGGGAGTATCCCGTCGGCGACGACGCACGTCACGGGAGGGATGCCGTCGACGTCGTCGCAGCGCGGCGCCGTCCCCGCAGCGCACAGGGACGCGAGCAGAGCGCGGTATGCGACGCTAGTGTTGGTCTGCAGGGACTCCATGATCTCAACGAGTTTGCCCGCGGAGCGGGGGTGGTCGTCGGGGAGGCCGTCTGGCACGGATAGGAACCGGAGCCGCGGCGAACCAGCCGGCCCCGCCTTTCCGGCGGCAGCAAGGCCTAGCCGCCGCAGGTTGTGGTCGCTGTGGAGAAAGGTGACATGGAGGCCGGCGTCGAGGAGGCCCGCGGCGAAGTGGAGCATGCAGTTGATGTGGCCCTGCGCCGGGCATGGGAACACCAGCACGTGCGCCACCATTTTGATCGTCGATCAGGTACGTGTCGGAGAGGACCGGTCGCCGGCGGCGGCGGCTAGCGAACGCCTGATTGCACTTCCACCGGCCGGATGAGAGTTGGCATCAGAATCCAACCCAAACACGCAAACAATTTCCGTGGCTATTTCTGAATTCCTCAAAAGCAGTGGCTAAAGAGATTATACAGGATGGATACACCCAGCGGCATCCCAAGGATGTTAAGATGATGAAATGGCCAAGGAAACTTGTCTGCAATCAACCTACACGAGTACAATTCCATTGAAATTCTTCTGCAGGAGAAGAAGGTGATCTGGTTACTATAATGCTTAGTGATTGATTACAAGCATAACCTACAAAAGAGCAGATCCCCAAGATCTCACTATTCTACGGGGTCACTCAAGAGGAACAAGAAATGCTGAATTTGTTTACACCTACAAGTTAGGAGCAAAACAGCAATCGTTTTAATAAACAGAGACGATCCGCGCGATAATCCCACAGTGCATCACGTATTTCTCACCCGGGAATTACCAGAGTTGGCTGCTCATCTGGGCTCCTGAATCTCTTGAAGCACACATCAGCAACGGCCTGCAGTTATGATGTTTCTTCCAGTACTGTAGCACGACCACCATTGATGTGTCATGCTACTGTAATCTGAGCTCTGTGGTCCTCTGTTTCTTCCTGGGATACATCATCTGAAAATGTTAACCAACATGATCCCAATATCCATTGGGAGGATGCTAAGATGATGAAATAGCCAAGGAAACTTGTATATAATCAACTTACACAAGTACAATTTCATTGCCATTCTTCTGTAGGAGAGAGGGCGACCTGGTTACTATTATGCCTAGTGATTGCTTACAACCATAGCCTACAAAAGACCAGATAGATCCCCAAGATTTCACTATTCTTCAGGGGCACTGAAGAGGAACAAGAAATGCTGAAATTTTACACCCACAAGTTTGTAGCAAAACAATGATCTTTCCAATCAACAGGCATAGTCTACATGATAATCCAGCAGTGGATCACATATTTCTCACCCAGGAATTACAAGAGTTGGCTGCTCACCTGGGCTCCTGAATCTCTTGAAGCACACATCAGCAACGGCCTGCAGTTATGATGTTTCTTCCAGTACTGTAGCACTACCACCATTGATGTGCCTTAGTAACCGTCACGCTACTGTAATCTGAGCTCTGTGGTCCTCTGTTTCTTCCTGGGATACATCATCTGAAAATGTTAACCAACATGATCCCAATATCCATTGGGAGGATGCTAAGATGATGATTTTTTTTGGAGAACAGGCCCAAAGGGCCCTGCTTTTTATTGAAAGCAGAGGTTCAGGACATACATTGTACTGGGGATACCAGTTTCAGCAAAATGCAAAGCGAGGAAACAGTACTGGAAAAGAGAGTACAAACTCCAGGCCGCAGCCATTACATATAGAACAAGGCAAACAGACTGTGGCACCCGCCACCACCTAAAGCTACCTAGGAGACTATCCAACACCATTGCGCATCTTGAGGAGGAAATGCATGTTCTTTGCCAAGGATTTCAGACACTCCGACATGATGATCCAATCTTGCTTACGCTTTGCCGGCAACAAAGGGGTCCACTGCGACAGAAGAGATAGCATTTTGAACACTAAGATGATGAAATAGCCAAGGAAACTAGTATATAATCAACTTACACAGGTACAATTTCATTGCCATTCTTCTGTAGGAGAGAGGGCGATCTGGTTACAATTATACCTAGTGATTGATTACAACCATAGCCTACAAAAGACCAGATAGATCCCCAAGATTTCACTATTCTTCAGGGGCACTGAAGAGGAACAAGAAATGCTGAAATTTTACACCTACAAGTTTGTAGCAAGACAACGATCTTTCCAATCAACAGGCATAGTCTACATGATAATCCAGCAGTGGATCACATATTTCTCAACCGGGAATTACCATAGATGGCTGCTGACCTGGGCCCACACACCAGCAACGGCCTGCAGTTATGATATTCCATTCAGTTCTGTAGCACTGTCACCGTTGCTGTGCCGTAGTAACCATCGTGCTACTGTAATCTGAGCTCTGCGTCTCTCTGTTTCTTCTTGGTATGCATCCTCTGAAGATGCTAAACGACAATCCCAATATCCATTGGGAGTATGGAAGTCTGTACCAGCACCTGGCGCATGTGTAGGAATCATACAAGCCTGGAAGACAATTCATCTGCTTCTCACTTGTCTTTTCCCCTTGAACTTTTTCTTGAAATCTTCAGGGCCTAACAGATCAGAAGCACATTTATTCATCTCATCGGTGAGCTTTTGTGCTAGTTCAAACCGTCCAGCCTTCTTCAGATCACTGATTAGTGCACGGTAGACATAAATCGAAGGCCGGTGTGACTTCTTCATCTGCTCAAACGCTTCGAGGGCATCAGTAATATGTCCTGCCCGCCCGAATCCATCAATTAGCGCGCTATACGTTCTCAAATCTGGACTGATGCCCCTCTCAACCATCTCTGTTGCAAAGCTTTTGCACAGATCTAACCTCCCAAGCCGACGCAGGCAGTTTATCACCGTATTATATGTCACAATGTCAGGTAAAATGCCAAGTTCCTCCATTAGCTTCACCTCTTGGAGCATTTGGTCCACCCGGCCAGCTTTTCCCAGCATATCCAAGACAGTGTTGAAGGTGACTACATCCAAGGATCTCTGATCTTTCTTCAACTCCTCGAATATGATCAAACTTTTATCGATGTGTCCGTATTTACTCGCGGCGAAAACAATCTGATTCGCCACCGTAGGATCTCTACCTTGCGTGATCTCCAATACTTCTCTCACAAACTTGAGCACCAGTTCAGGGTCATCTAAATCCCCAATGGCCCTGGTGACACACATGTAGGAGGTCAAGTCGGGAGCGGCTTTGGAGAGCAGCAAGTATCTGAATACCTTGGCGAAGAGAGCGAAGTCGCCTGCTTCGCACGCTCGCTTCAGCAGCAGATTGAAGGTGCCCAGGCCCAAATGGGACTGCTCGTCGTGCAGACGCCGGAGAATCCCGGGAATCGCTTCCGGATCCGCTCGGGACAACGTCGAGCCCCAGTCCCGGTCGAGCGGCTCGCATCGGGGTTCCAGCTCGCACCCCTGATCAGCTGCTGGATTCTCTGCAGGCGGCGAACCCGCGAGACGGGAGGAGGGTGCCGCGGGTGTCGTTGACGTTGTCGTTCTAACTTGGCTGTGTGGCCACCGGAGTACGAGGGCGGCTATGTGGGAAGGAACGGCGGTGAGGCGGCGGATTCGGAGGAGCATGGGGGCGGCGGGAGAGAGTGACGCCGGCGAGTTAGGGCGAAGACAGGAGACGAGCTCGCAATGGAGAACACCATGGGCCCGAGGGGAAGTGCAGGATGGCTCGGTATCGGAATCAGGAAACGCCTAGCTATGTCAGGCCCAACATTGTCTACCACTTCGTGAGGCCTTTCATGGGCCGGAGGAGAAGACAAATTTTGGAAACTTCATTCACTTCTGTACCCTTATTAAATGCAATTACATAAATAAAAGGTAAATTTACACAAAATATGTACAATTGCACGTAAAATCATGAAACTGGGACAAATACAAAAACAAAAAATATACAAGACCAAATAGCAGTAAGATGAAAGTGAATTTGTACCATAAAAGTGCACAAAAAGTTTAGATGCATGATAGTAAGTACATTTACAAAAACAACACGATATAAACAAAATACAAACTGAGAACATATAACAAAAAGTGATTGAAATTTTCACGCTAAATAACGAAAGCAGTATTGAACAAAGACGTGAATGTGACTTCAGAAACATTCAGATGCATGTGTTTTAGCAATTTAGTTTAGGTAGATGCAACTACAATGCTATTTTTGTAACGACTTAATATCTATCTGGATAAAAAAAAAAGATTGCCAAACCGCCAAGCCTTCTATGTCGGCAGTAATTTAGTTACATCATGCACAATTGGTAAAATCAGATGTAATCATGAACATTTGCAACTCGTTTCCAGGCCCCTATGCATTTTTATTCTGAATATCGTCGCTAGATTTCTTGTTCTAGGATCTTTAAATTCATGTGTATAAATCACCAAATTGAATTTGGTTTATTGTAGCTAAATCATAAAAAGGTTGTGCAATGTATTTTTGACAATTACGAAATGACAGCAAAATAGAGCCTTCAGAATGAATATACTCCACGGTAAATATATAAGTATACACACGGTAAATAAATGCAAATCTCTAGCACAAGCAAAGCAGGACCGTAAATAAAACTTGAGCGGTTATTATTGCACGATTGCCATTTAGCAACTGGTGTAAAGCCAGAACTACCGCAAGCCCGAGTGGGGAGAATATCCCTTTCCAGTTTCCCCTTCCCCATCCAGGTGCCTCACTCCGTCTTGCGCCACATGGCTCCGCCCGCCGGCACCGTCGCCGTCCTCGGCGACGACCTCCTCCGGGAGGTCTTCATCCTCCTCCTCACCCCCACCGACCTCCTCCGCGCCGCGCTCGCCTGCAAGCCTTTCCTCCGCGCCGCCCGCAGCGCCGCCTTCCTCCGCCGCTTCCGCCGCCGCCACCCCTTCACCTGCCCGCGCCTCCTCGGATGCCTCCTCCCCCACCCAGGCGACCGCCGCGGAACCCGCCCTCCTCACCTGCTCCCGGCTTACCCCAACGCCGCCACGCACCGCATCGTCGAGGGCGGCGACTTCACCCTCTCCTTCCTCCCGCGCCAAGGCTGGCCGGAAAGCGCTATCCCGTGGCAGCTCATGGACTGCCGCAACGGCCGCGTCCTGTTGCTTAGCCGGGCTTCCGAAGAACTCGCCGTGGCCGATCCGTTGACCCGGAGCTGGGTCTCGCTCCCCGCGCTCCCCGGCCTAGGGTACGCCCTCGTCGCCGACGACGGCGACTCTTCGGTGTTCAAGGCGGTCTGCATTTCCCGACGCGTCGGATCCCCAAGGCTGCTCGCCTTTCTCCTCTCCTCCACTGACCTCCGCTGGGCCGAAGTCGCTGGCCTCGCCGTAGACTCCGATCCCGCTGGCTCCCGGGCGATGCAGGCGAACCGATTTCTGTACTGGAAGCTAGTGGGCGGCGAGCGCATGGTGGAGTTCAACACGGCCACGATGGAGTTCACTGTGCTGGAGCTCCCGCCTTTCTTGAGGGAGATCTGTTTCGATGTTATTGAGAAGGGGGAGGACGGGGCAGGTGGGCTCTATCTGCTCACCATGCGCGGCTTCTGCATTGAGGTTTGGATCGGTGTGAAGGACGGCGCCTCCGCCGCCGGTGGGCTGACGTGGACGCTGGTGGAGAAATCGGTGAGGTTCCACAGGGCGATGGCGGAGATGATTGGTTCGAACCTCTTTCACCAGCTTACACTGGATGTCATCGGGGTCGTTGCCGGTGTTGTGTTCTTGCGCAATGGCGATTGTCTGTTCTCCATCAATCTCGAGACTATGAAGATGACGAGGATGTCTCCCAAGGAGAATTGCCCATCCCATCTGATTTATCCTTACACGATTGCGTGGCCGCCGCCGTTCCTGAACCATACTGCACAAGGTGCTTGATGAGATGGTAACCTCTTACTATATGCTAAATGCCTCCTGCAAGTTTTGATCAACATGTGCTTATATACAGAAATAATATAGCCAAACAATTCAGTTAACCCTCTATCAATTTTTAAGTTGCTTAAAAAAGGAATCAAGACCTTAGCCTTTACATAGAGAAAAAAGAACCTGATGCCAGCTTTATACTCCAAACTTCCTTTATTTGCTTCTTGGGGTGAATTCTTATGTTATGCCTGAATACGCTGAGTTTGCTGCAGGGATGTGATGATACATTTCAGCTTAAGATTATAAGGTTGTGTGGCAGAGGTGACACTTTATGAGGAGGCATTTGGTCCACATGAACTCTTGAGGGATGATCGCTACGCACCTGCTCTTTTTGTGCTTACATGTTTGAGCCTCGTATCATGTAATTACTTATGCTCGTAATCTTAGTTAGTGTTATGTACTGTCAAATTATGTCTATGGCCAGTATGTTATTCGAGATAATAATCTGAGGGATGTAATATTTAGCTTGCTTTTCCGAATGCTATGCAGGAGCTTCACCTTGATCATTATATTGTGTCAATTTCTATATCAGTTCATCTGGCTCCTCACATTTTGTACACATCTTACTGTTGTCGTGCTACAGTTCTTGTTTGGTTTGGAGTGTGGCTCCTCTTGCACTGATCCATGAATGCTGGATGTTCTTACTTTGCTTCCAAAAACATGCACAGTGAAGAAACTGGTTTGATATTGTCGTTAGTGCATTATATTCGCTGTAGATTTTTTTAGATGTGCCATTGATGGAGATAGCAGCCTGTCCTGGGGTTGTTTCTTCAGTTAATCTGGGTTGAAGGTTTGGTAGGGAAGAAATGCACCGTGGTTTATAAGAGATAGGTCATCCTTTTCTTTCTATTATGTCTGCATAACTACAATTCTTATTGGGGATTCAACGTGTGGTTCCTGAGAAATTGTCGTTACTGGCATAAAAGGTTTTATGGGCATTTGTACAAATGCCTGTAAGTCTTATCGTGCATTCGTGCATCCAAATTAGTCATGCACAGGGAAGAAACTAAGATGGAGAATTTTTGTCTGTTCTCGTACAAAGTTCCGAGACATGTTGCAAATGAAGATAGCATCCTCAGGGTACTAGGTTCGTTTCTTCATTTTCTATGGGTTGCACATTTTGTTGGCAAATTGCACTCATTTCACAGATACAGGTTATCATGAGCACTTTCCATCTTACAGTTCTATAATACTGTGTTTGGTTGCGTAGAATTGGAGCGCGGAATTGAATTGGACTAAGATTCCAAATCCGAGATGGAATTGAATTGGCTTCCAATTCATTTCTGTTGTTTGGATGTGCTCTGAATTGGCTCCCAACCGGTGACGGGGGCGGAACCCCGTGCGTGCTCGCCTGTGCGTGCTCGAGTTGGGGCGGCGGCGGCCGGCGGCACGAAGCTGGAAGGGGGCGCTCGCCCGGTGGCCGGAATCAGCCGGCTATGGCCGGGATCGACCGGATCTCCGGGAGGCGGCGGTTGGTAGGGTACACGACGGCGGTGGTTGGGGCACCGGCGGCCGGAGGCGGACGGAATCAGCCGGCTATGGCCGGGATCGACCGGATCTCCGGGCGGCGGCGGTTGGTAGGGCACACGGCGGCGGTGGTCGGGTCGAGGAACGGGCACAGCTGCCGGCGGAGTTCGGGGGAGAAGAGGGCGTGGATGGGGAGAGAGGCAGGGACGGGGATGGGCGGGGATGGGGAGAGGAGGCAGGAGGGGGACGAGCGAAGGAGACGAGGACGGGGATGAGCGAAGCGGTCGGCAGCGCGTTTCCGAGCTCCCGAGCTCGGAATGTTGGGCTGCGTTTTTTACACGCGAGGATTCCGCGCTCGGAATTTCGGGCCGTTTCCACGCAAGAATTCCAAACGCAGACCAAACAGCGGAATTTGCGGAATCGGCCCCAATTCCAATTCCATGCCCCAATTCCATGCAACCAAACACAGTGTAAATCTTCCGATGTTTACCGTCGATGTTGTTACTGTCAGAACGATGTTGCAGCGAACAGCTAAGGGGGCCTCATTGATTAACATTTTGTAATACTACTCGAAGCCATCGATGTCCCCCTGGAGCTTATTCAGGGCCGTGTTGAAAGCTTTACAACGACGATCAGCGTTAGAACTGAATTTGGTGTTTCTGTTCATGGATAACATAGACCGAGTAGGCAAGTGCATCAATTTTGTGCAAAATCTTGCTACAATAGACTAGACAGGACAGAATATATAGAGAGAAAAAAGATCTGAATCCGCTCAGTGCAGTTTTGACTATGGATTAATGGATGCATATGACTAGAGCCTTACGAGAATTTGCAGTTTCCTTCCAGCATACGAAGCTGCTTCAGGGTATTCTAAGCTTCTAGCAAGAAACTGGAAACCATGAGCAGACTTTACTGACTACTATTCAGTTGTGGTAAGCTTCCTATAGATTGTTTCTGGCTGTTGACCGATAACTACATTTTTGGGTTAAGTACAGTACTTAAGTTGCAGAGTGGAATGACCGAATGAATTGTTCAACTTGACCTAGAACAGCAACATACGTCTGATTCCGCCGCCTTCAGTGGCATCAGAATGCATTATATTCAATGATCTACTGTATCATTCTGCACCTTAGGCCCCGCTTGGAATCTAGTATTTTAGCCAAAACGATCGTGCAAGATTACGGAGAGGTGGAGGTCGGGCTAAAAATACGAACCGTCTCCGTAAACTACTCGGTTCCATAATTCCTCCCGACTTTCCAAGCGGGCCCTTATGGTTATTTGGTATCTGGACCTTTCAATCAGCCTAGCCAGTGCGCCAGGTCAAAAATGACTCGTTATTATTTGAAATGGAGCATTGTTGCTCACCTAACCTAAAACCCTTGTAGCAAACCACCTCCACGAGTTACTCGGAAAGTTCAAATTCCCAGCATTTCCCCGGCCCTTGGTGGCTGGGTATCCAACATTCATCCAATCTCTCATCTATGTGACATCTAGCCTTTTTCATCCTTCTACTTGCCGAAACATTCATCTACACAAGAGTTGACAACAAAAGCACAACCACACCTTTTTTGAAAGCAGAGAGCTGCATCCAAGGGCAAGAATCTCATCTTGGGATTCTATTTCAACCGCAAAGTTAACCGCAAAGTTTGCAAAATATCATAGGTATTGGTCACACTGTGTTGCTAAGTTTTCTATACCAAATCTTTATTGTCATGTAGTATTTTAGTTTTTTTTTTCTAACTGGAAAAATCAGATGAAATGAAGAACATTTGAGATTTGTCACTCCCAAACCCTTTGTATCTTGTCAAGAATCTCCATTGCTTTATCGCATTCATGGGAGCAATGGACTTCATGTTGATTTCATTCACTGCATATATTTTGTATAATTGGTAAATTCAGATGTAGTGATAAACATTTTGGATTCATCACTCGGTCAAACACTTTGCATCTTATCATGAATCCGAATCAGTCGGATTACTTGTTCATTGCTTTATTGCATTTATTATGGGAACAACATACTTCATATTAATTTGATTTATTGTAATTGAATTGCCAGAATTTTTTCGCAAGTTGAACGTTGAAATAAGTAAGCTGATCAGATCGGGTAATGCTCCCTTGATTATGTTGCTTTTTTTGCCTGATTTGATTACAATTATATTGGACTACAAAGAAAAGAACGAGAGCGGACTCGAGAAAAAAAATTATCAGATAGATACTATAAAGGAGCATAATTTTTTCACTGTGCAAACAACATGAATACTTTTTTTTTTGAAGGAGGCAAAAGCTTTGCCTGTTATATTGATAGAGAGGAGAATTTAAGGCTTACAACATGAAACAGAGCGACAAAGCCGCCTGTCCGGGGATAAACCCCGCCAGACTTACATAACCAAGGGGACCAAACTAACTAACTTCCTTGCACCCGCAGCCCCAGGCCCGGGCTTCAACGCGAATGCGCGGTATGTGCAAAGCTTGATAGTGGTCAAGCCTTGATAGTCACACCCCACGCCAATGCTGCAATGGTTAGCATTATGGGCGGTATGTGCCACAAAGGCACAAATCGCATAATTTGTAGTACTAGGTTATATCTTTCACTCGGTGTAATTGATTTAGTGAACTACTCCAGTTGAGTATTTGGGCTGGTCCGATGTGTTAGCTTAATAGTAGGATTTTTTTTATGGGAGCTTAATAGTACTCACTCTGTTCATTTTTATAAGACACGGTAGATATCTTAATTTGGACGATATCTTAATTTGGACTGTATAAATATCAAAATGAATGAAACTACAGTCTAAATATCTAGATACATGTATATTTTTTTAAAATCTAAAAAGACTCATAAAGTGAACATAAATAGTAGGATAGTTCTAATTGAGCTTATTGCGCAAGATAACCATTGATCAACCGGGCCCTACCCCGAAACTACCTACAACTGCTCGCACCCCGATCCGGCGATCCCCCCCCATCCATCCTGCGCCACATGGCTCCGGGCGCCGCCACCGTCGCCGTCCTCGGCGATGACCTCCTGCGGGAGGTCTTCCTCCGCCTCCCCACCCCCGCCGACCTCCTCCGCGCCGCGCTCGCCTGCAAGCCTTTCCTCCGGGCCGCCCGCATCGCCTCCTTCCTCCGCCTCTTCCGCCGCCGCCACCCCTTCACCTGTCCGCCCCTCCTCGGCTGCTTCCTCCACCGCCCCATCGGATACCGCATCGGCAAGGACCCCAGCAATCTCCTTCTCCACGCGTCCCCCGCCGCCGCCACGCGCCGCGTCGTCGAGGGCGGCGACTTCGCGCTCTCCTTCCTCCCCGCACGCGTTTCGTCGTACGCCGACCATTTGGATGCCTTCTTCTCGTATGCCGACCAGTGGAAGGTCTTGGACTGCCGCAACGGCCGCCTCCTGCTGCGTAACCAGATGTCCAGAGAGATGGCCGTCGCCGACCCCTTGACCCGGCGCTGCGTCTCTCTCCCCGCGCCGCCCTCCGAGCGCCCCGTAGGGTACGGCCTCGTCGCCGACGACGGCGACTCCTCTTTGTTCCAGGCGTTCTGCATTTCTCAAGACGGCGGCGGCGGCGGCTCCTCCGGGCTGCGCGCTCTGGTCCTCTCCTCCGCCGAGCTCTGCTGGACCGACGTTGCTGGCCTCGCGCTCGCGCACCAGTCCGGTTTCGCCGACTCCCGCGCGATGCAAGCGAACCGGTCGCTGTACTGGGGTCTCAAGGGCTGGGAGCGCATGGTGGAGCTCAACACGGTGACCATGGAGTTCTCCGTGCTGGAGCTCCCGCCTTTCACGCGGAAGCTCAGATTCGACGTTGTTGAGAAGGGAGAGGACGGCGCCGGTGGTCTCTACCTGCTCACCATGCACGAGTTCTGCATCGAGGTTTGGGGCGGTTGGGAGGATGGTAGCGGTCGGCTGACATGGACGCTTGTGGAGAAGTCGGTGAGGTTCCAAAGGGCGATGGCAGCTATGATTGGTTCAGAACAATTTTACCGGAATGGGCTGCAGGTCATTGGGGTGATTGCCGGTGTCTTGTTCTTGCGCAATGGGGATCGTCATCTCTCCATTGATCTGGAAACTATGAGGCTGAGGATGTTGCCTCATATACAGAAATGCGGCAAAGGCCCATTGCCACCGGGGCTGATTTATCCTTACACGATAGCGTGGCCGCCTTCGTTCCTCAACCCTACTGAAGAAAGTGCTTGATAAGATGGTAATCCATGATGCATTATACTCCAAAACTTTCTTCGTTTTCTTCTTGGGTGAAATCTTCTGATATGCTGAACATCCTGAATTTGCTGCAGGAATGCGAGGCTACACTTCAGTTTATGATGATAGGAATTTGTGGCAGAGGTAACGGGAAAGAAGAAATTTGATTGTCCATAGGAATTCCTGGAGGATGATCGGAGCGCAACTACTCCAGCTGTCCTTACATGTTTGAGCCTCGTATCGTATGACGTGATTGTTCAGTCTTCGGGTCTTAATTCGTGTTATGCTCAGTCCAATGATGTGCACGGTCACTATTATTCGACTGCATACTCTGGTAAATGTACCATTTAGCATGCTTCCTGATTTCTGTGTCAGTTCATTTGGCTCCTCACATTAGTTACTTAACCTGCAGTTGGTGTGATACAATTCTGGTTGGCTTTGGAGTGTGCTCCTTTGATACAGATGCATGAATGCTGGATAATCTTACTGGGCTTTCAAAATCGTGTGCAGTGGTACTGCGATTGTGTCAAATGTTCATAATAGCTGTATGCCTTTTTTTTAATCTAGTCTCTGAAGAAATTTTCAGATGGAAACTGCAGCCTCATGTTTTGGGGCTTGCTTGTTGAGGTTATCTTGGTCAAAGGTTTTGTAGGCAAACAAACTCTGATTTCAGAGAGAGGTTATCCTTCTATTGTCAATCATGTTTCATATGGACGTATGACGTAATTGTTCAGTCTTCAGGTCTTAATTGGTGTTATGCTCAGTCCAATGATGTGCATGGTCACTATTATTCGACTGCATACTCTGGGAAATGTAGCATTTAGCATGCTTCCTGATTTCTGTGCCAGTTCATTTGGCTCCTAGCATTAGTTACTTAACCTGCAGTTGGTGTGATACAATTCTGGAATGCTGGATAGTCTCACTGGGCTTTCAAAATCATGTGCAGTGGGTGCTGTGATTGTGTGAAAGGTTCATGATAGCTGCTGTATGCTTTTTTTAATCTTATCTCTGAAGAAATTTTGAGACGGAAACTGCAGCCTCAGGTGTTCGGGCTGTTTCTTGAGGTTTTCTTGGTCAAAGGTTTTGTAGGCAAGCCAACTCTGATTTCACAGAGACAGGTTATCATTTTTTTGTCAAGCATGTTGTTTATGGATGGGCTTGAAGTGGGCGGCTACAATAATGAGCGCGAATGTCTGATGTTCATATACGCCCACCCGTTTTAGAAGTAAGCAGTCATGTTGTGTGCCAAATCGGCTCGACTGGCAGGCATAACGATCAACTTCTGCATTATCTGAATCAACAGAGGAGTTATGTTTACAATTATGCATCTTCTTTACTTTGCTTATGCAAGTTCCGCAACAATAAGAGTGCTGTCGGAGTTTCATGTACCAACAAATTCAGCACAATGTGTTAGTCATGCTCAATCAAAATGTGGGTGACATGTTTGAAAATGGCACAGTACCTGTCGTATGTTATTTTCAGTCTAGGTTTAACAGTCTAAACTTCTATAGTCTAGAGATCTTGCTGCAAGGAAAAATATCATGTTCTAAGCAAATACGCTGCGGTGTTGTACAGTTTTATAACATTGCTATCTGGTGGCCTGACACTTGTAAGACACTGCATAGGCAAACCACAACTAAGCTTTGGGAGCATAGATCAAGCACTAACACTGTGCCTAGTATCCAGCAAATAAAGATGGTATACATAATTACATCAAAGAAAATGATAGGATAAACCTCTGTTTGGCAAGTGCACAGCCTAGAGTACGAAATTATGTTGTATCTGATGCATACGCTGGCCATCTCCTTCTCTACGATGATGCTATTCATGGGCATCATGTCACATTGTCACGGTCATCATCTCCTTCTTCACCTGATGTGTCGGCGTCGCCATGGCAGATATATGCTCTTATTTCCCTGTAAGAACACAAACACTTCCGTTCTCAGCATCCCACGGTTCTTTGATCTGCAAAATTGGCGCACATCTTGATTCACAGCGTGTGATTGAATTTGGGATTTCCAGTGCTCTTCTTATAAGATTTCACTTTTTATTTGGACAGTAAAAAAGGATACGAGAGTGGCATGACTGAATCTTGAAAGCATCTTTTATTTCGGAAAGTCGTTTATGCTCCCGAGCTTCAGTAATTCCGCCCATTTCAAAAAATTAAAAAATATTTTTTTAAAGCTTGAAAAAATATGAAAAAATCATGCATGTTCCTACTGATATGTCCTATAATCGTGCAAAATATTTTACGATTTGAGCTACACAAAAAAAGAGAAATGTGCAGATCTGAGTATAGTGAACAAATCTGGACTCTATTTCCGAAATATAGTGCAGATTTGGTGCTCTCGAGCTCCAGTGATCCTGCCCATTTCAAAAAAAATAAAAACCATATTTTTTTGACGATACTAAAAATCAAATTTAAAAGTTTCAAAAAATTCTCAAATGTTCCTATTGATATTTCTTACAAACGTGAAAAATCTCAATGCAAAATACTTTACGATTTGAGCTACACAAAAAAGAGATGTGCAGATCTGAGTATAGTGAACAATGAGAACTTGCCTGTGACAAGATGGTTAGGAGGGTGGTTGTACCCCCAGCCCACCAGAGTTCAAACCCCAGGTTTGGGGTTTGACGATGGTGTTTCTCATTTAGCCGGAATATTCTTCAATGGGAGGCGACGTTCCCGTCGACAGCGAGGCGCCCGTGGTGACTTCGTCAATCTCAAGACCTGATCCGCCGGCTCAGTCTCTCGGAGGTGCTCATAGGGGTAGGGTGTGCGTGTGTGCGTTCATAGGGGTGAGTGTATGCGCGTGTATATGAGCGCCTACGTTGTACTGTGTTTAGCAAAAAAAAAGTATAGTGAACAATATAAAGTTACAAAATTTCAACTTTTGTTTTTTTTGTTTGCTCTACTTGGGTATTCTGGGAAGGAAGCTCCATGTTTGTGACCACAGCTGACATCCTCTGTTTCCAACATAAGTGCTCTCAGCTTATCATGGAGATTTGATCTGGACCAAGTGCTGTTGAAAAGCAAAAAAACTATCTAAATGTGAAGATCCAAACATCATTACTCTATATTGTGCTGAAATATGACAAATGACCAGATGAAGCGATTACATAATGTGTTGTAACTTACAAAAGATGCATGTCAAATGAAAGAAGTCAAGATCACTTCAGTTAGTAACATAAATTTGCGAATATATTTTCAGTTGCCAAATTGGTTGGAGACTATGCTGCAAAATCTAACAAGGAGGAGGTATCGTTTCCATTTTCCGCAAAGTTTCTGGACGTTTTGAGGTCCAAATGTGAATTGAAGTCATAACATTATTTATTTTATTCTGAATACCTATGAGCTTCATGTTTTAGATTGCAAAAAAGATGGTGGCACCGGCGAGTCGGTAAGGGTGACCAGGCCCCCCCTCTCAACGTCTGCATATTTTCTTCAAAACTATAGCTGCAAACGTTGCAGGCTATTAAATCCTGGCAAACCGTGGTTGATGATCATGCTACTATCTAGTCCTATGTTCCGAACGCAAACCTTCCAAATTCAGTTAGTCGCCGGGCAGAAAACTTGAAAGCCAAGTCTTTTTTTTTTTTTTGCGAAACACAACTTGAAAGCCAAGTCCGAGTTCGGGACGAGGAGGGGAGTCCGACATCAGATCAAACACAAGCGCGTGACAGCCTGCCCATCATATAATCACACCACCCCCGATCGATCCCAGAATACTTTGGAAAGCCAACTCCGACTTCGGGGTCGATCGGCGGCGAATCCGATATCAGATCAGACAGAAGCGCGTGACGCAGCTTGCAGCCCATATAATCACCCCCTGATCGATCCCTCCCTCCTCCCACAGACCACCACTCGGCTTCACCCATGGCCATCAACGACGCGAGAACACTGGAGACCAAGAAACGAAAACGAACCAACGCAACCACCAGCAGCTCCGTCGCCATGGCGGAGGTGCCTCCCCACGGCGCGAACCATGACCAGCCACCGCCGCCGCCGCTCCCTCCCGGCGTCTACTTCAGCCCGACGCGGATGGAGTGCCTGGAACTCCTCAACAGGTCCATCGCCGGCGACAATGCGATGCGCGAGCGCGACACCTGGGGCTGCGTCCGTGCCGGCAACATCTACGGCGAGAACCCCGACGCGCTGCGCCAGAGGCACCCGCCGGCCAGCATCCGCGAGGGCGACCACACGTGGTGGTTCCTGAGCCAGACGAAATTCCAGAGCCAGGAAGCGGGCGGGGGCGCCTCCAAGCGCGCCGACCGTCGCGTCGAGACCGGCGGGTACTGGCGGCTGGAGCAGAGCAAGCAGAAGCTGGACGACGACGGCTTCAAGAACACCTTCGGCTACTACGTCGACGGGCGCTCCAAGTCCAAGAAGAAGTACAAGACGCAGTGGCTCATGCAGGAGTTCACCAGCGCCAACGACGATGGCGCCGGCAAGGGGGGCGTGCCCGCGCTCTACAGGGTCTACGTCACGCCGCGCGCCACCTACAAACAGCAGAGAGACGTCTACGGGGAGGACGGCGTGAAGATTTATCCTGACGGGAAGACGAAGAAGCCTGCACGAGCCATGGTCCCGGAGGAGTATTTCGACCGCATCGCCGAGCTGCTGCCGCAGGGGAGTGTCCGTCCTGGTGTCGGTCAAGAGCACGTCCAGGAGGAGCACTATCTTGGTCAGTACGAGCTGCAGCAGGGCCAGCCACCGCCTCTGCCTCCGGTGGCGCCGGAGGGTTTTCTTGGTTCCTACAGCCAGCAGGAGCAGTATCATCCCGGTCCGTCCCAGTACCAGCAGGATCAGTATCTTGGCGAGTACGAGCAGCAGCAGGAACATTATTCCGGTTACCAGCAGGATCAGTATCTTGGTCAGTACGAGCAGCAGCAGGGGCAGTATTCCGGTTACCAGCAGGATCAGTATCTTGGTCAGTACGAGCAGCAGCAGGGGCCGCTGTCGATGGTCGCTCCACCGCTCCCTCCGCCTGCATCGCCGGGCCTCCTTGCTGAGCTCGCGGGGGACGCGCCGCCGGACAATCTCAGCATGCCCATGGACGACTTAATGAGGATGATTGACGATAACGAGCAGCCGGCGGACACGGTCAAGGGGGGAGAACCGAATTGGGAGTCGTTGGACGATATAGTTGATGACGATGAGCTCGCCAACTTCAACAAGGAGAGCTGATCACAGGACGGCGACGGCTGACAGATAGTACTCCGTAGTAGATTAGCATGCTTGAGGCGATCATCTGGTCAATTTCGGGACAATTTTTTGTAGTGTTCTTGCTATTGGCTTAACGGTGTATGCTGATAGATCTTTCAAGACTGTCTTGTATCTGACGATTGCAAGAAGCAAGTGTTGATTTAGTACTCTGTTTTGAAATTACACTTTTACTAGGATAGTTGAGACGATCATACCGACCTACGGACATGGCATGGGTGAGGACAGGAATTCTTACAACTATCTTTGTTATTGTTTGCCTGAAAATATTTGAGGAATGTGATGGAGAATAAGATGCCACTGTATGTTTTGCTCATCTTCAAGAAGCAGCCATAAAAATTCAGACTACGGAATATGGTGGAAACAAGTAGTAAATGAATGATTTGCATCGTCGCATTACTGGAGTTGCTGTGATACAGTTCTGGAGTGTGGTTTCTCTCATACAGATGCACCAATGCTGGCCAAAATCATGCACGGTGGTTGGTGCGATTGTGGGAATTGATAAAATAGTTGTGTCAGCTGGTATTAGTGCAATTTTTAATCTATTCTCTGGAGAAATTTTGAGATGCCATGGATGGAAACTGCAGCCTTGGTTTTGGGGCTTATGTTTCTTCAGTTTCTCTCTCTCAACGGTCTTGTGGGCAGATAAATCCGATTTCAGAGAGACAGGTCATCCTTGTTTTTCAGCCATGTTGCATATAGACTTAAAAGAGCGCGACTACAACAATGAGTATGAATGCCTGATTTTCGTAGATGCCCACCCATTTTAGTGTTAAACAGTCATGTTCCATTTGTGCCGATGAATAGCCTGGATTGGCATCACGAGTCAACTTGTGCATTATCTGAATCAACAGAGGAGCTATGCTTGCAATTATGCATCTTTTTATTATTTTGCTTATGCAGGCTTCGCAACAATAAGAGTGTTGTCTGAGATTAATGCACCGACCACGACCAGTCCACCGAATGCAATCTTCCACGTGTCACTTGTACTGAATACTCTCCTCCGTGCCGAGGCTCGAAGTTGTGACGTCAGGTGTTCCGTGATGATAAGAGTATCTTCGTCGCCGGAGTTTCAGACACTGCCATTCAGAAATGACAACACCCGGCGTCCATTATTTCCAGTCTAGTAGGGTAAAAAGACTAAATTCTAGCTCCTGGTGGCCTGACACTTGTAGGACACAACATAGACTTCCTTGTTAGACCTCCATTACTGTAGCCAACAATTAGCTTTGGGAGCGTACATGAGTCAGAAATCTGCACAGTTGCACTTCTGAATTTGTACACACAACACAACCAGGCAGATGTACAAATAAGCCAACAGCAGCAAAGGAACATCTCGTTCAAATACGGTGTAAGTACCCTATAAATAAAGATGGTGCATAATTACATCAAAGAAAATGATACTAGGATAGACCTCTGTTTGGCGGGTGCAGAGCCTACAATACTTTGATTTCAAAGTTAATGCAGCAATGAACAAGTACAACTGAAACAAGCCGAAGAACAAACTCCAAACAACAGTGTACAGTACAGTGCACATAACCCAGAGTAGAAGATAAAGAAGATCAGAGACCTAAGATAAGCGCACCACTGTCAGTTCTACCCAACTACACTGCCATCAACTCTGATCGAGTACATATAAACGATAAGCTGTGGTCGCTAACAATTATATTTCCTCGTACACTCAAGCAAATTCATGACGGCGATGGTGGCGGTGGCGACGCCGTTGATGAATGTGTAGGCTCATTGCCTTGCTGGTGACCTTTTCCGGCAGCCTTCTCATCCAAGACATCCTTCAGCCCTGCCTGATAGGTCTCCACATAGTTCTTCAATGCACTCGTGTATGTCGAGGCACGGGCCATGTATATGCGCCGCAGCGCAGGCTTCAGGGTCTCTGCCCCGCCCCTCGCCGCAACCGCAAGATCCTCGAGCACGGTAGGCTCACTTGTAGTCTTCCCCTCCTCAGTAATGTTGGTGTCGGGATCCTCTTTGACCTTCTTGTAATCATTTGGCCTGAGCTCGGGACCAATGTCCCTGACCCAGGAAGCCCCATAGAGCCTGGATGCCTCCTTGAAGACGTACCATTTCTCTTTCAGTCTAAGCTTAGGACGCCTCTTGGTGCCAGGTGGGTCTGGCAGAGAAGAGGGGAACGCGATCTCTCTAAGATCATACCTCACGTAATCATACAGCTTCCAGCAAACAACTCTGAACTTCATCCTGATTGGCACTAGGACAACCTCTTTATGTTGTTTCGGCGATGGACTAACCTGCATCATGGTAGAAGTAAAGTCTGTCATTCCCTTGGTATCTGCTGCTCCCACACTTTTGTTCCAAATTTCGTAAACAAGACGGGTCATAAAAATGCAGGATTAAGTCATGAAATGTAACTTGTAGCAAATCATTGGTGCAATTGAAAAGGTAGACAGAACAAGCTTTTTTTTTGTTTTTTTTTAGATTAGTAGACAGAACAAGCTGCAAACACTCGAATCACCTAGGGTGCATACGGTCACTCAGAAGCATTTAAGCAAACACCTTGCCTGCAGAAGGAAACTACGATGCAGAAAGAAGACTGCATTCTAATCGATGCGGCTGCAGTGCAAACCAGTATAGAATGGCAAAACAATGTAACGATCAGTAGTAGATCGATATAAAGTAGACGATCTGCTGAGCATGCTACCTGGGTCACCACTGAACATGTCTATCTTAAATCCTTCTCCCGGGAATATGTATATCTTAGATCACACCATGAGTAGTACATTACCAGTTACCAGATCCCAGGAATATGTATATCCTCTTCAATGTTTCGGCTTCTCGGCGCTCATCTCTCCCAAACGACGACGGAATTTTAGGCCCAAATCGCGTCGATAGCGGCGAGGCTGAGCCGCTGACGGCGAGAGAAGAGAGGGGCGAGAGGTTTTGCGCTCCTACCGGGCCGGGTGCAGAACTATGTGGGCCGGACTTATGAGCTGTCATAATGGCCTTCGTATGTGGTCCAGAACTATCCACCCACATAGCTTCTTCACTCCCTAAAAAAAAACATAACTTCTCCAGTATTTTTCTCATATTGGGGTGAGTTTTTTTTTCCCTCATATTAGGGGTTTGTCTTGCTTCCTCTTGAACAAAAACGCAAGCTCATTGTAACGTTTCCTTTCCCTATAAGAGACAGCGTTCCTGCCAGTTGCCTGAAAAAACTATTTTTCTCATTTTTTTTGGCCAAATACAGTACAACATACACTTGCATGCACGCGCATACACTCCTATAAACACACACGTTCACCCTATTTCTATGAGCACCTTCTAAATACTGAGACGGCGGATCGGATGTTGAAATTGACGAAGGTACCACACACGTCTCGCTGTTAACAGTAATTTCGCCTCCACAAAAACAATATTCCGGCTTTATAAGACACACAATGTCACATCTGAGTTTTTATATAACTCTTATAGGTTAGAGGTACTTCTTCTTTATTTGAATGGTGGCATTCTCATGTATTGTTGTTTTAGTGAATTAGCATAGCGGTTCTCGTAAATGCAAGAACATCACCTTAAAGCGTTCATAATACAACAAATGATTTTGTTGGCCATCAGCTAGCTAGTAATTATTATTAATGTGAGATCAGCATCTGAGATTAACATTTAGACTTTGCATTGTTGACATTAGACATAGAGTTTTGAAGTCAATATGTTAATATGTTATGGGGCTAAACAATAATGAGGCCCACAACAACATAGCTAGATGATGATTGGGCGAAGTTATGAAAATTTATCAACTAGGTAAATTGGAGTAATAATTGATCGGTTCAATGATTTGTTGTCTAGTATAATAGTTCTTACCATTTAATAAGGTTCATACATCATTGGGGATTGGAGTATTTATCTGTCACGGGATTTGCCAACTAAATATACTAGACGGATACCCGCGCGTTACAGCGGACATCTCTTTATAAACTATTATACAGTGTGAATGGAAGGGTATAACATGCATGAAATATGAAGTTTATGGGAACATGCAACGTGCAATAAGATTAAATTAACGGCCTGAAAAACTAATGATGTGAATAGATTGCATGAACATATGGCATGCATGTTGCCGCATAAAGTTTTGTAAATTTCTTAAACAGGTGCATTTAAAAGAGCACATAATCTTGAATATAAGTTAGATGGTTTTCAATCATTGAAAAAAAAAATCTTGGTTGGATTAAGAACTAAAAGTTGTGGTGTTAGATGGTGTGATTTAATCAATCGGACAACAAAAAGGATGATGTGAACAATTTGATTGCTAAAATAATTGATGACGTGGATATATCGTGTAGAGCCAGACAAAGAATGATGTGGGCAGTTGGATGGTTGAAATAATGGATCGTTAATGAATGTTTGTAGGATGAGGTGGACAATTGAATGGTTGGAAGGATGATGAGGTGAAAAACTGAAAGTTGTAATAATGAATGATGTGGATAACTTGCATTTTGAGATAGTCGTACTATCATAAATTAATACATCTTATTTAGGGTATGAACCCTTCATAAACCATACCATGCCTTGATGGTCTTACACTAGTGTACAGCCTGGGTGGCACATGTTCGAACCTCTGTTGTCGTTATTTTTTACCAAATCTCTTAGTAGGCAATTAAATAAAAAAATCGATGTTTGTAAAGTTTGTTTTAAATCTTGAAGTTATACAACCGCCGGGGGGGGGGGGGGGGGGGGGGGGTCATTGCCCTCCCCCTCCCCTAGCTTTGAATCAAGATCCACATTGCTCATGTAGCTATAATTGCAGATGTGTGTTCAAATACTTCACCTGGCCATGCATCCGGAGTGGAATAGGTGCTTGGACTGCAGCACCGCAACCTCCTCCCTAGCGGTAAAGTCTTCGAGGAATATAGCGCAGGGAGTACGCGCTCTCTTACGCATACGCCACCCCTCCAGGTGGATAAGATGTAGTCGATATTCTGATGCGTGTCTCTCTGATCTACTGTGAGCTCCATCGGTCCCCCGACGAGGCAATCGTTGATGGCCACATCCCCAAGAAGGGGTCCGTTTGTCGGCGTGCTGGGGTTGAAGGAAAGCATCTGTGCATGAAATGACATAACATTTAAAAATTAATAACAATTTAAAAAATTGTAATTTTTTGGACGAATTGACGAAAATTTTGTTTGAAGTTCAACAAATTTGAATTATAACTAGGAAAATAGTATAAACCATTCATAAAAGCATCCTGCCTAGATGGTTTGTGACTTGTGCACATCCTGGGTGGCACATGGTTGAACCTGTGTTGTGGTTATTTTTAGTAAAACTCTTTGTAGCAAAAAATTCTCTTCTTGTAGACATCACGGTTAACACAAGTTATGGAGAGCAGTCAATGCATAGAACCATTTGCATGATCATTTGGACACACAAACGAACGAGTGGGAGAGGCTCACGAAAAGACACTAATGTGTGATTGATGAGGATACGAAGAAAGGCTAAAACATACTCCTAGGCAGTAGGTACCCCCTTCTTTTCAAAATTTGTTACATATAAGTACTAATTAAACTTAACATTTGTGAAGATTTATAGTTATTCTAATAATATTGATTTGATATTGTATAAGTTGTAGTTTTTCTTATGTACTGGATGAAATTTATGAAGTCTGACCTTGACCAAAAATAGTACAATATTTTCTAGCAAGGTGGGAGTAGTGAATAACATACACGAGAATAGGAGAGATATACTCCTTCCAGTTCGGTTTATAAGTCTTGCACATATCTCTAAATCGTTAATTTGACCAACATAATACGAAGTATATATGCCAAATAATATACCATTATAAGAAAATATAACATATGAAATTTCTAACGATAGAATTTGTATAATTGTATTACGTTGGTAAAAAAGACAATCTAAGGATACGCGTATGAATTATAAACCGAACCGAGGGAGTTGGAAAATTTAAGTGTAGATCTTAACGTGGAAAAAATACGTTATACAACGTTGACCCGACAAGCTTAACTAGCTATCGGTGGTGCCGAAGAAGATGGATAGACGTTGGTTTGTCACATAGGTTTATCCTATCTTTCCATATCTGTAAGATCGGTGTATACGTATGTCGCAACAGTGGAACATGGGGTTCCCCTAGTGCTGCCAAAGTGGGTCCACCCCATGTGGGCCCAAGATGAAGATGGACAAGACCAAGACTCAAGTCAAGCTGGCGGGTTCACCGTCAAGACACGCATGGCCTACATCGACTAAGGGCTCCGGTCCTGGGGACCTTCCGGGTCCCCGAACCAAGCAAGAAGGCCAGGAAGGACCCGAGAGCCCGAGTTCCCGGCAGGAGGCCAGGCTCCCTCTCGGGTACTTCCTACGTTCCTGTGGATAAGCACTCCACCTCACCACGAAGACTTGGGAAGCAAGGAAGGCAGCGGGGCGGGAAGCACGTCCCGTGGTGGTGTCAGCGCCTGTCCACCCCAAGGCGGACGCTCCCACCTAACCCAGAGGAGACGCTAGGCTGAGGAGAGGCCACGTCTCCCCCTAAACTAGATGAGGAGGGTCCTTCACCCCGAAGGTCCCTCATGCCCCTCACGTGACCCTGTGGCAACCCCTTAGCCTATAAAAGGAGGACCAAGGCACGGGGAGGAGAGAGGAGAAAAGGAAGAAGGAGAAGAAAAGAAGGACGAACACAAGCTAGAACCAGAGCAAGACTAGACTAGGGCTGCGGAGGTAGAGAGGAAGGTGATCTCCTCCGGGTCAGGATCTGTCCTTCTTCTACCTCGGGCCAAAACCCTTCCGGGTACCCTGTCCGGGAGGTTCCATTGTAAGCCACACTATGAAGAACTCATCAATCCAGACATGCAGGAGTAGGGCTTTTAGCCTCCGGGCGGCCTGAACCTGGGTAGCTCCTTGTGTCCCTTTGGTTGCATGCTTTGATCGTGGAGAGGAGAGCTTGATCTAGACTCCGCCCAAGAAGACGATTCTCAGCCTCCTTCGCGCCCCGTGCCGAACCTAAAAGGGGGTATCCTATACTCCCGGTGTCCGTGCAACGAGACACGACATCTGGCGCGCCAGGTAGGGGGCGCAAGTGCTGGATTCATCTTCATCAAGTTCATCGGCAAGTTCTTCGTCAAGCATGCCTCCAAGGAAGAAGGGAGATCCTGCGGCGTCCAAGCCGGTCTCTCCCTCACGCACCAAGCTTCAGCTGAACGTCGTGCTGCTGGCGCACGGCGGAGCGCCTCTCCGTCCCCGCCTCCCATGGAGAGGGTGGCGCCGGACGAAGTGGACGGTCGCGACAAGGACAACGGCCCTGGCGGAGCGGCGGCTCCAAAGGGCACCACCATGCCTCCTCCTCGCTCAGGGGAGAAGAGCGTCTGCAACGGCACCGGCAAGGAGCCCACCGCTGGAGGAGGGAACCACGGCGTTCGCCCCAGCGGGGATCCACGAGCATCCAAGAGCAAGACCTCCGCGCACTCGCCTTCGGACGTGCAAGCTCGCCATGATGCTCTAGTCGCTGCCAAGGCACTGATGCAGTTCCCTCCAAGCAGCGGCGACCCCAAGGTCTACCAAGAATGGAGGACTCGCGTCGAGAGGCTCCTCGACTTCGCCGATGGTGGTCCGTGGGTCGAACCCACTCAAGCTCCCACCGTCGACAACCCCGGAGCAGCACAAGACAAAACACGTGATCCGCGAGGCCAGCCTCGTGGTGAACGTCAAGCCAAGACGGCGCCTCCTCGCACCGCGCCACCGATGGCTGATCGGCTAAACCGCGATCACGGCGAGGCCATCTCCATCGGGTCGTCTACCTCGCGCAACCCAGATCTTCGTGACGAGCTCAACAGCCGTCAGAACGAGGATATGCGCACCCGCATCGAGCGTCGCCGAGAACGTCACCGCCGGGAAGATCGGGGCATCGACCTCGCCGAAGGCTGCCTCGCCCTCGCTCCCGAGTTCCGCCACTTCAACTGGCCCAAGAAATTCAAGATCGACGTTCTCCGCTACGACGGCACCACGAACCCCCGGGACTTTCTGCAGATCTACTCTCTTGCTGCGATGGTTGCCGGGGCCGACGAGGTCATGATGGCCAACTGGTTCCCGTTGGCCCTGAAGGGAGATGCCCAGACTTGGCTTCTCAACCTTCCCAAGTGCTCCATCCGTTCCTGGCGGGCACTGAAGGAGCAGTTTCTGGGGGCTTTCCAAGGCGGGTACGAGCGCCCGGGGGCTCCCAGTGATCTCCACGACTTCAAGCAGTTGCCGGGTGAAACTCTCCGCAAGTTCATCCAGCGCTTCACCCAGAAGATGAACACCATCCCGTGCATCAAGGAGGAGTTGGTGATCCAGTCCTTCCACGCCAACGTCCGCAACCCCAAGATGCGCGAGAAGCTGAGCATCCATCGCGTCGAGTCTGCTCGTAAGCTCTGGGAGCTTGCAGACCGGTGCGCTCGAGCTGAAGAAGGAGCCAAGTTCCCCGGGGAGGATGAACCCGAGGACAAGGCCGCTCCAGCAAGAACAAGAAGCGGGACCCTGGACCCGACAAGCGGATCTTCGTCACCGAGCCTCTTCCGAAGAAGACCAAGCCCGCGCCGACTTCCGAGGAAGAAGGTGAAGGTGATCCCTGGTGCCACATCCATCCAGAAGGCAACCACTTGCTCAAGGACTGCCGCATGCTCAAGAACCTCGCCGTCCGGGAGCAACGCCGAGCTGATGGGGTCAGTCAAGACGGTTGCTACAACTGCGGCACTGCCGGGCACATCGCTCGTGACTGTCCCACGGGTCGCCAAGGCGGAGGCGGCCGTGGATGGTACCGAGGCGGTGGCCGCGGGGGCCGCGGAGGAGGACGCGGCGGTCAAGGTGGTCGCGGGTACAACACTCCGGAGGCCGCCCACGTCGGCAACGGGGAAGCTCCGGCTCCCCAAGGAGGCAACGGCGGCAAGTATCAAGAAGTCACGGGAGTTGTCGGGTGCATCCACGGAGGGTCTTCTCTGCCTCCCTCCAACGGCGCCTGCAAGAGACTTGTCCGGGAGCTGAACGCGGTTGCTTCTGCTCCGTCCAAGCCCCTGGACTGGTCTAGCCAAGTCATCACCTTCGACCCAGAAGACCACCCTGCAAACACTGCCGGGGTCGGGACCCTGCCGCTGATCGTGTCGCCCGTCATCCACAACTACAAGGTCACCAAGATGCTGGTCGACGGAGGCTCCAGCCTCAACCTGCTGACGGCGAAGGTCCTGGCTGTCCTTCAAATCCCCTGTCTCGCCTACAAGACACTGGGGTGTTCCAAGGCGTGAACGGAAGTGTTACTCGACCCCTCGGGAAGATCACCCTTCCGGTCACCTTCGGCGACTCCAAGAACTTCCGCACCGAGGAAATCGTCTTCGACATCGCCGACACTCCGCTACCGTACAACGGCATACTTGGCAGACCTGCTCTGGCCAAGTTCATGGCCGTCTCCCACTTCGCCTACAACATGCTGAAGATTCCGGCGCCGTGGGGTGTGATCAAGGTCAGGGCCGACATCGACGATGCTATCTACTGCGTTCACCAGCTGAACCAGACGGTGGCAACCACGGCGGACATCCCTCAAGGTGTACAGGAGGATGATGATGGGGCTCTCCCCGGGGGCGAAGGGCACCCCGGGGGCTCCACATCTACTCCACCCAAGAAGGCGCCATTCCATGGCGATCCGCAGCTGACCAAGAAGGTGGCGCTAACCAGTGACGGAGTTCGCTCCATCACCATCGGCGCCCGCCTCACCGACAAATAGGAAAGCGCGCTCGTCGCCTTCCTTCGGGAAAACTCTGACGTCTTCGCGTGGGAGGCATCAGGTTTACCCGGCGTACCAAGGGAGGTGATCGAGCACAAATTGGCGGTCAATCCGGGGGCTCGCCCCGTGAAGCAGGTTCTCCGGAACCAAAGCAAGGAAAAGCTGGAATTCATCATCGCCGAGGTGGACAAGTTGATAGAAGCTGGTGTCATCCGGTCGGTTCCCCACCCAAGCTGGGTGGCCAACCCCGTGGTGGTACCGAAACCCATGACCTTCAAGTGGAGACTCTGCATCGACTTCACAGACCTGAATAAGGCCTGTCCCAAGGACCCTTTCCCCCTGCCGCGGATCGACATGATCGTGGATTCCACGGCCGGGTGCGAGCTGCTGTGTTTCTTGGATGCCTTTTCCGGGTACCACCAGATCATGATGTCACTCGAGGACCAAGAGAAGACGGCCTTCATCACTCCCAAGGGCTGCTACTGCTACACCCGGATGCCTTTTGGCCTCCGAAACGCCGGCGCTACCTTCCAGCGCGCAATGCAAGCATGCCTTGGGTCGAGCTGGGCCGCAACGTCGAAGCGTACATCGACGACATCGTGGTCAAGACCCGGTACAAGGACTCCCTCATCCAAGACCTGCACGAGACCTTCGAGAACCTCCGCCGGGTCAACTTCAAGCTCAACCCCGACAAGTGCGTGTTCGGGGTCCCCTCCGGCAAGCTGCTGGGTTTCCTGGTCTCTCACCGAGGGATCGAGGCGAATCCGGACAAAATCAAGGCAATCGAGCGCATGGAGGCGCCCCGGCGGGTCAAGGACGTACAGCGCCTCAACGGGTGCATCACTGCACTCGGGCGCTTCATCTCAAGGCTTGGGGAGCGGGCCTTACCGTTCTTCAGGCTGCTCAAGAAGTCAGGCCCCGTGGAGTGGACCTCCGAGGCCGAGGAAGCCCTGCAGTCCCTAAGCGCTACCTCGCCTCGCCACCAATCCTCGTGGCACCAGAAGAGAAGGAGCCCCTACTACTGTACATTGCTGCCACCAACCAGGTGATCAGCGCTGTGCTCGTGGTAGAGCGTGACGCTCCTCCGAAGAAGTCAAGCAAGATCAAGGGCAAGCGACCCGGGAACTCTCTTCCGGGCAACCGTGCAAGAAAAGGCTGCCGGGTGACCAGGGGTCTCATGATCCTGGCGTCACTGCAACTTCACCAGCGACGCGGATCCCGTCGGGAATGGAGAATCTCCCTCCGACGAGACTTCGCCGGGGGCTACATCGTCCCCACCCCAAGACATCGACGTGGGGAAGCCGAGCCCTCTCAGGACTCGGCGACCCGCAAGGTGCAGCACCCGGTCTACTTCGTCAGCGCAGTGCTGCGCGACGCCCGGGAGCGGTACCCCATGATGCAGAAGCTGCTGCTGGCAATCCTCATTGCCTCCCGCAAGATGAGGCCGTACTTCCAAAGCCATCCCATCACGGTGGTGTCCAAGTACAACCTAAGAAGCCCCCTGGAGAACCCACTTGCCACTGGTCGCATATCATGGTGGGCCATGGAGCTTCAAGGTTTCGGTCTCAAGTTCGAGCACACGGACAACATCAAGAGTCAGGCGCTGGCGGATTTCACGGCCGAGTGGACCGAGACGGCGTTCGACGACCCGGAAGAGGAAACCTGCCTCCCCGGGAAGGAAGATCCTAGCGCCTGGACCATGCACTTCGACGGCTCCTACACCAAGGGGAAAGGAGGTGCTGGGGTTGTCCTAACCTCACCAACCGGGGACCGGCTGAAGTACGTCGTCCAGATGCACTACCAAGGGAACATCTCCAACAACACGGCGGAGTACGAGGGCCTGCTCGCAGGACTTCGTGCTGCCATCGGCCTCGGCATCAACAAGATCGTCGTCAAGGGTGACTCTCAGCTAGTCATCAAACAAGTGAACAAGGAGTACGCGTGCCCTCAGATGGCACCATACGTTGAAGAGGTCTGGAAGCTGCAGCGGCGCTTCGACAACTTCCGGGCTGTGTACGTCCCACGGGGAGAAAACACGGCCGCGGATGAGCTATCGCAGGTGGCGTCCAAGCAAGAACCAGTGCCTCCCGGGATCTACATCGAGGTCCTCAGGCGACCTTCGATCCCCCCGAGAGGCTCGCGACAAGATCTGCGCCGGGGGCTGGCGACCCTTCTACCTCGACAACACGGGTAGCCAGCCCAGAAGCTCAAGACCCGGCAGCCCCTCCAGCGGAGGAAGCTATGCTTTCTTTCCGTCGGATGGTGCTACCGGTGGAAGGAACCCACCCACCCTGGGCCCGGGACATCGTCAAGTACATCATGGAGCACGCCCTCCCGGAGGACGATCACGACGCCGAGCGGGTGGCTCGTCAAGCCAAGCTCTACGTCATGATCGACGGCGAGCTCTACCGGCGACGGGACAACGGAGTCAAGCTCCGCTGCATCCCTCAAGAACAAGGCCAAGTACTGCTACGGGACATCCACGAAGGCACATGTTCAAGTCATGTGGCATCAAGATCACTGGCGGGTAAAGTTTTCGTCACGGGTTCTACTGGCCAACAGTCCTCAGTGATGCGGAGCAGCTAGTCAAGACCTGTGAAGCCTGCCAATACTATGCGAAGAACATACATCAGCCGGCGCAAGCTCTGCAGCCAATTCCAATCTCCTGGCCGTTCGCGGTCTGGGGGCTGGACATCGTGGGAAAGATACCGAAGTCTGTCGGGGGCCATGAATACCTTTTCGTGGCCATCGACAAGTTCACAAAGTGGGTGGAAGTGATGCCAGTACCAAGACAGACAGCTCAAGCAGCCATCAAGTTCATTGAAGGGATCGTGTACCGCTTCGGAGTACCCAACAGAATCATAACGGACAATGGCTCTCAGTTCACAAGCCGATCCTTCCTCAACTTCTGTGAAGAGCTGGGAATCAAGGTGTGTTTCGCCTTGGTGTCTGTAACACCCCGGCCACCCCCGGGCCGGGCCTGTCACCCCTGGCAGCTCGCTAGGATCTCCAGACTGGCCCCACAGATCAACACTAGTCTTTTCTGCGCACTTTGTCCTCACTCGTGCGCACCCGGGAACCAGTTCCCGGTCGGTCACCCATCCTTGGAGTGCTCCGGGCCAAGCACGCTTACCTCGGAGTTCCTTCCAGATGAGCTTCCGGAAAAGAAGTTGCAACTTATTGATATGAGTATCCTATCAATCCTATTGAGCCCTGAGCCAGGATCTCACTCCTTCCCCCTTAGAAGACCGGCGCCCTCGTCGGTCAGCCCCCAGTCCAGGAACTTCCCCTCTTGGTACACGTCTGTGCGCCCAGTGCCGGCACATGCTCCACATGTCCGCGCCCCTGACCCGCACACGCCCGTGTTGCCGCGAGGGTCGGCTCTGATAACAAATTGTAACACCCCGGCCATCCCGGGGCCGGGCCTGTCACCCCTGGCAGCTCGCTAGGATCTCTTAGACTGGCCCCACAATCCAACACTAGTCTTTTCTGCGCACTTTGTCCTCACTCGTGCGCACCCGGGAACGAGTTCCCGGTCGGTCACCCTCCTTGGAGTGCTCCGGGCCAAGCACGCTTAACCTCGGAGTTCTATTCCAGATGAGCTTCCGAAAAGAAGTTGCAACTTGTTGACATGAGTATCCTATCAATCCTATTGGCACCGAGCCAGGATCCACATCCTTCCCCCGGCCACCCCCGGGCCGGGCCTGTCACCCCTGTCATCTCGCTAGGATCTCTAGACTGGCCCCACAGATCAACACTAGTCTTTTCTGCGCACTTTGCCTCACTCGTGCGCACCCGGAACGAGTTCCGGTCGGTCACCATCCTTGGAGTGCTCCGGGCCAAGCACGCTAACCTCGGATTCTTTCTAGATGAGCTTCCGGAAAAGAAGTTGCAACTTGTTGACGTGAGTATCCTATCAATCCTATTGAGCACCGAGCCAGGATCTCACATCCTTCCCCCCTTATAAGACCGACGCCCTCGTCGTCAGCCCCCAGTCCAGGAACTTCCCCCCTTGGCACCCGTCTGTGCGCCCAGTGCGGCACATGCTCCACATGTCCACCCACTGACCCGCACACGCCCGAGTTACCGCAGGGTCGGCTCTGATTACCAAATGTAACACCCCACCACCCCCCGGGCCGGGCCTGTCACCCCTGGCAGCTCGCTAGGATCTCCAGACTGGCCCCCACAGATCACACTAGTCTTTTCTGCGCACTTTGTCCTCACTCGTGCGCACCCGGGAACCAGTTTCCCGGTCGGTCACCATCCTTGAGTGCTCCGGGCAAGCACGCTTAACCTCGGCGTTCCTTCCAGATGAGCTTCGGAAAAGAATTGCAAATTATTGATATGAGTATCCTATCAATCCTATTGACCCTGAGCCAGGATCTCACACCTTCCCCATTAGAAGACCGGCGCCCTCTCGTCAGCCCCCAGTCCAGGAACTTCCCCTCTTGGTACACGTCTGTGCGCCTGCCGGCACATGCTCCACATGTCCCGCCCTGACCCGCACATGCCCGTGTTGCCGCGAGGGTCGGCTCTGATACAAATTGTAACACCCCGGCCACCCCCGGGCGGCCGTCACCCCTGGCAGCTCGCTGGATCTCTAGACTGGCCCACAGATCAACACTAGTCTTTTCCTGCGTACTTTGTCCTCTCTCGTGCGCACCCGGGAACGA